>SSNU01000202.1:157332-392656 GCA_012064415.1 Gyrodactylus bullatarudis
GAATGTTTATAATCTTTTATTAAATTGCAAAAGTTTAAGAGGGGTTTTTCGAAATTTGGAAATTTTGGTTTTTACCCAATATCTCAGCTCACAGACAGGCGATTTTTTTCTAAATACCAGATTCGTGATTAGCGTAAAATTTTACATCAGAATTTTATATCTCGAATAAAATCCTTTCAAAAAAAATATTAAATCACTATCAGTGTAATTAGTAATTTTTTGACTTTTAATTTTAATACTTGTAGAAAGGAAAATCATCCAGTTTATTCAAAACACCCTAGAACTTTTTCAGACTCTCTTTTCAGAAGTGTGTTGCATATTAATAGAACCTTAGAAACTTCACAAAATTAGATACCAGTAGAAACGAAAACTATTCCTATTCGATATTCTCTAGAATTATAAACTTAAACTTCGCTTCAGATTCATTTTCACTCGTAACAAGTTTAACTGAACTGCCAGGGAGTCTTCAAGAGTAACAAGATGAACGGTAACCTGAATATTTCTCATTATTTCTCAACCTGTTTTTATATTTTGATATTAAATTCATTTATACATCAGATGAGATATATATGTATTAGAATGCAGTCATCACGAGCGATATTCTTGTTTATTTTATAAATATTTACACGAATGATATTCCAATTTCATTTACCTCTAAATAAATAACAGAATTTCGAAAATATATGATTTATTCGAAAATTTAAATTCATACATATTTAATGCGATTTGCAAAGATGAAAAATACAAAGAAAATAACAAAATTACTATCAGTCTTAAGCGTCATTCTTTTTGAATAGTAGAGAATTTCCAGAAAAATTATTGCCGCTATTTCGTCTCTTGAGAACGTAGAATATGCCAAAGGTGGCCAATAGAGCAATTAATAGTAGTGTAATTGCTAGACCAGCAACACCACCCTTGCTCATACCAACGAATTCATCTTCGGTAACCTTGACAATCTTATAGCTCCATTGGGTATTATCTGGGGTTTCTACAATCAAAAAAATGAATATGAATAGTAGAGAAAGACAAAATTTTTTTCTCCGAACACTTCTATTTTATGCCTCAAATTCTCTATGCTCCGTAATTGCTGTATTCAAAAACTAAATTTGAAAATTTTGGTGTTCTGATATGCCATTTCCAATTTTAGCTAAAATCGTTAATTTTTCAAAATCTGATCAGGACATGTCGAGAAGGGACAATTTACATCCAAAAAGTCATACTGATTGCTCAAAATCGTGAATTTTAAAAATATTCATTCGAAATTTTTTGGCACGGATTTAAAAATTCCAAGTTTGTATACCAGAAGAAAATATAAAATATATGAATAAAAAGGATTTTTTTCTCAAAAATTTATTCCCTATCGAATGAAAAATAGCTGAAAAAGTAGTAAAATTTGTAGCCTATTATATAGATGGTAGAAAACAGAAAATGTGGCTCACTTCTATGTAATTCACAGAGCAGATCTGGTTTCGATGGCCAATCATAGAGAAATTGAATATTTTTACTATCAACAATGTATGCTGAGTTTAGATCATCTCCGCAAACCATGTAGCCAAGGATATTACTATCAGTGAAGGATTCATCAGCGGCCGAATCAAGGGGAACCTTTTTAAATGGAGGTAGATTTGACTTTAGAATACCGGCGAGGCTCCTCTCAAAGAAATTGTCAATTTTTTCTGGAATTAAAAAAAAGTAACGATGAAAATATAATCCCAAAAAAAGAATTTGGGAAAAGTCTTCGTTTTCATGAATCTGGAATCTTCAACTTCACAGATATTCAATCATCGAAGGAGCAAAAAGAAATCCTATCTCTTGGTCCAAATTTTTGTATCCCCAAACGTAAGAATGAAATTGAAGACAAAGCAGCCTTTGAACGTTTAATGTATGAACTGGGTCTATCTAATAATCGCAAGGATGACTCTAATACAGAGAAGTTCAAACTTGATCTTTTGACTATTTATAGGAGTTTTGATCGTAAACCATTAAAATCTAGTTTACTTACTAATAAACATTTTAAAGCACTTAAAGAACTAAAATCTAATGAAAGCATATTTTTAACAAAACCTGACAAGGGAAAAGGTATAGTAATTATGTATAAGGATGATTATTATAAGGCAGGGTTAGATTTCCTTTCGGATGAAAGTAAATTTGAGAATACTGGGAGAGATAGATCTTCATATTATAAAGAAATGGAATCCATGGAACGTTCCATGTATAGAATTGCTAAGGGGTTATTTGATAGAGATATAATTTCCGATAGAACTAGGGGTTTTATAGCAAAAAAACATACCAGGATGTGTAGATTATACTTACATCCTAAGACTCATAAAATAGTTGAGGGAGATGTTCCTGAAATTTTCCCGATTCGGCCGATATTGGATATGTCGTCATGTCCACAACATAATTTAGCTAAATGGTTGATTGGTATATTGAAACCAATCCATGAACATTATTCTAAATATGTTGTAAGAGATACATTTTCATTTGTTGAAAAAGTTAAGGATTTAAACATAAGTTCAAAAGAGATGATTTCTTTAGATATTAGTTCTTTATTTCCTAATGTGCCTATAGAAGAAACTTTAACTATCATCAGTTCTTTTATCGATGAACATAACGGTTTTGAAATGCAGAGTAAGGAAATAACAGACCTTATCAGGATTTGTTGTACAAATGTTCCTCTATCTTTTCAAAACAAAGTGTTTATCCAAAAGGACGGTATAGCTATGGGTTCACCTTTAAGTCCTCTTTTAGCTGATATCTTTTTAGGTTGGTTAGAACTCAATAAAATGTCTGAAACAATTAATTCTTTCACTGATGTGTACATCAGATATGTGGACGACACTTTTATTTTGATGAAACCGAATGTATCATCAGATGACTTTTTCTTAAAGATGAATTCGTTTCATTCTAATATTAAATTTACTATGGAAAAAGAATCTAATGATTTTCTGAGTTTCTTAGACGTTAAACTAACTAGAAGAGATGACGGCTCAATTCAAAGAAACATCTTCAAGAAAAAGACGGACAATGGCAAATATCTGCATTTTGCTAGTTTTAGTCCTATTTCACATAAAGTTGGTCTAGTAATTGGATTGAGTAAGAGGATAAGAAGGATAGCGAGTCCAGAAGAAATTCCAAAGGAAATAGAGAATTTGAAGTTGTGTTTAATGGAAAATGGGTATCCCAATAAATTTGTGGACAAATTTATCAACTTACCAGTCGATAGAGATGTCGTTGAAAACACAGATGAAGTTGAGAAGACCACAATTTTCATGAAACTTAATTTCAAAGGAGATGGTTTTAGTAACGATTTAAGGAGAAAGTTGACAAATCTCATCGATCAACATTATAACAACATACAATTGAAAATTGTATTTAAAACTCAGAGATTGTTCAATTTGATTCACAAAGATTTACTGAGACCTGAAGAGAAGACTCTATTGATTTATAAATTTCAATGTGACTGCGGATCTTCTTATATAGGACGTACAATCAGAAAGTTGTCAACTAGAGGGAACGATCACCTTAAGAAAGATACAGCGATAACTAGGCATCTTAGACAGGAAGGGCATGAGGCTTCAATTTCGAATTTTTCAATTTTATACAAAAACCCGAGTGATGACAGTACAGACGTTTGGGTGAAGGAGAAATTCTTCATAAATTTATATAAACCAGACTTATGTGTTCAAAAGAATTATTCCTATAACCTTCAACTACCTTGGCCTATGTAAGCTTTTTCACTTTTCTCTCCACTGTTGCTATTTATTGGAGAGTTTTGGTGTTTTTTCAGCTTACATTTATTCTATTTTTCGTCAACTTTTACTATTTCTTTCATAATTTGTAAATTATTATTTTCATTCATCTTTTAACTTTTATCATTATCAAAGAGACACTACTGATGAACCTTTGAGAAATGTACATTTGGTGTTAATATATCCTTTTTCTACTTTTCCAATTATGAATTTATGTGGATTTTCGGACGTATTTAAAAATTTACGTGAATATTTTTATCGTAATAATCCCAAAGCAAGTATCAATTTAAATTTTTTCAGTTTTTATATTCAAGGATAAAGAAGATTTATACCATCCTGACTATATCTCAATTTGAGATCAACAAAAAATTTTCAACTCAAAAAAATGGATGTTTGGTGCTAAATCGAGATTTGAAATATACATTAGTTTGAGCTTATGATCTCGACTCTAAAAAATATTGATCAAATTCAATTTTTTGATAAAATTGAGAATTGATACTAACCATATGCAAACCATATTCTATTTGTCTTTATTATTAAGCCCATATTAATAGCAAGCTTTTTAAAATTCACAAAAAAATCCAGGAAATCGAGTAGTATTTTTTTATTGAGCGTCAGTTAAAAAATTGAACTGAATTCACCTAGGAAAATACTTCCTTTTTTATCAGACGAGAGTTTAATATAATTATCAGAGTTTTTCATCATTCATGATAAGAGTTGGAATGATTAGAGGCTTGATTATTATCCCCTTCGAACCCTATAAAAAAGTAGTAATCGCCTTAAATAGTTGATTAAAAGGTCAAAATTATACGACCTCTTGGATCGTCAAAGATAACATATAACTTCTGAGTTCTATAAAACTATTGCATCATATATATTTTTATCAAAAGCTTACTCCTGCTAGCAGTGCAAAAGTCTGATTTATTTTCAGATTTTGGCATGAATCTGTTGAGATTAAATTCGTCTGTAACATAGCATGTATCTGAGCATAGGAAGAAGCTGCTGCAAGGCTGTGTTTTTTCCTTGAGGCACATTTCAGCACATTCTTGGGCGGATTTTGCTTGGTATGATAAAAGATTTGCTTCCTCAACATTTTTTCTAATGTTTCCCTCGAACCTCTGTTCAAAAATCTTTGTGGGATTAACTAAAAAAGGGGAATATGATTTGCGTTAATGATAAACTAATTTCAAATTAATAAGACCAGTACTTTTGCTATTTTTGATATGATGAATAAAATTTTAATACGAATTAGTCGGTATCATTCTTTCTTCTCTGAATACGTTGAGATTTATCTTGATTTTTCGAAAAAGAGAATTTGGGTTTGTAGTATTCAATGAATTTTCAAATAAAATTAGTTGTCGAATCTACAAATTTCAATCTTTTTCCGATCAGATTAGTGTAACATTTAGTTTAGAATCTAAAGCTTTTCTGGAAATAGTCTTCGCCTTAGATTGACGTTAGTTGACGTTAAAAATACGATATTTTTGTTACAAACCAAATAAATGATGTCTAGGATTCAGAAAAAAAATCAGAATTTTCGGGGAAATTTGACCCAGATCAAGGAGAAAAATTTTTATTTTGCACCCTGGGTTCTTTACTCCAAAAAACGAGAGATTTAAAATATTTTTCTTATTTTCAGTTTTTTAGTATTTTACAACTTTATAATTGAAGTCAAACATTTTGGATTTAAGGTAAAGAATTCTCTGAGAAATTTATCGCTTACTTTTGAACGAATGAACTTTGTCACTGTCTCGTAAATTTACTGAAATATTAGCCGTTTCATAAGCAACCGCACAAAGTTTCTTTTCTGCGTCAAATTGGAATCCAATGACATTTTCATCTCGCCACATTTGGAGAGCTATTTCGCCACAATCAGCATAATTTTGAACATCATAAATAGGAATAACATCCTTGAACTGGATATCATTTTGAAGATCAAACATTTCAGAAAACTTTTTGAATTCTTCCACTGTTTCTCCGTTGACGCTGACGATTACATCACTGAATCGAACATTATCCTAAACATAAAATGAATGTAAAGTTTGTTGATATGTTACAGTATATAACTTTTGAATCAGTATGTATGTATAAATATACTAGTATAAGTTTTGAGTACAAAATCAGGATATCCTTTGAATAAATACTTTCTCATAGGTTAAACTGATTTCGTAGTGGTTAATCGTAGTATAACCTTTGAATGAATATATATTACTATTCTGAGCTAGAAACTTAGTTTTTACTCAGCTCGATGTAACGAATCGATTGATACTCGAATCAAAATAATCTGAATATGATATGTCTGATATGGGATTTTAGGCACTTTAAAGGTGTAAAACTCAGACCAAAAAATAGTTATATCGAAATAAATAAATTTTATGCTATTCTTCAGAATATTTCCTTCAAAATGACATGTCACTCGTTATGTTAAGCTTAATAATAAGCTCAATAATTTGATTCCAATAAAAATTTGGATCGAAATCTTTGGATCAATGTGGAGATCTCAAATATATTTTAAATTAAATTATTTTAAAAATGGTTAAATTTAAAATAATCAAGATAGTTTTCATCTACTTGATAGTATAGTTGAGAAATACAATAAAAATCTACTTTCCCAGAAAGGATCAAGAGAATAACCAGCCCTGTTGAGAAACAATAATACATGGATCTGTAGAATCTAATCATGATGAAGCTAGTTGAGACGAAGATGAGTATTTACTATTTTTACAAAAATCCAATATTTTTCTCCGGTTAATCAGGAATGAAATCATTTTATAAATCAGTATTTACTAATCAGTACTCAGGAATAGTCCTGAATAAAAATTCGTGTAAAATCTGTTTCTGATAGGTGTTTAAGTTTTTCAAGATTGTAACCATAATTGCAAGATTCATTCAACACAGAGAGGACTAACCAATGACCGCAATTATTAAATTTCGAGACAGTAAAAAGTGACCATAAATGCAATATTTTGCATTTAAAAAGGGACCAAAAAGTGAATTAAATTTTAGGAATGTAAAAAATTAACAAAAATTGTATTTTTTCCTACAACTGTAATCATATCTAGTCTGCATATACGAATGTCCGAGTCATCAATTTTGCAAACTGATTCTCCAGACTGATTTTTTTCGGAATATTTTATCCCAGCAACTTATCAATTCATAGGGAAACTCAAAAAATACGAAAAATATTATTAGTGGTTAGTATTATCTTGGTTTAGTATAAAACAAAATCCTCATGTGTGAAATTAACTTTAGATTTAAACACGAGAATAAACTTACTCCATTGACCACAACGAAGAATTCGTCAAGATGTTCTTTGAAATTTTGGAATCCATCATTGTTAGATATCTCAAACAAGTAGGGTTGATCTGTGTGTATAAAATTATGATATTTATTTTCACCCTATTTAATAGTGATACTTTCGATAGACTTTTCTAATCAATGATTAATAGGCTAGGGTGAAATTTTTTTTCTCCGAACAACTCATGAGAGTACTTTTCTGATAGACATGCTTCAAAAAAAATAATGCTTAGAATGACTAATTCTATCAGAAAAGTTGGTACAAAAATGGAGTTAAAAATGTCAACACTACCCTAATCATTAGTAATCATGCCTTAAAGCTTAAATTAAAGCTTACAGTATGACACTATATGCAATAGGATCTTGATTAGATCTGTAATTATATTTTCTAAATTGTGTTTGGTCTTTGAGATATATTGAAAAAACTGAATTTGAGAATTTAAAATTAAAATATAATTTCAAACAATTATAAATAGAAGAACTCAGAAGTTTAACTCACAAACATGGACACTCTCAGGGGATTTTTCATCATGCTTAAACTCAACCTGAAATGAGTAGGCGAGACATTTGCCATCAGTATGAGTGAAGATCATGTACTTTCCTTTGTAGCAGAAATTGTAGCAGTCATATAATGTTCCCGTCGTTTCATTGATCGGTTTATCGCTTATTGACACATTTTTATGTTCAACAAAATTTTCTATTGTAAAAATGAATAATAAAGCATTAATTGGTAGCTAATAATTACTAAAATATCTACGAAAATCTTCTCAAAAGTATATAAAATTTGGAAAATATATTTTCTTATGTAGAGGAATTTACGCAAAATAATTTTTCTAAATAATAGACATAAAGATGCGTTGGAGTTGAGGGTTTTCGAAATAAATTTTTAACTTTAAATAACTCAGAAACTAGAAGACTCTTCTCTTTTCCTTCTTCTCTTTTGCCAAGAATTTATTCCTGAACAAGATTTTTACTGCTTTAAAATTAGGATGATTTTAGTTGAAAGAAAAAATTGAATTTTCTCTCAATAAATCTTTTTTATAATCGCATCTCAATCAAACTTTTAGTCTTTCTCAAATTCTCACTTTTTTGTTACTTTGAGCAATTTAATTCAAGTATAAATCGAATATGGTGGCTGATTGTCTGAGAAGCTAGTGAAATTTTTTCATGTTTTCATTTACTCACTCTTAAATTCTTCTTGCTCGACCACTTCAAATTCCAGTGCTAATTTGTTTCCCTTGACTTCTCCTTTCAGGCCAAAAACACGAGACAAGTGCATTCTGTACTGACCAATATTGAGATGGAATCTAATATCCTCAAGGATATTATCCATTTTATCAAATTGATAAAATTTTCCTTGAAAATTTATATACAATAATATATGTATAACATTTGACCGAGAATATTGTCAAACATCATCAAGAATATTATTCTTATTCTAAACTCAGAAGGAAGTTTAGAGAAAAAAACGGATAATAAAGTGATAAGCGTTTTACACCTAGTTAATATGAAGATGGGAATTTATGATTTTTACAAATTTCTTAAATTTTTCATTAAGAAATCAAGATTTTTTGGAATCTAGATCATGAGGCCCTTTTTCACGATACGGAGAGAAAATACTATCAATTTTTAAGGAAAATACTGCAAATTTGAAATATTGAAATAGCGCCAAATTCCCATTTTTTGAACTTTGAGTTGAAAAATTTTGGGAGAGGGATCAAAAGTTGAGTTTTAGGATCACAATTATTCAAAGAATTCAAATATGCTGAATCTGATTTTGAGAATCGCCCCATTATCGTGTGAAAATTGAATTCTGAATTTTTCATCCTGTTAATTTTAATCATTGTTTCTATTGCAACCAGTTCATAAATAGGTTTTGGACCATATGTTTCATATCCATCATTCGAATTCTCCCAAAGAGACCACTCAGATTCTGATCCAGGTTGAAATTGAAAATTTGCAAAATCTAATTCTAAAAGAGATTCTCTACTGATCATCTTGAGCTATTAAAATGACCTATCAGTACATTGAGAAGAGATTTCTAAAATTTGAACTCAAATTATGTTCTTTGGAAAAAAAACAGATCGCTTTTCTCCATTTCAAAAACCATAGTATAATAAATGTAATATTCAAAACTCAATATTGCTTACTCTCGGGAAGAACTAAAAATAGAGAAAAGTAAGGTTATATAAATTAGAAATATAACTGAATATAATCTTGTCTACCTTTAGAGATAACTGAATATCTCTTCCTCTTATGGATTGGGCTGCAATGTCTGTGGTACTTTTCAAGGTCCCTCTTGAAATTAAAATTTTGTTCTGGATACATGATCATTTCTAAATTGTCAACTCCCCCCTATGAAAGTAAAATAATTTTTAACCCTCAAAGTTATAAATTTTAAACCTAGTTGACATAAAGATGAGAATTTACTATTTTTACAAAAAACTTTTGAACCCAAAATTTTTATCGATTTCATTGATTCAAAGCAGTTAAGTGATTAAATTTGGGATCAACATTAGACAAAGAATTCGAATTCACTTGTAAAAGCTCACTGAAACTCGTCATTACTGTGGGAAATAGAACCATTTGAGTTTTTCGATTATCACTAAGGCAAATTATCCAAAATCTGGAAGTTAAAATTTTTCTCGGAAACAGTAAGATTTTCGTTATATCTATGGCCAAATTTGAATCATTTGTTTCATGCTAATCAAATATCAATACTTAACAGCTTCGAATCATCGAAATGGAAAAAAAATGTTGGGTTCAAAAGTTGAAAAAGTGGAAATTTGGTGCATTTTCGATATTCGATAAACGGCTTAATTTTGCTCAATTTGAATTTTTTCGAATATCCGCATCTTATTAGCTTATTCTGTTTTAGAATTCAAAAATTATTATTTTCTGTGAACCCGGAGAAAAATATCGAGTTTTTCGTAAAAATAGTAAATTCCCATCTTCATGTCAACTAGGTTTACATTAGGTAATATTTCTAATCATAAACGCTTAAAATATGCCTGGAAAATTTATCAATCGTGATTCATCAAAAACTGATTGTTACAAACAAGAGAATTTACATATATATCAAATTCGATTTCTCAAAGAAGAAATTGAGAATTACGTAAAAATCATAATCTTCCATATTAACGCTTTCAGTGCCGATGGACATATATGTCTATTTTCCAATTTTTTTGAACCTTCATAACTCTACCAGTTTGATAGGTTTCTGGATCAATTAAAGTTTAAATTGAAGCCCACAATGTGGATTGGCCAAATAACTTGGTATCTTCATAGCTAAATTTTGGTTTTTATAAAAATTGTGAAATAGTCTCGGCACCCTAGCTTTATGTTACTTGTAAAATAGTAACTCACTTTATGCATAACTTTGAACTTATAGAAGCGAATTTCGTTTATGTAGCCAGTGAAAATTACTGAAGCGTTCTCATATTTTCTGCCAAAGATTACAAGTTGTTCCTGTTGCTTCAATCTTAGCTTTGTCATATCAAAACGCCTTCCAAATGCATAGAGTGGATACTGAAAAATATTTAATTAATATGTAGTTTAGTCCGTAAAGTAAACCCCTTATTTAGTGGTTCAAATAAATGAAATTAAAACATACCTGGTAAAGGTAATCATATTCTAGAGGAGTCACGGCAATATCTCGCCAGATTTGAGTGGTTAGCTCAAGAAAAGATAATTTATGATCAGTAGCAGGCATTGGAATAAGAGATTGTGAGCATAGGCCTTCGTGGTCAATTTGATATTGAAGAGCTATTAAAATAAAATTTTTTTGGTTGATATGAAGTTGGGAATCTATGATTTTTACAGTAAAAATTTTAAATTTTACTCGATTTTTCATCGAAAATTCGAATACATGTTAAAGATGTTTTGAAATCCTACTAATGTTGCCCACTATCGCGATTTGAAGAAAAAATTCTCAAAATAATATTTTAAATGAAATATATGGTAATTTTTTTAATTTCGATTTGGCGCCGAAATTCCATTTTTTGGAACTTTGGTGAACTGAAAATTTTTATTGATTTCAAAGTGATTAAAAGTGGTTTAGTTTTCAGGATCAAATTTAGACAAAAATGCCAAATATCGTCGACAAATTTTCGAAAAATCTCCCATTTTTGAGGAATTTTGATTTATCGAAATTTCATCAGTTTTTATGTTGGGAAATGATCAAAAAGTCGAAATTCGACTCCCAAACGATAATGAAGTATTGGAACAGATTCAGCATATTGGTTTTTCTTATATTATTGTGATCCTGAAAACTAAACTTTCAATCACTCTCTCAATTTGAAATCAATAAAAAGTTTCAGCTCACTAAAAAATGGAAATTTGGCGCCAAATTGAAAATTTTAAAAATGACCAAATGGGAGTGTAGTTCCAAAAGGTTTTTCATGATCCGAATAAAGCTGAATATTACCGTCAATTTTCCGACAGTTCCACCAATTTCGAGGGATTTTGTAATCGAAATTTCATTAATTTTCAAGTAGTAATGAAAATGAGCAAGAATTCGAAATTCAACTTTCAAACAATTTACTGAAGGTGAACGAAGCATTAGAACAGGTTAGTACTTATCTTGATTAACGATCAATGATCGTGAAAAACTGCTTTTGACCGCATGTCTACTTTCAAATTAATAAAAATGGAAATTGGATATGAAAACGAATTTCTTTTAAATAACCTATTTCTTATCATAGATTCTCAACTTTTTGACCTTACTTGTGTGTAAAAGGATCTGGGTGATAGTTTAGATACGTCATTTTTGAATGAGAATTAACACTGAGAACTTACCTCTTTCAGGAAATGTGCCATATGTAAATTTTTTTGAGTTCAGCAACATAATTTTATTCTCGTCGTGAATGCGAATCTAAAATCAAGAGATGAATTAATATTAAAAATTTCACGTAAGGTGCCTAAATACACTAAAAATTGTATATAAGCTTAACTCAATCATCAAAAAAGAGGGAGTACAGTATCTTTTGAATTCCATGAGGATATAAACCTATTAGTAGTTAAAATTATAAAAATTCTGAAATATTCAATCTGCCTAAATCTGAATTTTTTAACGTTTAAACTCGAGATTTTTATTGATTTCGAAAAAATTAAAGCTGTTCGATACATTAATATACGAAGAGTTCCAATTTGGCGATAGAGGTTGAGAGAAGCTCACCATCTCAAAGAAAAAATTGAACTAATTCTCAGATCATTTGTGATGATCGCGAAATCCAGATGGTTCAATTTCCCACATAATAAGATTAATTAATGTGAATTTTTTAAGAGAAATTCGAATCATTTGTCTAATTCTGATCTCAGTAGTAAATCTGCATTTTATTGGCTCAAATTTACGAAATCGATAAAAAAATCGTTAAAAATGTGGAAAATTGGGGCATCTTCTAAATACTTAAAGTAGCCATGAATATGCAATGGGCTCAACTCACTTCGAGTTCGTCTATCTTTCCTTCTGACGTTTCCACGAGTACATTGTAGTTGAGTTGTTGTAGAGGAAATGAAATATTCATAAGGCCAGTACATTCAACATCATCAGGAATCTGAAAGGGGTAGTAATTTATTGAAAATTAATAAAATGTTAATGGTTACTAGGCTAGGATGAAATTTTTTTTCTCTGATCAACTTACGAGAGGACTTTAACTTTTCTGATAAATTTTTGTACTCAGATCATGTTTTGGATAATTTTAAAGCATGAAAATCATTCTCCATTATGCCATTGCTCATTATTATATCCCCGGACATGATAAAATTAAGAAATTAACTATGAAGCCCCTCTTTATGATAAGATTACTATTTTTGAAGACAAAATTTTTTTTTTGTTAGAAATAAATCTGTATTGAAAAAAGTAAAAAGAAATTAAAGATAAAATTTGTACAAAAGCGTAGAAGTTTAAAATAATAATGATATGAATAATACATCTTGGTTTAATTAAGAAACTCAATGAATGGCCAAGATATTCCGGATTTTAGTGATTAAAAATAGAGCGGCGATTTAAAAATTTTTGGATTTTTAAAACCGAATGACATAATGGAGTATCATTTTCGACACATTCTTCAATACAGAATAATGCTTAGAATTGATAATTCTATCAGAAAAGTTGGTTCTAATATGAGGTAACCTTATGGTTACTATAAGATTAATACAGTTGTACCTCTTTAAAAAATGTAACAAAGCTATCCCTCTCCTCTCTGCCCCTTTTTAGTTGAGAAAAATAATGTATAGCTACTATAAAGTAGGTTTATGAGTGTCAAACTTTCCAAAAAAAATAAAAATCAATCAAGTTTGATTCATTCGATAGAGAATTTTCTGCTGATTCATTCTATCTAATAAAAATACCAGATTCGTTCATTTCTTGTCTCTTAAAATACTATCAAAAATTGGAGCAGTTTTGATTATGGATTTAAAAAATATTTTTTCTCCTTTTCGTCTTTTCACACTTTTGACCTATATATACCCCCTCCCCTTATTTACACCCACAATTGGGGAACAACTGTAATTATAGCTTACATCACTCTTTCCCCTATAAATCACACTGAGTTATTCAACGATTAATTCGAAATATTAATGAGTAATCAATCCTTCTTATACAACTACAAATTTCAACGTGCAAAGAATCGGCATTTGGTAATTTATTCTCCTGAAAGGGTCCCATTTCATTAATTCCTAAAGTTCATCAAAAGGAATTGGTCTGCCAATCTGGTATTTTCATTTTTTTCAAATATCAAATTGAGGGTACTTTGAATTTTGATTTTTTGATCATTTACACCACTTGAAAATCCATAAAATTTCGATGAAAAAGAGTTTTTGATGAAACTATATATCGATACTCCAGAGTAATGAGTTTATTAGCTAGAACTTATTTTAGTTTTATACAGTATAAACTCATTTTTGTGCCAACTTTTCTGATAGAATTATCAATTCTAAGCATTATTTTGCATTAAAGCATGTGTCGAAAATGCTTCACACTTATGTCATTCAGTGTTAAAAAAAAATTTCAAATTGCCGCTCAATTTTCAATGAATTTTGACTACACAATCACTGATTTCCGAGTTATCTTGGCCATTTAATGAGCTTCTTAAGTTTTATCTTTAAGAATTGATACCAATCATTAAGAGGATCTTTATGATGATTTTGTATTTTTTTTCATTTCTGTGGCATATTGTGGGAATAATGGCCAATGACATAATGAAGAATGACTCATTTGCGCTTTAAAAATATGCAAAAAATGATCCATCAGAAAAGTAAGTAGTCTCGTGAGTAGAGATGTAACAAATTTTTCAACTTATTTTAAAAAAACCTACTCATATGATAATACTATGAGTTCTTAACATTATTTTATATCAGATCAAGTATCAAAATGCTTGTCCGTGATAATATTCAAGTTTAAAAATCAGACTTTTCTAAAAATGCCGCTAGATTTTCAATGAATTTTTACTAAAATTTTGAATATCTTTTTTGCTGATAAAGCTTCAAGGGTTTTTTTTGTTAGACGAATTTCTTTAAATAAAACTGATAATTACAAAATAATAAAGTATTCTTTATAGAGGTTTTCGTTCAAAGCAAAATAAATGAAAAATGATGTATAAAAGAAAAAAAAAAATAAATGTTCTATCGAATTCATCAAATTGGCGAATGAGATTAGTAATCAATGATAACTTATCATAATGTTATAAAATATGAAAAACTAGTGTCTGCAATCAAAACGAAAATCATCTGGTTAATGGAGGTATGAATAAAGTAAAGACTTAGAGTAATCTAATTTAAATCTAATGTGTGACATGACAGATTTAAGATTAGTCAGGTCATTACAATCAGACAATTTATATTTTAAATTAATAGCGTTGAAATTAGATAATAGGTAATTAGCATCGTATTTTAGAATTCCTGAGATTATAGTTATTCTCAGCAACCGAATAACTCTGAAAATTTTTTAACTATGAATGCATATCTACGAACCCAGAGAGAGGGTTCTTTCAATGAGAATAGTAATAGTTAGGATCATTTCTGTTAAATTTTGTCATCCCACTATGCCTACAAGAGAATTTGAGGAAAATAGGCAAACTTTGATTTAAAAAAAGGTTAAAATTCGTTACATCTCTACTGGTGAGTTTTTCGGAGAAAAATAAATTACACCTAATCCCCAAAATTTAGTCTGGGATAGAGTATTGATTGCCTCACACTCACCATATGGAAATATTTGTGCATATCATCTGAGTGATAGAATGTGCTACGGTCGAATTTGATTAACTGAGTGGCACTCATTTTCAGGGAAACTGGCATACGATTACTACCTGTTTCTTCTTTTAAGAGAAAAATTCACAAATAAATTTTAAAATTCAACCAACTTTCACTGACAGTATAGACCTTTTCGCCCTCAACGTATTCAAATTTAACCGGATCATATACCTGGAATAGAGTTTAACCAATAATTCAAATCTCTTACACCTTTATCAACAATTTCATTAATCATGGTTCTCATGAGTTTCGATTCCAATGAGGTCTGCTCAACTGAACATGCCTTTGTATCAGCTTAAAAGAAAAGAATAAGATTTTATCATTAAACTTGTTTCTTTTACTAACTATGATAAGATAGAGAGGTTTCCTGACCATATCGAATTTCAATTAATGATCCAGGTACTTTCGGGTCAATGGTCTCCAAGAAGGTGTGGGGAATGTCAAGGATTTCATTGTACTATGTGAAAAATGTTACTTAAAAATGCTTACACTTTTTATGAATTTATTATCCTCAAGGTAGGTATAACTAAGGAAGGCCAAGGGTGGAATCCAACCAGGTTTATCTGAATTGGTCTGGGTCAATGCCACTTTAACGTTGAATATCACCAGACATAAGAGGGGTGCAAGCATCATTTTCATCGAGAACGAGAAATGAATCCAAATCCATTCATTCTTTGTTAATATACACGCCAATTAATGTTCAAAGTTCAAGAAGTATCTTTTCAAAATCAAAGTTTAATAAAAATAGCTCGATCAAAGATTGATCAACAATGAATAATCAGATCCATGTTTCTTTTTATTCAAAATTTAACTAGGGTTAAAAAGAAGATTTCTTATTCATTTAATGACCTGGGATTATTATTCTAGTCATCTGAAATATTAATTTATAATAAATAGATATACTCATAAGTAGATATAATAAATATAATATTTGCAATAATTAATAATTTCTGTTTTTGGCAACCAATTGGTCGGAATGAAAAAAGGTTTTAGTTTTGAGAAAATTTTATTGAGATTTTATTTGTTCAATTGGATTTTTGTCAGTGGTGAACGCGAGTTGTAGCCAAGAATGCATGACACTTTTCTTACTATTTTCAACTTGTTCAGCTAGTTTTGGTAAATTCTCTTCCAGTTTGATTAAAGCCATTTCTGATGCAGACACGTTGGTGCTAAAACTCTAAAAACAAAAAAAATTTAATTTATTTATTTTCCCGACTTTTCTTCCTCAAAGATTCGTTTTGTTTTCATGAAATCTTTCGAAAATCAATCATTAACGTGTTTAAATCGATCATAGTTCACTATTCAAACAAGTTCAAAAATTTTGTGACCTAAAATTAACAAGCTTATATCTCTACCTAGGTCTTATTTTAAAATTTTTAATGCTTCATGCTAATTTCCATCCAATGTATTTTGTTTTGTTAAAAAAAAACTATTTTTTATTGAAAAGTATGAAAATGAATACAAAAAGGCCCTTTTTAAAAGGGTGTATGATGTATATTCAATATGAAATCCAGTTTACCGGGACCGATGGAGGTATATTTAGAAAAATATTGATTTTATGGAAAACTTAGTCTCAAAGTAACGTCAAGTTCCCATTTTTTGAACTTTATGTCGAAATATTTGGTTCATTTCAAAGTGAGAAAATGATCAAAAGTTGATTTTTAGAATCACGATTAGACAAGGAAATCAAAAATGCTGAATCAGATTTTGAGAATCACCCCATAATCGTGGGGAAATCGAATTTGATTTTATGAAATTTAATCACAAATTTAATAGTGATAAACATTTTCATTGTCGAATCATGTTCCTCAACATCAACTCCTGATCCCTTTGAAATCAGCAAATTTTTCAACTCAAAGTTCAAAAAAATGAAACTTTTTTCTGCATGTGGGTCTCATGATCTGGATTACAAAATATCTTGATCAAATTCGATTTCTTGATGAAGAAATTGAGAATTTTGCAAAAATAAAAATTTCAATCTTCATACTAACAAGGCCCATTTTTGAATATTTTCAAATCTTGCTTTTTAAGTTTCATTCAAACTTTTGTTTCTTATGCATGAATACAAGCTGATCATTCGGAACTCATAAATCAAAATGTAATGATCGGGGCAACTCAAGTCATAATTTTGATATGTTAATATGCTGAAGTTTCAGAATATAGCCATAGCGTTCAATACTTGAAAAACCTGTCAAATTTTGAAGTATTGAACGCTATGGCTATATTCTGAAACCTCAGCATATTCATATTCATTCAGCATAAATCATATAAGTCATACAATATACTTCACGTCGATAAGTCATATTTTTGGTTATATAATTTTTTCCAAAAGAATAAAGACTTATGAAATATAAGTTTTTATGATTAATTATTAAAAGGGGCCCTTTTTATTTTCGACCACTGACCTAATAATTCGTCTTATTCGTTTCATTTCATGTTGATTTAATACATTTAAAAGTACAATTATAAGGAGAATTCGAGGCATAAGCAGATATCACGACGTGCAATGCACGTTTTATGTATATGTCTTAGGCAATTCTTAAAAAAGATAGAAATTTTGATGATGAAAATCAACAAAAAATATTTTAACTCAGTCAACATTTAAAATGTCACCAAATTTTTTTCTAAATTGAAAAAAATTCTTTTTCCTTTATTGATAAAAATGTGTCTTTAGATTCAACTTCAAAAATCAAGATACTCATGAAGGGTAACCAATCTTTTTGCAGAATAAGGCTGAAAATAAAATGTTAAAAATAGAAATCATGTTTCATTCATTACATTCTGATCTATGGTTTCCGTTAATGAATCATTAACTTACCAGTTACTTTAAAAGATTTATAAATAATATTTAAATATCGACCAACTTTAGAGTTTCGCTCATTTGGAATGATAGGTGCAAAGATTCTGGACGGATTGAACTTGCTGACTCGTTCGGGATCATATGTGACAAATCGTTGAAAGATCTTGTTCAAGAATATCACTGGAACGATTGACTCAAACTGGAAGCACATGGAAACCTAATATTAGATTAGATTCAATCTCATTTATTGATCAAGGTTTCAAAAATTTCTGAAGATTTTTTTGTAACCGCAAGGGATTCGTTTTCATGTCATCGATAATAAAAAGACCAACACGATTCAAAGTAACCTTAGAGAGAAATAAAAGGGGGCAACTGTTCTCTAATTTAACCCTTTTCCCGATTAGTGAAAAAGATTTTCTTGGAAAAATTTGGAGACGTTTGAAGAGGAATCGGACGTTATTTTTCAGGATCACCAATAAAATTTTGAAAGAAACGTCATTTTAAACAATTTTCCAATCCCCGTAATTTATCAATTTTCATAGTGTAGAAATGATCAAAAATAGGAAGTAGACTTTCGCACGACAAAGGACTGTTTTCTAAAATCTCAACAAAGATTTTTGTTTTTCTTATCTAATGATGATCCTGAAATAGAAGTTTAATTCCTCTCAAACCTTAAAATTGCCAAAAATTTTCAACTTGAAAAATTAAAATGTCTCCAAATTTTTCTTGAAAAAATCTTTTTCAAATTTCTTTTTACTAATCCCTAATTAGTAATTGGTTACCAAAAAATCTTTAGAGAATTTTGATACCTTGATGAAAATATGAGATTTATTATTTATTGATTATTTAGTATAGGGAAAAATAAGGCATAAGGTATTTACTGGATACTGGGAATTATCTTAAATACTTCTTACGTCTGTCAACTTGGACAGCCCAACAATGAAATCAACGATAAAGAATCATACACGGAAAAGCGACTGATAAAAACAGAATCTTTGATTTGCCGCCCAATTCTAAGATGTGAAACTATGGAATAAATGAGAAAATTCTCACAAAGTATATACTTTTCAATGTAGGTTTCTTACGGATAGTGAGGAAAACAAGTATTTTCTCAAAAGTGAAAATGAAACTAGCTAATTCATTGTTGAAATGGAAAAAAATTGAACCTGACAAAACTTTGGGGCATTTTCGAATTTCGATAAAGTCAACTCAGTGAGCTCAAAATTTATATTGTTTACAGATTGTTTTTAAACGATTACTGATATTAAGGATCAAAATTAAGAATTGAATTAAATAAAGCTCAACCTGTATAAGAAAAGAATCAAGGTTCTCGAGTATAAATTAAATAATATTTTGTTTTTGATGAACTTGTCTGAAATAAGGGTTCTATTTAGATTTTTGTAAGATTATATTCAAATTTACCTTTAAAGAACGTTGTTTAAACCTGGCATGATTCATAACAATGGAAATATTGTTAACAGCCAGACCGACTGCCAAATTTTGCAATACAATGTAAATTATAAAGACAAAACTGGTGAAAATTATGTAGGTCGATATCATGAGACCAACACTTCGTTTCTCGTTTGTGAATCTCTGTAAAAGGAAATAGAAAAAAGGATTGAAATTAGGATAAAATACAGTGATTACTCTAATAATTGTTGTGCCTATTTCGGTTAATTTGTCAATTTTGCATAATCAGCAACTCTCTGCTGAATATGAAAAATCAAAGTCTAAGATAACCATATTCAGAATTTTTTTGCCGATTAGGCATAATAGGCAAGAACTCTTGCTGAATACGAATAATTTCGGGGAGGTGGCTACTAAATTTGGTTGATATGAAGTTGGGAATCTATAATTTTTACAGAAATCTTGATTTATTCATCAAGAATTCGTATTTATTAGAGATATTTTGGAATCCTACTCATGATGCGCACTTTTACCATTTGAAGGAAAAAATTCTGAAAAAAAATTATTTTTGTGAAAAATATGGTCATTTTTCAAATTCCCATTTGGTGCCAAAATCCTATTTTCTCTAGCTTTGAGCTGAAAGATTTTATTGATTTGAAAGTGGGAGGCTGATAGAAAGAGTTTTTTCAAGATCAGGATCAGACAAGAAAATCAATTCAACTGAATCAGGAAGTAGAAATGATTCTTATGCATAACTCCATTATCGTTTGAGAGCTTAATTAAAATTTTTTGATTATTTCCAGTACTTGAAAATCAATGATATTTTGATAAATAGGAATCTCTCGAAAATGGGGAATTTGACGGTTTTTTTATCTAATATTGATCCTGAAAAAATTCTTTTGATCAGCCTCCCACTTTCAAATCAATAAAATCTTTCAGCTCAAAGCTAGAGAAAATAGGATTTTGGCACCAAATGGGAATTTGAAAAATGACCATATTTTTCACAAAAATAATTTTTTTTCAGAATTTTTTCCTTCAAATGGTAAAAGTGCGAATCATGAGTAGGATTCCAAAATATCTCTAATAAATACGAATTCTTGATGAATAAATCAAGATTTCTGTAAAAATTATAGATTCCGAACTTTAGTACAGCTATTCTCAATGAATTTGGGAATTCATGATTTTTACAAAAATCTCATTTTTTCATCAAGGTATCGAAAATTTTGAAAGATTTTTTGGTAACTGATTCAAAATGTACACTTTTACTGAAGTGAGAAAAAAAAATTTGGAAAAAAGTTTTTTTTGGAAAATTTTAGAGAAATTTTAAAATTCGAGATGGCGCGATTTTTTAATTTTTTTAAACTATGAGTTGAAAATTTTTGTTGATTTCAAGGTCTGGGAGGAATCAAACGTTATTTTTCAGGATCATCATTAGACAAAGAAAATATTTACTCTTATTCATTTTTTTGAAAAAACACACTATTTACGTGCGAAAGTCCACTTCCTATTTTTCGATCATTTTTACTGCTTGGAAAATGTTAAAATAGGGTGATCCAAGATCATTTCAAAATGACGGGTTTTTACAATAAAATGAATAAGAGTAAATATTTTCTTTGTCTAATGATGATCCTGAAAAATAACGTTTGATTCCTCTCAGACCTTGAAATCAACAAAAATTTTCAACTCATAGTTTAAAAAAATTAAAAAATCGCGCCATCTCGAATTTTAAAATTTCTCTAAAATTTTCCAAAAAAAACTTTTTTCCAAATTTTTTTTTCTCACTTCAGTAAAAGTGTACATTTTGAATCAGTTACCAAAAAATCTTTCAAAATTTTCGATACCTTGATGAAAAAATGAGATTTTTGTAAAAATCATGAATTCCCAAATTCATCGAGAATAGCTTTATATTCCTTTATGATTTATCCCATCTATCTTGTGAATGAGAAATTTGAAAAGGCTTGTCTCTTCAGTCGTTTAACCGAACGTAATATTCTCGTCCATTGTCTGACTGTTAAATATTCGGTTAAATTAGAGAACAGTTGCGCCTTTTATTTCTCTCTAAGGTTACTTTGAATCGTGTTGGTCTTTTTATTATCGATGATACGAAAACTCACCGCAAGGGATTCGTTTTCATTTCATCGATGTTAAAAAGCCCTTAGTCTCTTTGTCATTCAGAAAACTTACTGCAAAACAAGAGGGGGCAAATGTTCTATAGATTAGACCAAAATCATCTAAAATTTCAAGTTTCTCTAAAACTTTGATGCTCTTTTTGATTTGAAGGGTCGAAGAAGATGATATTTTTTGAAATGGTTCTGAATAACCATTAGGAATTCATACTCACCATCTCGCTGTGATTGAAAATCAATCAGGTCGACTTTAGCTCTTTGACTAAAATTATTGGATAAAATAGGTTCGACTATAATTCCTTGGCTCTTTGCAGAGATTTGAAGTGCAAAATTTACAAAATGAAATAAAAATTCCAATTTTCTGGTAAGTTATTAGACAATTAACCTACTAGCAAAGTGTGGTCACAGGTAATTACTATATCCATATGAACTCTAACTTGATGGAGATTGTCATTCACACCTAGATGTTAGAAATTCGGATAAGCAAGTGTCATTTCCATAAGAGAGTCAAATAATATTCAACTCACGGGGGCAGATGTAGACGCGTTTCGTCCTTATTAGGACTCGTCAGTACACCATAGCCAGGATTCGTACCCAAGTCTACAACGTTGTGAGACAACGCCCCGTCCGTCTCCTATTACTCAACACTCCCATGGTATTGACACCACCTACATTCTGGTTTTTTTGTAAATAAGCAACATGTATAAATTACAGTGTTTTTAGACAATTAACCTACTAGCAAATTGTGGTCACTGGTAATTATGTAAGTTATGTTCTCGTAAAGCGTGTCTATCTTGATCTTTGTCAGTTTTATGCCAGTACACGTAATAAAACATATACCCATATTCTCTTGGTATTAAAGACTGAAGAGACAAGCCTTTCTAAGTTTCTCATTCACAAGATAGATGGGATATATCATAAAGGAATATACTAAAGTAGCCAGAATACAGCAAGAGTTCATGCCTATTATGCATAAGCGGCAAAAAATTCCGAATATGGTTAATTTAGACTTTGATTATCCATATTCTTCAGAAAATTTTTGCCTATTATTCAAAATCGGCTGATTAACCAAAATGGGCACAACATATATAAAAAAGATCAACTCGATAAAATTGTAATTTAAAAAATCTCACCATTTACTTTTAATCATAACTTTTCCGATGTTTTTTTAGTCATAGGATTCAAACGACCTCATATCAACGTTTTAAAGCAACAGGTTGTCGGATGACGATTTTGAGCTTTTTTTCATAATTAATCGATAAAATTTATACAATTTGATTGAGAATATATGATATTCCACTGTTTGATTTAAAAAAACGTAACAGAAAACATAAGTGGCAGTCTAAAATCAATTCTGAGTTTTATCTGCCAACATTTCATTTCTTAAAAATCATCTGAATTCCAGAGCTAACTTGTGAAGAGATTGACTTTGATTTAAAACATCTCTGACTCTTGGTGCAGAGTTAGAGAGTAATTTTGTTCTACATTATGTTCAAGCCCTTTCCTTCCACACCTTACGTTAGTTAGTGTCTGCAACTGTTCAGAGTGGTGGGTTGATTACCAAAAGACAACCAAAAGATTCTCAAGAAAAGAAAATAGAGGAAGTTTTTGTTCCAAGTAATCATAAAAATTATTCTTAGCTTTAACATCATCATCCAGAAACAATTTTGATAATTTAATGAAACATAAATGAAATCAAAACTATGAAGAAAGTTTTGGCTAGCTTTAATTGGTCATTTTTGAAGGGTTAGGCCGAAAATAGTGTTTTATGTGTTTTTATATCAGTGAAACTTTTGAGTAAGAATTTATTCAGAGGATAAACTAATTTTGTACTGGCTCAAAACTTTAACTGGTTTATTTATAAATATACAAACTTATTCAAAGGTTATACTGTAACATATACAATTATTATTAGAGAATTCACTGTACTACCCGATAGAATCACTTACTTCAGTATAATCAAATTCTCCAATCGACATGTCCATAGTGGACAGGATAGATTGAGACAAAGTCTCAAATTCTTCCTTATCGGCCCAAACAAGACGATAACATATTGAATAGCCAAAAGTGAGCAATATGAATAGTGCGAACAACCTCATAAATGTCTTGGTGACACTAATCAACAACATAAAGTATGTGCCAAAGTAAGGCATCTTTCTTAGATAAAACCAAAGGTTTATCCAGGCTCCGAGGACAGTCAATGTTCCGAGTTCCCATTGCCAAGGCTTTTTTAATAAAAAGTTTTAATTTTTTACAAATTATAAATAACATAATACTAGATGTTAGAATTCAGATAAGCAAGTGTCAATTCCATAAGAGAGTCCAATGGTATTCCGATGTCAGTAAACGATGGCCAGGATTCGAACCCGGGTCTTGTGAGGAAACCCTTCTGAGGACTAGGCCAGAACCCCAGTTCATCTTAAATTTAACCACCAGCTACACCTGTTTTTTTGTTCAATTAAAATGTTGAAATTAAAGTTTCCTGGCTATGATGGACTAATGAAGACGAAACGCATCTATATCTGCCAGCGGGAATTGTATATCAATGAACTCTCTTAAAGAATTGACACTTATCTGAATTCTAACATCTAGGTGTGTGAGAAGATAATCTCCATCAAATTAGAGTTCATAGTAATGAACTGTGAGCAAACTTTACTAGTAGGTTCAAAGTCGTAATTATAATCTTTGAGGCAGCTTAAACCCCCCTCAAAAGTTTATCAAATCTTAATTCTTTTACATGACCGTGTTATTAATCAACCATTTTTCGAGAAATATTTGCTTTACTCACCTCACGTATGCCAGTGGTTAGAGAGCATTCACTAAAATCAATCATGAAAAGAACTGCGGAGATGAAAACGGAATTTTCGAAGTAGTTGTCCGAGTCGATAAAGTATTTGAGACCTTGCTTTATTATTTGTGAAAACTGAAATAAAAATTATTGTTTAGTGCGTACTTTGAAGTAGTTTCATTAAAATAGAAACCTTTTGAATCAACATAATTTCTTATGACAAGGTATCACAAACTATGATTTAGAAAGTTTACGAACCTCTTTGATCGTGTTGAACGCAGCAATTGCAAACACAATAATCTTGATTACACCGAGGACTCCTGGGTTCATCGGCTGATTTCCGTCATCATGACAAAACTCATCCATTGAACTGAATAGAAAAGAAACCTCAGTTTCTCTGTATTATTTTAAACCTTCGAATTTAATTTTTTCTCACTTAAGAGTTTGACCCATTAAAAATTACAATACATCCTAAATGAGATAATTTGTACATTTAAAATCAACTTAAGACAAGATCTGTGTTCTAACTGAGTCAAGTCATTAAAAAATCAATTTTTAAGGAAACAATGGCACATTTCATTTCTCGAAGTAGTGCCAAATTCACAATTCAAACTAAGAGAGTGATCAAAAGTTTAGTGGTACTGATCTAATCAAGAGAAAATTCTCTTTAAATTGAGACATAAAACTAAAAAATTGTGAAATTTTTGCCAAAAAATTATCTTTCAAAAAAACTTGTTCTACTTTTAAGTAGATCTATGATGAGAAAAATCTATTTTTCATTTTTTATTTCAAATTGAAAAAAATTATTTCTAGTTAGTTTCAAAGAGTGTTATCTTTAGGAAAATTTTGGGATTATCATTAACCCATACTTTTGACAACTTTTGATCAGATAATACTCGTAGGAAGGAATAATTTTGACTTACTAATTCTCATTAATGATACTCTTGGGTGAGACAGACAGCAACATAAAACTAGTCACAAGGCTGAGAAATACAAAGTAGACGAATAGGTTCGAGTAGTAGAAGAGGAATGCTAAATTTTTCCATTTTATCCGGACCAAGGTTCTTACCAGTTCATGATTCAAGAGGTCACTTCGTTTTTCGTTAATCTAAAAAAGTGAACAAAACATTAGACAAAGTATCAACTTTTGTATTTTATCTGCTCACCATTATTTGAAGAGGATGATTCTTCCGAACTACCTGCATATCATCACAATACGGCCTGGCGTTGTTTTTCAAACGACCATTCAGAAGAAAGTTTTTCTCTTTCACCATAGTTTTGCCCTGAAAACACAAATTTACACCCAGATTTAATGAGTTCTTTCAATAAATTCTACTTGATTTAATTTTTCGCTCAAACTTTTTGTCTTTCGATACACCAATCGAGGCAGAATTTTCTTTTCTTTTCAATGTTACCCAGTTATTATATTAGCTATCATTTAGTAACTCTAATTTTGGGGAGATTCCAATTTTACAAACATCTTGGAGACTGAATTCGCAAAACAAGATTCAGAATCTGCGTCAAATTGCGGATAAGGCTCATTTTGGTTTATTCGATTATTACCGTGAATATATGTAATAACAACAATATGATGCTTTAAGAAATGTACATTTGGTTTTAATATATCTTCTTCCAACTTTCAAAAAAAAGAACTCATTCACTAGCCACATAGATTTTAAAATTCCATTAATATTGAAAAGAATAACAATTCTTCGTAACTAATAGCGTCATATTTTTAAAACTTGGGTTGATTCTCATAAAATGCAAGAAATAAGTCTTAAATTATACAGGTATTTAATTTAAGTTACGATCTACCAGTGGGGTACATTTCTCGTTCGGAATCCAATCTAGGAGTTTGTTTTTCTTTCACATTCCATTCGAGAGAAGACGCAAACAACAGAATTTTGATATAAAAAATAAGTTTTGTTTACGATCATGTTACATTAGATCATTGTTCTTCCACCACGGATCAAAAACTAGAAGCCCTCTTACCAGATGATTTTCTTCAAAAAACCAGTTATTGCTTTAGAAATTGTTTGCTAATCTTTCTTGTTGTTGACAATTTACTTGGAAGTAGAAGATGATGATACCCTTCAAGTAAGAAGAAAAGTACATTCTACTAAGAGAATTAAAAATATGTTAGACTAAGACAGTAAACTTTTACTTTTACAATCGATAATTTATCTGATTAAATAAACAAAGCTCACTTGATCGCGAATTTCTCTCCAGCCTTCCTCCTAAGAGAAGAAAAACATTTTTCAATACAATTTTTAAATTAAGGAACGTTTAACCAATGCTACTCACCTCTTTGTCCTGGTCGGCTTTGGTCAGGGGCCAAGTCTCAAAGGTATCATCGACAATTTCAAATGAGTACAAATATCCAACCTTGGTCTTGTAATTTATGCACTTATCGAGAACATATTTGGCACCTTCTAAAAAAGGTAATTTTTTCAAGACAAATTTGAAACTTTACTGTTTGTAGGTGGGGCTGTCTTTAATCCTTACAGGTTCATGGCTCATATATGGACCGAACTATTAAACTTTAGTGTAGTTCTCAAAAATAGCCCCAACTAAATCACATTTCAATTTTGTAATTATTTGAAATATATGTTTTCTAAATTTTATCATCAACTGTGTGGTAAACAGCTCAATCAAGGAAATATCTATGTATTGAACTAAGGAAAAATGAATGATTAGTTAGAAATTTCAGGTTTTAGTTTCAAGTTTTGAATTCATTATTATTCGATGATATAATTTATTCCAAAAATTTGAAAATCTGAAATAGAAATCAGCTGCGACTAATTTTGGAATTACTTCTACAACTTGAGAGTTACTTAATAGATAATATGGGGTTACTTTAGAGAATAAAAGTAGATTGGGAAAATGTAAAATTCTCACCGGGATAGATCCGAATAAGCCTTCTGAATGGAGATTCATAAATGCGTGAACTAATTTGAATTCTATTCTTGAGTACATTCGGTATCATTCCCTCTTTCTTGAGGATGACCATGGCACAATCACGATTGTTAAAGTCAAGACAAACGTCCAGAGCATTCGAGCCAGGTCTTGTTGGCATGTTGGTTGTAATCAAACGAATGCATGGGTCAGCCTTACTCTTAATTAACGCTTTAACCAATTTCAAATGGCCAAACTGACAGGCGACATGAAGAGGAGGATACTGAAAATTTTGGAATGCATTTTAGAATTGAAAATTTAAGTGAATCTACTCGTCTCATCTACTGAAAAAGTTGGTGGTCTCCTTCAGTATTGAAACGTCTCGATTTTTCATGGCATCAACTTTATTAGAATTAGAATTAGGGTTTTGAATGATATATTTTCTGAGGCTTAGATGAATAATAATGAGTTTCTAAAATGATACATTAAAGAGATAACCCTGTGGGATTTTAAGGGTTCTTAACTTACTGTAATTCCATCGCATGGATTTATGTTACATCCGATATTTATGAAATAATAAACAACATCTATGTAGTTTTTCTCTGCAGCTGAAC
Source organism: Gyrodactylus bullatarudis (assembly GCA_012064415.1). Classification (NCBI taxonomy): domain Eukaryota; kingdom Metazoa; phylum Platyhelminthes; class Monogenea; order Gyrodactylidea; family Gyrodactylidae; genus Gyrodactylus; species Gyrodactylus bullatarudis. The sequence continues at coordinate 185,262 of SSNU01000202.1, forward strand.
ACATTGGCGTGTAACCCTTAATATTGACACAATCGATACTGGCCCCTCTTGATACGAGAAACTGAACAAATTGTAAATTGCCCTTGGAAGCAGCAATATGGAGAGGTGTGCTCTCAAATTCATCACAAACATTTAGTGCATATTGGTCAAGTGAAAGTTGAGATATAAGGCTGAAATTCATACACATTTTGTATTAACAATTAGATTCAAAAATTCATTGGTACTTGGATTAGAGCGAGTACCTTCAAAGGGTGGTAAATGATGTAAACTCATTCAGATTGGAAATAAGCTTCAAATTATTTTTTACCATTCATATATATGCTATGGTGAATCGTGTGAAAGCAGGGATTCGTACAAATCACTAGTGAATCGTGGAAATTTTAAATTCCTTCTCTAAATAATTTTTATTTTCGTGGTGAACAAAAGTTTAATCATAATATAAAATAAATTATTTATTTTTGCATGATAAACTACTGTGGCATCTGAAGTTACACAATAGATTATTCTTGCGACACTTGCAACGACCTGTTGAGTATTTTTTAAAATATATTCCACAGTGTACCCAATTCAGTGATTTGTACGAACCTTTGCTTTAACACGATTCACGGTAACATATATATAATTTCTAACAGCTAATTTTAGCAAATTTACCAAATATTTCCCAGTTTAGCTGCAATGTGAATGGGAGACCTGCCCTTGTGAGTCTTTAGGTTGTATGTGGCTCCTTTATCAAGAAGAATCTGAATGTGAAAATGATTATTTTAATTCTCGTAATGATTTCTCTACTAATAAGTAAGATTTTATTTAGCTTCTATCAGGAGAGAAATGATTGAAATAAAAATTCAGTAAATTTTTCATCTTTTCAATATTAATACTACTACAAGTACATAAATAGGTTTTGGATCATATGTTTTATACGTCCTTGGAATTCTCCTAAAAAGCTCATTCAGATTCTGACTTGGGCTATAAATTTGCAAAATCCATCTCTAATCATGATTGCAATTTTCGAATTGTAGTCATATGAGTTTCCATGTGAGTACTTTCGAGTATTGCAAAACCAGATCACCGGGAAAAATGATAAAAAAAGCACTAAATTCATTAAACTCGCAATAATGCACTTAATTATTTTGAACCTCCAAAATTAAAAATACTACTGATAAGTGATCACTAGGGCCTCAAAAAAGTACTATTGGGTCTATTTTTACTCTAGACAAAGGACTGGCTGATTTTTAATAATCTGAAGAAAAAATCTGCTTATCTAATCCTATTTAAAAGATAGCTGGTACTATTTCTGTACTAAATTGTTGCCCAGGTACTTTATTGTACTATTTTTCAAATTTAATCTCAGAATATAGTATCCCTCAACTATTTACCAATCACAATTTTCGATGAATTGATAGCTATATTCCTGATATCGAGCTTTCATCATGTAAGAAAATAGCATCTAGATCGTAGCTTTTTGTTGGATAATATTTCTTAATGAATTTCAAATTTCAACTAAAAGGATGTACAAGTATGTATTTTGTGAAATATGCACAAGAACAGTTAAAGAGTCCATTGAGAGAGAGAAACGTTTGGATCTCTGATTTTAGTTGAGCTACAGTTATTTCCATATTCTGTATTCTTATTACTAATTGGCATCACCTTCTTTCTTATGGAGTTAGAGTCATTTTCTATCATGGAAAAAAATTTGAATCCGAAATTTTGCTGACACAAGATTGACTAAAAATTCTGCAACAATTTAAAGTAGAAGACTATTTTTTTACACAAAATCTCTTAAATTTTCTTGAAAGTACTTTTTTCCACTTATATTTCAGTTTATGAGACACTATTTTTCATCTTTTTTCGGTACTATTTTTGAGGCCCTAGTGATCAGTGATCACTAAAGCGGTAATTTTGCCAAATAATTTCAGTATGAATTGGCCGATATCATCCTTTCTTCTCTCAGCTTTCTAATAACTACAACTTTTAAGTTATCGAAATTCTATTTTTAAAATTTTCATCAGCGATGAAATTTGATTAATATGATGTAAAGCATACTACTTTGTGTCAGTTTTGGTTTATGAGATAATTTTGCTATTTTTCACAAATCTATTTTTTGCTATTTCGTTTTCTATTCTTAACACTTTGATTTATCCATTAAACAATTGTCTTCAAACGAGATAAACTTATAAAAATTTCCAACTTAATTTTTTATTTCACTCGAATTTTATTGGATGATTATTTTCAAACCAATCAGAGTAAATCATTGATTTTCAGATGTATTCTATTGGTTTTATTGTATGAATGGGTCCATTGTGTTCAGAATCCTGTAACTTCAACAAGAAAAAATATAGTTTCATCAAGTTGTTTTGATGATGATCAATATTCATTATTTGTATGTAAAGCTAGTTGATATGAAGATGAAAATTTGCTAATTTTACGAAAAACTCGATATTTTTCTCCAGATTCGAAGAAAAAAATAGTTTTTTGAATTCTGAAACGGAATGAGCTAATAAGATGTGGATATTCGAAAAAATTCCGAAAAAATTAGGCCGTTTTTCGAATTTCGAAAATGCAGCAAATTTCCACTTTTTCAACTTTTGAACCCAGAATTTTTATCGATTTCGATAATTCGAAGCTGTTAAGTATTGATATTTGATTAGCATGAAAAAAATAATTCGGATTTGGCCATAGATATAACGAAGATCTTACTGTTTCCGAGAAAAAGTTAAACTTCCAGATTTTGGATAATTTGCATTCGTAATAATCGAAAAATTCAAATGGTTCGATTTCCCACAGTAATGACGAGTACCAGTGAACTTCTGCAGGTGAATTCGAATTCTTTGTCTAATATTGATCCGAAATATTATCACTTGACAGCTTTGAATTATCGAAATCGATAAAAACTTTTTTGGGTCAAAAAGTTGAAAAAGTGAAAATTTTGTGCATTTTCGATATTCAAAAAACGGCCCAATTTTGGTCAGATTGAATTTTTTTTAATATCCCCATCTTATAAGCTCATTCCGTTTAAGAATTCAAAAATTTATTTTTTTCTATGAATCCGGAGAAAACTATTGAGTTTTTTGTAAAAATAGTAAATTCTCTTCTTTACGTCAATTAGGTTTAATCTAAATTAGTAAACTATTAAATTCATTACTTACCTTGATTGCTTTCAAATTGTCGGTTTCGAAAGCCAAATGAAGGGCTGTCTTTTCATAATTATCAGGTTTATTGATTAGCTCTTCCATTCGCGAATCTTCCAAGATTTCCTAATCGCCATCTCTTGAGAGAAAAGAAAAAAACTTACCTTGAGATATTCAAGAGAGTTATTCATGACCAGATAGTGAAGGGCAGATTTATTTTTCAGGTCGAGAGCATCAATTCTACATCCTTTCGCATTGAGAATCCTTGCATTTTCGATTCGTTTATTTTCTATAGCTATTAGAAATGGAGTCAACGAATTTTTTGATCGGGATTCCAGATCACACTCTGTCTCCCGGAGGAGTCTTTCGAGTAATTCTGTCTTGTCTAATTTGGCAACTAAATGCAAGAGCTTGGAATCCTTTAGATCTGATTCACATCTTGAGTAGACTGACAAGACAAATTCACTTGGATATACTAATGGAAAGAATTATCGTGAAATAAAATAATTCCCAAAGAAAATGAATCTGGGAATAAATTAGGTTAATTTATGGATTTCGAATTTGTACCAAATTTTTCACTCGTTGAATTTTTGTTGATTTCAGTAATTTGAGACGATTTCACGCTTATTCCAAATCTGATCTTAGAATTAGAAAATTGGGTCTAGTTTGGGAGATATTGACGAAAATTTAAAAAATGAGAATTTCAGTAGAATTGAAAATGGTTTTCCAATCAAATCAATTCTAAAAGGCAAATAATTATTAATTAATAAGATTGACTACAACGTTGCTCGCTAGCTACCTGATGTTGTCTTCTGGCTTGTAATAACTCTGATAATATAATTCATCACTTGAAGGAAAATTAAAATTAGAATAAAAAACATTTAAATTACCCTGATAAAAATAGTTTGGACTCACACAATATTTCGAATACATGTCGTATTCTTCTTCTGGCGTGAGAATTTACAAAAAAATTGAGATACTTAAAACCAAGAATGTGTTGATCTTGAATGCTCTTTTTCTGCAAAAGATCTTATTAACCATGATTTACATTAGTATTAGAAGTGATAGTAATCATTAGAAATTCATGATCCTTTAAAACTTCTTTGTCCCTAACTTGTATTTGTTAGTGAAACCTCTCTGCCCTTACTCTGTTATTTGCTTAATCCCTACTCTTGATTTTGCTAATACCCATATGTTTATTAAGTGGGGCAATTAATTCTACGTCAATTGGTATATAGAACGATGTCGCACCTAGTCAGAAATGACAAACATTTTTTTTTAATTTCATGTTTAATTTTAGTCCATAACAAAATGAATGAATAAAGAGAGTAAAAACTCACAAGATTTTGCAGCAAAATGTAAAACAGTTTCCCCATCACCAGATGGTAGATCTAAGAGGTGAGAAAATTGACTCAAGATGACTACATTGAAGACACAATCCTTTTTGAAAGCAATATGCAACGGGCTGAGACCATGCTTATTCAGACTTGTCACACCGATCATGTAGTTTGGATTGCTAATCTCTTCGCCCTTCAAGTAGATCAGTCTCATGACTGTGCGAAGCAATTCAAAGTCAGCTGTTTCACAAGCCAAATGTACCTACAGAAATAAAATTTTTTTTGGACATACAACAGAGTTTAATTGTTCATCGAGTATGTCCAATTTGGCCCCAGCAAAGACGAGTATTTTCAATATTTCAGTGTAACATCCTGAAACGGCTCTATGAATAGCTGTTTGGCCAGAATAATCTTGAATCTAGGATTAAAATATAATTATTTTTATGATTAAAGCTTAGCTTAGACAATAAAATGTACATTTCTTAATACACTGTTGATAGATGTATTTACTCAATCAAATATTTAACTTAATATTCTCAAACATTCAACCATCTGACCCATCTGTAAAATATTTCAAATACGCTGACGACATCAAGCTTCTCATCCCAATTATTCAAGAAAGATGTTTGATATCTGAGGAAATGAATCACCTTCAACAGTCTCTTTCGTCAATTGGTCTCAAGATCAATCACAGTAAAACCAAAGTCATACCAATCAAGAACTCCCTTTCAAATCATCAGTTACCTTTCAACACAGTATCCTTCATCAAAGATCTTGGACTCACATACAGTTGTACCTCTTTAAAAAATGTACAACGTATTTTTTTGAGGATTTCTTGTGAATGGATACAGGTTTTGAGATTATGGTCATACAGTTGTACCTCTATAAAAAATGTACCAAACCTATCCCTCTCCTCTCTGCCCCTTTTTAGTTGAGAAAAATAATGTATAGCTACTATAAAGTAGGTTTATGAGTGCCAAACTTTCTGCTGATTCATTCTATCTAATAAAAATACCAGATTCGTTCATTTCTTGTCTCTTAAAATACTATCAAAAATTGGAGCAGTTTTGATTATGGATTTAAAAAATATTTTTTCTCCTTTTCGTCTTTTCACACTTTTGACCTATATATACCCCCTCCCCTTATTTACACCCACAATTGGGGAACAACTGTAATTATAGCTTACATCACTCTTTCCCCTATAAATCACACTGAGTTATTCAACGATTAATTCGAAATATTAATGAGTAATCAATCCTTCTTATACAACTACAAATTTCAACGTGCAAAGAATCGGCATATATAGTAGCTATACATTATTTTTCTCAACTTAAAAGGGGCAGAGAGGAGAGGGATAGGTTTGTTACATTTTTTATAGAGGTACAACTGTATGACCATAATCTCAAAACCAGTATCCATTCACAAGAAATCCTCAAAAAAGTACGTTGTAAAACCTACCTTCTCAGAAAATTCATCAATAACCCGTCTCTTCGTCTCGATTTGTACAAATCTCTTATTTTACCTCATCTCGACTATGAATCAGGTATTCTCTGTGATCTTCCTGTTGGCACCAGTAAGAAACTATAGAAAGGATTCAATATACATACCTCAAAAGCTGTCATGGCCCTCTTCCCTACAAGGATATCCTTGACAGAGCCAATCTACATCCCCTTTGGCTATGAAGAACGGCTTCTTCTGCTGTCCTGTACTCTAAATTTGCGCCCAATTCCACTAGTCAATACAATCTGAGAGCTTCACGTGGATATTCTATTTTACTTAATGTTCTTCTCTCTCTCAGAACCAGATTCCAAATAGATTTTAACATTTTCAAATCCAAAAAAATTTCAGATTCTATTAAAACTTGTACCAGATTCTCATTTTGTTAATTATTTTAAATAAAAATCTAGTATATATAAGTTGTGACGAAAGTTAGATTAATTGCAAAGTACATTTAATTTTCGGCATTTACAAGATTTTGCTGTACAGCCTGTTGTACAGTTACATTTTGTAAAGATTTCGACTGCCCAATACGGGCTGTTCTCACACTGACGGGTGCTTGGTTTGTTGTTATTCTGAATTTTTCATATTTTTCTTCACTTAAAACACCCAAAATTAAAATTAAATTAGTTAAATTTTTTTCAATTAACTACATAATCAGACAATCGAAAAAATAAAAATCTATCCCTTATTAGAAAATATTTGTATTTCAAAACAAGAAATTCTTGTCAAGAATAGATAAATAAATAATTACGGATAATTGATTAGCCAGATTTCAATTTTATTCTCAACATGTGAATTATTGTGAAATCACATCAAAAATATTATTAAACTTAAAGTTTCTTCTAATTAATTTGAATGGATTTTAAAATATTTGAAAATTATAGCAATGGATGCGAAATTTAATCATCTTTTCAATGAGTGGCTGCTTCAAGGAAATTTAGACTGTTTAAAACTAAAAATTATGAGATTATATTTTATTTGCTAAAATGACAAAAAAATTTATGCAGCTTGTCTGCAGATTTCAACTTCATTTTCAACGTAGCATACACCAAGCATACATAGGGTAGAGTGTAAAATTTTATTTATCCCCCTTAAAATAAACAAAAAAATTAAAATACACCTAAGCCCGAGAAAGGGGCAAAGAGGAATATATTGAGAGTTTTAGAAGATGCGTAAGCCGTAGAAATATTTTTATTCAAAAAGCAGAAGTCTAGTGTTCAACCATTTGTTTTTCCTTGATATTAAATGGTTTCTTAAGTCTCCTAATAAATTTTCCAACAAAAATATTTCTTCTCAAATTTTAGATATTACAGCTTAGCGTGTTTGGATCGGCCAATTTAAACTGAATTCAGACTAGAAATTTTAACAATTCTCACATTTGTATTGATACCGGATGTTCTCAGTAGTTCCAAGACAGCCCATTTATTTCCTTTGTCTACTGCCAAGTGTAACGGTGTCTGACCTCGACAATTCTGAGAGTTCAAATGAGCCCCTCTCGAAATCAAGTATTCGATCATGGGAGAAACTTTGGTTTTAGTTTTACCATTCAAAATAAATGAGATGGCATCGTCTAGTGAGACATCTTCTGGGTATTCTTCTCTGTAAACCTATAAAAAGTATTCAGCTAATAACTCTATTAAAATTACCTCGATAAAAGTTTGAATAAATCATAAATTCCCATTCTAATATTAAGTGATCCGTGATCACTGATCACCAAGTAATCAGTAGGGTAACCCTTTTAAGCATATTTTGTATAGTGAATTGAATATCTCAAAAGTAACTCACATAAAATAAGTCTGTGTCTATCGATTCATTCTCCATATCTTCTTTTATTCTGTCGATTCCTTTTTTTGGATTCATCTCTGCAAAGTAAGGTACAATATAAATCTTGGAGCACATCGAGATTAATGTTGAGCTCACCTAATTTTTCCGGTATACTTTCATAGTCGATTCGATATCCGTTTGATTCAATATCTTCTATTGTAACGTAGTTGTCCAAAAGAAATCCAAAACTTCCCAATGCTGCTTGATGTAAAGGCGTATTCATATCAGAATCTCTTTCATTGGCATTTAATCCCATTTTTTCAATCATATATTCAACAATGTCAATTTTAAGAGCCCGACAACTATGAAAAAAACAACTTTCACTATCCTTATCATGTAATATTTGCTTGCAAGGAATTTGATCTTCAATTTGTTTGAAAGTCTCAGTAAAGAGGGTCATGTCAGTGATTTTACCATCGGTAAAATATTTGTAGATGAGGCTTTTCTTGTCTTGATACGTGATAGCTGCCTTATACTCTGATTTCAGTTTAATTAGATATTCTTTTTGTATGTGGGAACTATTCGTCATTTCTTAGTAAGTAAAATTTTAATTCAAACTTGAAATCTGGTTATTTGGAATTAATAAAACAAATAAAGTAAAGTAAAAGTATTTTACTACAATTATTGGAGAACTATTTCAAATTTAATTTTAAAAGTTTAAACGAGCTTTCTTTTCAAGAGACTGTGAATTAAATAAAATTATTCATAATAATAGCCGTATCAAGAATTTTATTCAGGATAATCTTTATTCTTCTTTGTAATTTATCAAGGATTACATATCTAGCTCGATTTCTTTACTCTGCCAATGAGAATTGATTCTCGTCTCACAATTGTACTAAAAGATTTAATAATTTTTCTATTTTGTTTGGTTCTCTTTTTTCTCTTGATTTCTACTTTTTGTCCATCTCCATATTTGGAGCATCACTTTTTTCTTGTAGGAAGTCATAAAAAATGCAATACGAGTGTATACATGTAGCCTTATTTTAGCATTTAGACTGTCAGAAGACATCGTATAATGAAGAATTGATGAATGCCCAGCTTTTGGTTGTGATTCTAGTAAATATCATAATTCCTTACGTTTCCAATCAAAATCATGGAATACCAGACGATTACATTAAACAATTAGAAGAGCCTAAGAAAGTCTTCGAGGAAATCAAAAAGAAACAACTGGCAAAAATATTTGAAAACCCAAAAATTTACGTCCGTTTGATCAAGGATAAAACAGATGAGAATCAATTAATAAACGAGTATGATACAATCGAATTTGAATATGATTTGCCCATTTTTCCATATTAAACCATAAAGAATAATAATGTACATACTGATAGGAGTTTCAAATGATATTAAAATTTTATTATAAAAGATTAAAAACCACATTCAAGCTTCCTTGGTTTCATAAATTCTTCGACCATTTCATCAGTGACGAGTTTTCTATTCTCTTGGTGCTTTGTAACAATATCAGTAAGCTTTTCAATGAGAATCTTTTTCAATTCTCCTGTCAGCATTTCCCCACTTGAGTACAGTTTTTGAATTTCCTCCAATCTCTTGTCATCTTCAAGGAAAAATCTAAGATATTGATAGGAAACGTCAACTGAACAGTCGCCACCCTTTTCTCTGTGCTCTTCAATTGTTGTTTTGCCACCAGAAAAGGCATATTTATTGATTTTGTTCTTAATTTGTTTTGGAGTATCGGTGAGAAATATAGCCGTATTGTTGTCACTAGCACTCATTTTGGTTGAATGGCCTTGAAGGCCGGGGAAGAATGTTGAAAAGACAAGAGACGGCTTTTCGAAACCCAATTTAGGAGCAACATCACGAGTCATTCTAAAATAAGGATCCTGGTCAATGGCACATGGAATAAAGCAGTGAATTTTATTTTTATCCGAGCAATGGCCAAAAATATCTGGAAATGAAGTCGGAAAACATGGAGCAGCTTGAATGGCTGGGAATGAGACTTTTCCTATGCAGACACTTTCAGAAAATCCAAAAATTGCTTTAGCCTGATTATAAGAAACGGACCTTCCAATTTGACAGACATTGTGGTAGAATTCAGGACGTTGGCTAATTTTTTAAATAAAATTATAACTTAACAAGACGTACCCCATATAAGTCAGATTGTTGAAAATAAACGTTTTCTTGATGTCGAAGCCGAGAGCAATGATATCTTTAGCATTTTCCTTCGCCAAGTTAATGGCCTCTTCAATTTTTAATCCCTTCCACAAAAATTTCTCATCATCTGTAAGTTGAATGACTAGAGGAACATTGAAAACATCTTGGAACCACTTTGTAATTATAAATGGAATCAAATGTCCAACATGTAACGATTGAGACGAAGGTCCTCTTCCGGTGTAGAGATAAAACCTCTCCTTTTTCTCAACAGCATCAAGTAGTAAATGAAAATCTCTATGAGCAAAGAATATTTTTCTAGTAAAAAAATGATGGATTTTTGATTTTGTTAAATTTTCAAATCTAGTGAGAATGGTATCGTCTATCGAACTACAACCAAATTTTTTAATAAGTTTTTCATAATCTACACCTTTATCGCCTGCTTTAACCTCCCATGGGGTTACAATATCATCACCTTCCAACTTTTTATCTGCTTCGGTCATTTATTTTCAAATTATCATTCGCCTATAAAAATAGGTTAATTCAGTGATAATTTTTGTTATAATGTGTTTCATATATGAAAAATTACATCAAGTTTGAAGGTAAATTAATAAAAGTTCACTTTTCATCCTGTAATTATAGATGATAACAAAAATTTCAATAAGACGTACTTGAATCGTCTTAGAGAGGAACAGATTCGAGCTATTGAAAAAACTGATTCAAGTATCATCATTTTGGCAGAATTCAAGAGGGATTATGACGAATCTCTCAAAAAAATTGACGAATTAATCAACGGTGATTTCAAGAAAAAACTAATACCATTGGGGAAAAAGGCCTTTGTCGATGGGGTTATAAGAAATAGTAATGAATTCTTGGTATATCTCGGAAGTAATCAAAGCTATTTTGTCCATACAAATAGAGTTACTGCTAGAAAGATAATTGAAAAGAGATCTAAGTTAATAGGTAAAGAAATCGAGCTTTTGGAAAAACAGAAAAATCTTTTAATTCCCCGTAAAAAGTTTACAGATGACTTGTTATCCAAAACTGTTCTAGACAAGGATAAGCTAGACCAGGAAATGCCTTCTGATTCTCCAGAAGTTGAAATTTGTGAAGAAATTTCGCTAGAGGAAAATAAAAAGTGGGAAATTGAACATCGTGAGAGAGTTGTTCAGGAGAGAAAACTCCAGCCCACTTTGGAGCAAGAGGATTTTTCCAACCTGGTCTCTTCATCATCATCCTCTGAAGGAGAAGTGGATGAAAAAAATCTTTCAGATGATCATTTCAACCAGCCTGTCTACATCTACTTTGATCACACCAAGAATACTAGTCCCAAGTTGAAAATAACCGAAAACTTTATTTCTATGAATCCTGCCCAATCTATAAATTACTTCAACAAGCACAAAACTCTTCAAATCCCAGGGGAAAGTTATCCCATGAGTAACTATCAACATAATTCCACATCAACTGATCAGTTGGCCTGTCCAATAGGCGACGTAGTTGAGAGAGCTTCCAACATTCCACTAGACTTGGATCAGCCGCAGGTCAAACCCAGATCTAAATTTAAACGAGATCGTGAAAAAAGATTGATATAGTATTTTGTACAAAAAATATATATTTATTTTTGAATAAAAAATATCTACTTTACACGTTGTATTATTATTAGTATTAATGCATGGGTAATAATTATTATTGTTTTTTATTATTATTTCAAGTAAGAATTTAAAAATTTTCATTTTTTATAAAAAAATAATAGTAATCAGAAAAATGGTACAAAATGCATAAAACTGGTAGAGAAAGGGGATCAGTTATCTGAATGCTTCATGGGATGAATTAGCTAAAATTGGATCAGGGTGACAGTGTTGTTGCTGTTAAAATAGTTGCTTCGTACTCAATATTGGACGACAATTTTCCACGTTTCTCGTATGAAGGAAGTAACAGTTTTCCTCATACTGACAAAAACCCATTGAAAAGAAATTACGACAGGGTCTAGTTCGAAATTTGGGATGCTTATCCGGCTGAGATAACTCGTCTGGGCCATGTGCAAAATGACAATCGGCACCAACTGGACAGGATCCGTTCTTCTGGTAATGTACACAAAGTTGTGTCTTGTATCTTGTATTATAATGGGCATCTTGTTTCCTCGGCAACGTATTCCTTATATGAACTTGCATCGGCCTATGCATGGAACTATTCAAGGATTCTGGCGATTTGACAAGTTTAGGACTGCCCATCTTACTCCCAAGGGAATCAAAGTTTGTCGGGGAACAACTAAGGTTTGTATTATTCGTGCTACTCGAAGTCTGCGGCAGTCGGGGACTGGAAAAGGTGACATGGGAAAAATTCTTGAGTATCTCCTCTAGGTCATCGACTGTTTCGTTTGGATTTATTTTCAGACAGCCGGTGGAGGAATTCGTAGGGGAATGTTTGCTAAAGTCAAGGCTACTATTCAATATATTATTCTTGGTAATTATCCGATTTTTATTCGACCTAGATGTTGTCAACAATTGTTGCTGATGAAAAGAATCCAAGTTGGTATTCCATGAGGTTAATATCCCTGGTCCTGGATCATTTGGTGGTGTCGTCATCAACATCATCATGGTATCATTACTGGTGTTATTATTATTCGTTGGGGAAGAGGATAAAAGATAATCCTTTAAATTGCCCAATTGTCCGTGAAAGGGATTATGATTATGAGAGAGCGGCTTGTCCTGTAGCATAGATTAACTGGGAAATAAATGAAGTGAGTTGAAGTGGTGACATCATTGACCTATGACATTGATGAAATGTGATTCATTGATTGGTCAATTCTAATTGGTGGAAAGTATTTTTTCTTCCAAGTCAAGCCCCACTGGATATATGTTCTACTTACTTACATACAGACAGGAAAGAAAGTGACATGCATAGAATACACCCATACAAATAATATACATCTCTCTCTCTCTCTACACCCTATATTATTATTATCGTCATTACTATTGTCTCTATCACTTACTACTCTTACTACTATATTCATTCATTGATCTACCCGCCCCCTTTTCTCTTCTTTTTCACAAAATGAGATGTGACACTCTGTCGAGTTGTCTCACCCATCTTGTGTGTGTAGACGATAATAATACGTATTGTAAAGACACTCTTGTCAAAAAAAACTTCTCACTTTTTTTAAATGCATGTTGTTTGTGGAGTAGAGGAAGAAGAAGAAGGGGATGGTCATTTTTTGACACCCATTTCTATAGTTATCATACATAATGCATAGTACCATCTATTAGTAATGGTAATAATCGACTGTGCAAGAAGTAAGAATAATAATGTAGATAAAAAGTGTGAAAATGATAGAGTCATGAGAGCAGTGATTATCTCCCATCAAAGTGGTGTTGTAGAGCAAGATTTTTATCTCAACCATGGGAGAATCCATCAGAATTCTTTATGACTTTACGATTTAATTCAAAATTAAAACATATCAGAATAATTTAGAAAATTGGAAGATATTGCATAGGAATATATTAAAACCAAATGTACATTTCTTGAATTGGCAAAAGTTCATTCGAAATAATTATTTACAAATTTATTTAAAGAAATAGTAATAGTCAAAGAAAATAAAATGCAAGTTGAAAAAACACCAAAACTCTCCAATAAATAGCAGCAGAATAACGCGAGATACACCATCAGAGGAATCCAATTCAACTCAAAAATTCCTTCACTGAAAACAATGCAACCCATAATTATTTAGCAAAAGATTTATAGCATGGTAACACAATAGGGGAATTTGAAAAACTATAGTGGAAAAGGAAAAACCGTAATTACTCGCTAGTTGTCAACTGAGAAGTACAGAAATAATTATAATAATTTTACTTTGATAACATGTTGTAAAGTGGGGAATATTTTTCATGTTACTACACAACTCGTTTTGGCAAAAAAAATTTCGAATTTTTTTTTCTTTCACTAACCCAGACTATTTCTGTCAGACACTTTTTTCTTGATATTGTCATTGTTCCTCGCCTATAAACCAAAAACATGATCTACTATTTTCATTTATCCAATTATCATTTTGTAAACCATTATTTTTTCAATAAAGATTTTATTATATGACAGTTACTAATAATAACTTATTATAAGCAATTATAAATGAATCTAATCTAAGTAATTCATGAAACATTCTGGTTTTAATGAAAGTCTGGATAGAGGAGAGTTTTAGTCTGATCAAGTTTCTTACCAATGTGTTGCAGGATTATCACAGTCATAGATTTTGAATTTATCGTTAATTAAATCGTAAGAAGAAAGAAGAGAGGATTCTTTTGTAAGATTGGTGTCTGAAATTGTAATCGTGTTCGATAGGAGGTTAAAATAGGAGAAATATAATTTTATTTTTTCGAGATAAAAAAATTTCTCCTTACAAATCACTTATATTTCAATAAATATAAAAATTACAAAATAATTTTTTTTAAAATTGAAACATTTATATTTATTCATAGAAATGATTTGTACAAATAACGGAACAGGGAAAGAGTGTTCAATGTGCCCGGTGTGGGAGGGTTTGAAGAAGAGTAAGAGAGGTGATAGAGATACCACTACGCCACACCGGGGTAGAATCTCATTTAAAAAATAAATAAAAATAAATATGATAAACTAGTGTCTGCAAGCAAATCGAAAATCATCTGGTCAATGAAGATATGAGTAGAGTAAAGACTTAGTGTAATCCAATTTAGATCTAATGTGAGACATGACTAATTTAAGATAGTACTTAACACAATCATACAGTTCATATTTTAACTTAATAGCGTTGAAAGTAGATAATCTAAAGTAATTAGATTCATATTTAGAATTCCTTAGGTTATAACTATTCTCAGAAATAGAATAAGACTCATAAAATATTTTGACTATGGATGCAAATCTACGAACCCAGAGCGGGTTAATCCCTGAGATCGAGATAAGCGCATTGTACGAGTCCAGATGGGGATATAGAGAATGTAGAAATCTATATTGCACTCGCTCAATTGTTAGAGATTGAGCATTATTCAAATTAGGTAGAAAAGGGAACATGTAGTCGAAAAGAGGAAATACCAATAACTTGTAAGCTTTAGTCTTAGTTCACTAGATTTAGAGAATTTTCTTATAGAATATATAAGGGGCTCTATATAAATAGAGATAAATGCAAAATAATGCTCCCATCGGGCCTCCCTGCAACCCTCATTGAATCGCTTCTACTTCCTGGAGAAATAGTCTCCTTTACTTCCGATCTAGGTTTCGGTATTAACTCAAAACTAAAAATTAATCCCTTCTCAAACTTACCTAAAGTAAACTCCATGGTCATGGCAATACTTAAATTTTCAAAATCATTACCTTTAAGAATTAAGGCGTACAAGTCATTAGTGCTCACACACTTTGACTATATCTCACCTTTATTAATATACTTAACAAATGACCAAGCCAGAAAAATCGAAAAAATTCAAAGTAGATTTCTCTATTCTCTCTATCCCGAACTAAACTCATACAATGCTCGCATTTCGGCGTCTGGCCTCAATCCCTTATGGGTTCGCCGTTATGCGTTCATCATAAAAAAATTCTCCGAATCTTCAACTAAAATTGAACGATCCTACAATCTGAGAAATACGACCTATGAAAGTAACTATCTACTCATAACTTACAATAGACTTAATGAAAAGTATGACTTGTCAAATTGTGACAACCTCAACTCCATAAAATCTATTACTAAACATATTCGCTCTAAAATTGACTACTCAAAATCTCTCCTATACCCTGATCTTCATTAAGTAGAAGTAACCTAGTGATTTTCGATTTAATTTTTCAGATCAACTGCCAAAACTCAATTCACTAAAAACTCATTCATAATTCATGTTCTTCCTATCTTTAACAAACACGAGATCGATTAATGTCCTATTTTTATTTTTGTATTTATTTTTTCAATATAGATTCTATTTCTACCAAAAAAATATATTATAGCATGAGGTGATATGCGTTAATAAAATATCATCAGAGACGTAATACTTAGAATACAATAATATTTGGAATTTATTGGGGGACGTTAAATTAGCAAAAAACTGAGTCGAGTATTGTTTTTTTTTGTTAGACAAGTAACTCAATGATTACTTTTATATGTTGAAAGGGAAGACAATGGGAGCTCGAGGAAGTGATTTTGATTGAAGAATGAATGTAAACTCCGACTCCTCCACCAACTGAGTCCAACCTGTCAGCCCGAAGAAATGTATAGTCAGGAATGTTTATCATAGAATCAGAAATATCAGGCTTTAACCAGATTTCAGTAATGAAAAACATAGAGGGTTTAAAAGATGTAATAATATTTTTTTAATTAATAAAAGATTTAAAATTGACTATACTAAAACACTTTTGTATCCAGATCTTCATTATTGAGTTGCCACCAGAATAATTTTCGATTTAAATTTTCAGATTTTTTATTAGATCTAAATTAGATTATACAAAAAGTCTACTTTATCTTCAATAATTCCAGAATGATTTAGTGAAATTTCTAGAAGGGCTTATTTAGTCATTATGCTATTTTTTATATTTCTTTTATGAAACCTTTTTTCTGAAATTGAATTTATTTTGTATATCCTTGTACAGATCCTCTCTATTTTTATTTATTTTGTATATAATTAGTTTTAAATAAATATTGTCTAACAAAAAAAAGATTCAATTTATCACATTCATCTACAAAGACTCCAAGATTTTAATTATTCATTATTTTATTTTACAGACTTTAACGAGATTCACAATGTATTTAGACTTTATTTATTTTTGTACATATTTTATCTTGAATTTCCTTTAAATACAGAACTGATTTCTAACAACAAAAAAAAGTATGAGTTGAGAGGATAGACCTAGTATTAATAAGAAAATGGTCAACGAAAAAAATTTTCAGACTCACTTTGGATATTTTGGAGACATAACCCAGAATTAGAAACAGGAACTCAGTGATCAATTCAAATTTATATGGAGCCCAATGATCTCAATGGACAAAACTAATTTCAAATTTTTTTTCTTTGAAATTATACATTTATTAAATTTAAAAGAAAATCATTATTATAAAGAAATTATTACAAAATTAGTTTAATTTCAAATGGAATCTATTTATTGCCAACCTAGCCAGAGAACTATAAACTCTTAAGTCATCATTTAGAACCTTTGAATATTGTATATTTTTATTTTATATTTTATACCTATTCTTAAATAAAGTCTTTCAAACAAAAAAATGTGTAATTTAGTAAATGTAATACAAATAATATCTTAGAATATCACCATGTTTTTTTATTAGCTCCCCACTTGGGTCAAATAAAAATCATCATTAAATGAGGGTCAGATGACGGGGGAATATAAATAATACTCTCATTTGACAATGATGATGATACCCAATCTGTATGATTGGACGACAAAAAAAGATTAAAAATAAATTCAGCTATAAAGCCATCGTGTATAATAATATACATTTGGGCATTTACATATATACAGGGGTGTGTATGTGTATTTGAATGAAATTCAAGTGACATCACGGGTCAAATGATAATTGGGATTATTATTATTATAGGGAAGAGTGGACCCAATGCAAAATTAAGATTAATTCGAATTTGACAAAAAATACGTGTATAAATCTATTTACATTTATATTCTGATATCCCCCAGTTTTCTCTATCCTTTTTAGTGACAGATGTCAAACACATGTCTCGGTCCGCATACATGGAATATGGAGAGACGTGTGTGACGTATGTTACAATTATTATACATGGTCCATGATTGATTTTTGTTATTGCGTGTGATTTTAACAGTCAATCCCTGTTATCGAATATTTTTCTATCGATTCTATATATATCCTGTTTATTTAAATGTTTGAACAAATAAATTGGCAGGGTTGATTGTTTTTCTAACCAGGATTCTTGCTGGGATCTTCTGTTCTTCTTCACCTCACACCTTGTTCCAGTTACACGCATTGAGAAGTAACCAAAGTTTTTGGTGTTTGTTTAATATTTCTGTTGCTAGCGTAGATCAAACTTTAGAGAGATTTGAAAAACTACTATAGATTTTTGAAAATAAGGCTGGTTGTTGAATCAAAAATTTTGATAAATATTTTTTTTTGTTAGACAATATTTATTTAAAACTAATTATATACAAAATAAATAAAAATAGAAAGGTTCTGTACAAGGATATACAAAATAAATTCAATGTTATCTGCCTTAATATCTTCCTAGCAATTCTCGATCGCTACCTTACTGATGAAGTTTCTAACAATTTCTACCCAAACCTTTTCCGGACAAAACTCAACATGGATTCTTATTTTTTTTTTGTTAGACATAAATCTTATATTGAAAATAAATAAAAAGTATAGATACAACATTTTTTTTTTTGAAATTGAAACATTTATATTTATTTATAGAAATGATTTGTACAAATAACGGAACAGGGAAAGAGTGTTCAATGTGCCCGGTGTGGGAGGGTTTGAACCTAGGACCGAGAGTAAGAGGGTCCGAATGAGAGGTGAGAGAGATACCACTATGCCACTTATAAGGAGAATCTGAATGCATAATAGTAGATAAATACAAATACAAAATAATGTTTATCTGATTCAATAAAAATGTTAAATCAAAATCTCTGGATCTAGTAAAACATTGCAATATAGTAATATGAAGGCTAGGGTCTGCACATTATGGGAAAAACACTTCGACTAACATGCTGGCATTCATGAATTATTCCCTCCCCCTTCTAAAATCAGATTATCACATCATCATCCATTACCTAGATTTTTTTTTGTTAGAAAAATTTATTTTTGAAAGAAAATATAAATATATATAAAATGTAAATCTGTTCATAAATGTTTATAATTGTCAATATCTGGTTTTATATGCAAAGCAATTTGTTTAAAAATAGATATTTCAAAGGCATTCGACAAACTCAAATTCTCCTTCATAAAACAAAAACTTTTACAATATAATATTGACCACTATATTATTAACCTTATCATGTTTTTTCTCTGTAATAGAGTCCAATATGTAGATTTTAATAACACCACCCAGTAGTCTAGAACGCATCAACGCAGGCGTTCCCCAAGGTTCCACTATTGGTTCCCTTCTCTTTAATATTTGCTTCGCTGATATTCAGCTCCCAGGGTGCCCTCTTTAAATTTTCAGACGATTTAAAGTGAAAAATTCCCTTGATATTATTAAAATAAATCATAACTTTTCCCTTCTTAAAGATTCACCCGAGACCATGGGGCTCTATATTAATAGAGATAAATGCAAAATTTTGCTCCCTGCAAACCTCATTAAATCTCTTATACTTCCTGGAGAAATTGTATCCTTCACTTCAGATCTAGGTTTCGGTATAAATTCTAAACTTAAAATTAACCCTCACTCTCAAACTTATTGAACTTGACATTAGTCCTTATATTATAAATTTAACCATGTTTTTGTTAGAAGGAGCCTTATATTTAAATATAAAAATAAAATAATATGTACAAAATAAATTTAAGGTAATCTGATCAATAGAATGATATAAATCTGGATCTTGTAGTTTTTTTTCAAATGTTATAAATGGCAATAAAATGAGTGAATTGGATCAACAGAAACTCTAGTGTCTGAATGCAAATCATTAATTATCTGGCAGTTATTACTAATGAGGATAAGAATAGAGCAAAGACTTGGAATAATCAAGGTTAGATCTGATGTGTACTTGCTGGTAAATAGAATGCAATATGTTTTTGCCCGTTGTGGCGTAGTTCTATCTCTCTCACCTCTCATTCGGACCCTCTTACTCTCGGTCCTAGGTTCAAACCCTCCCACACCGGGCACATTGAACACTCTTTCCCTGTTCCGTTATTTGTACAAATCTTTTGTATTAATAAATATAAAAGTTTCAATTTCAAAAAAAAAATTCAACTCCACCACGAGTAATCTAGTTAAAATTAATTCTGGGGTCCCCCAAGGTTCAACTATCGGCCCTCTTCTTTTTAATCTTTGCTTCACTGATATTCAGCTCTCTAAGGATATTGAGGGTGTCCTGGTAAAATATGCTGATGATTTGAAATTCATCTTTAAAGTAAATAATGCATTAGACATTATTAAAATAAATCACAACTTCTCACTTCTCAAAGATTCCCTTGAGGCCAAGTTAATGCTCCCATCTGGTCTCCCTACAACCCTTAATCCTTTATGGGTCCGTCGTTACGCTTTCATCATAAAAAAATTCTCTGATTCTTCGATCAGAATCGAAAGGTCTTACAATCTAAGAAATATGTCATATGAAATTAACTATTTACTCTCGGTCCTAGGTTCAAACCCTCCTACACCGGGCACATTGAACACTCATTTCCTGTTCCCTTATTTGTACAAATCATTTCTATGAATAAATATTTAACGTTTATTAACTCGAAATTTACGTTTAATTAAATTGCGATATAAATTCTTGGATTATACTCAGAAGTAGTTTGGAGAATTTAATTATTCAATCAGCATGGTTAGATAAAACTTTATTTAATATACTCTAATAATTGGAAAATTTTCTAGAATATATTTTATTTTATCAAATAATAATTATTTGATTCAAATAAAGTTTTGCCAACTTTCTTTTATTGTTTGAAATCATGTTTTATTTAATTGGAACAGGCCTATCTTCATATCATGATTTATCTTTAAAAGGCATAAATGCACTTAAAACTTGCGAAAATATATTCCTTGATGCTTACACATCATACTTGGTTGACGAGTCTGAAGATTTTTCGACACTTCTTCAAGGCAAGCAAGTAGTAAAGGCTGATCGAGAAATGGTAGAGCAATGTGATGTGATAATTTCTTGTGCCAAGCGTTCAAATACTGCTTTTCTTATTGTCGGAGATTGCTTTGGAGCGACTACTCATAGTGACCTATTACTTCGTATCATTGAGGAAAAGATCCCCTTTGAAATAATTCATAATGCTTCCATCATTAATGCTGTCGGCTGTTCTGGGATCTCTCTCTATGAATTTGGCCGAACAGTTTCTATTCCCTTTTGGAATGATATAGAAAAGCCTGATAGTTTTTTTGACAAAATTGAAAACAATTATAAACTCGGATTACATACACTCTGCTTGTTGGACATCAAAGTAAAAGAGCAAACTATCGAGAATATGATCAAGGGCAATAAGATTTTCGAACCCCCAAGATACATGCTAACCTCAGATGCTTGTTTATTGATAAATGAAATTGTCAACAAACGTCGGGATGGCACTCTAATTAATGAAAATACTCTGATAATAGGCTTATCTAATGTCGGCTCTAGTAAGCAGAGAATTATCGGCGCAACTCTAAGAGATTGGGTAAGACAGCCAGCTATCCTCGTTGGCTATATCAATGGACCTCTTCATTGTATGATTGTCCTAGGAACAACACTGATATTGGAGCACGAATTTCTCTCAGCTAATGCAAAATTTCTTCAGGCAGATGAGAAAAAACTCCCTGTTTTCTTTGAGAATGACTCAATCATACAAGACGATAAACGAATAATAGAACTGCTCAAGGAGAACAACAAGATTTTTGACAGATTTAAATAAATAAAATATTTCTAAATTTATGAAAATTGATTTTTTATTGTTAATATACAATATTTAATAAGATTTTATTACATAAATTAAATATTAGATAGGATAAAAAACATTAATCTTAAAATTGACTTTCTGTGTTGAAGGCATGTGTATCTTCGCCTCTCGTCTTAGCCATGACACCAGCCTTTTGGTAATCCCCAACTCGTCTCTCAAAGAAGTTAGTCTTTCCTTCTAGAGATATATTCTCCATAAAATCAAAAGGATTGGTAACATTCCAGTATTTTGGACATTGAAGTTCAATGAGTAGACGATCAGCGACAAACTCGATGTACTGACACATGAGAGAACAATTCATACCAATTAAACTGCAAGGCAGGGCATCTCTCAGAAATTCCTGTTCGATTAGAACAGCTTCTTTAATAATTTTAATGACAGTCTCTTGATCTGGCTTATTCTTTATATGTTTGAAGAGGAGGCAGGCAAAGTCAGTGTGGAGACCTTCATCACGAGAAATGAGTTCATTGCTAAATGTAAGTCCGGGCAAAAGACCTCTTTTCTTCATCCAAAAGATGGCAGCGAAAGAACCAGAAAAGAAAATACCCTCTACAGCAGAGAAAGCGACGAGGCGTTCAGCAAACTGTGAATTCTTATCAGAGATCCACTTAAGGGCCCAATCTGCTTTCTTAGCGACACAATCAAGGTTCATAATGGCATTAAATAGGAAATCTTTCTCCTTTGCATCACGAATGTACGTATCGATGAGGAGAGAATACATTTCAGAGTGAATATTTTCCATGGCAATTTGTATGGCATAAAAAGAACGAGCCTCAGGGACTTTGACCTCTTGGCAAAAGCGATCAACAAGATTTTCCAAAACTATTCCATCACTAGCAGCAAAGAAAGCTAGGACGTACGAGAGGAAATGCTTCTCTTCTTGTTTTAAGTTATCCCATTGTTTAAGATCTTTGGATAGGTCAACTTCTTCAACAGTCCAAAATGATGCTACGGCTTTCTTGTAAAAATTCCAAATATCAGTATATTTGATAGGATAAATGGATTTCCTATCTTCATCTTCAATTAATAAATCTTCATCGAGTATCTTTTTCAATTCTTTACACTCGAATTTGTTTTCGCTTGGTGGAATGTTTTCAACGCAAGTTGAACTCATCTTTCGCAGAATACCACTAGAAAAAACTTAAACAAACAATATTTTATAAAATATATTTACAATTTTGTTTTACAAAAACATAGAAATTTCCATTCAAAAATATCGCATTATGATCAAATTTTAAGATTCAAATTGAAAGGGTTTATTAGGAATTGATACACCAAGCGTTGACCACTAACTTTTCTCAAAATCTTTCTTGAATAGTAGTATCTATATTAAAAATAAAAAAAAATTAAATTGAGAAATAATCTATGCTCTTACGTAAATTTACCTTAGAGCACGTCCCATTGATTCATAATTCATTTTCGGTCGATTCTTGTATAGACCCCAGAGTTTAGCCACTTGCGAGCTGTTTTGTAGTTTAAAGATGAAATTTTCTTTATCCATCCACTTGATTATGGAAGGATTATAAGCTTCTGAAGATAAGAGAAATAATATAAACTGCCAGAGATGGACACGACAATTTTGATTAAACTTTGATGAATCCTTTGAGACTTTTTCTTGCTCCGTGTCTTCCTCTTCATTTTCCTCCTCATCGTCGGTATTTGACAACAAACGATCAACTGAAAATTTTCCAAGACTTTCCGTGGAACAGCTTTCAACTACGTAGAGATGAAAAGAAAATTAATGATTAATGTTATCCCTCTTCTTCTTATTTGGTAAGTAATGCTGAAAAGTAGTCGTGTGTACCAAAAGAAAAAATTAATTCTGTTACTATGGCGAGTGTAGTTAGTGTAGAATGCATGACAAGAAGCAAAAAAAGAGATAATGTTAAAAAATTGGTGATTATTATAACTCAAATACTGTACTCAAATACTTTATGTATTCAGATTCTTTTACTACGACAACAACAAAAACATAAAAACAACTGTTATCTTATTATTTGAAGAAAACAAAAATAACACCACAACCAGCAGCAGGCAAATTAATCTGAGACATTCAAGTCCAAGATAATCATCTCTCTGCGTGTCTCTCTAGAGAGACAACTTAACTACCGAGTGAGTAGTAAATGGAGTGAAACATGTATAATTTGATAAATTAATGCTACCATAGTGTCATACATACACACTGTGTATTACACACAGGTTGAGCAGAGTGTACAATTTAACGCAATTCATTGAATTCATTCTTGTTTTGTTTTTGCGTGAATGAATTACTCGAAATAATGATTGAATCTTACTTACTTGACAAAACATGAGAGAAAGAATATTCTACAGGGATGCTGGTGATTTTTCTTCTTTTATTACACTTTCCACTAAATTTATCTTAGAAGTATGTTAGAAGTAGGGTATTGTGTAATAGATAGGCTCCAGAGAGATGGATCTAGGAAAAGATAGGCTTTCAAGGATGATGACTCATCACTGTTAGTCAACGAGGAAGATTTACCTCATCTTTTACTGTTGAACAGAAAGTTTACTTTATAGCATAATAGGGTTTATGTTGTTGCATTACACAATCACAATCAATGGACAAGGAAGCCATGAATATTGATCGAATCTGTTGATTATTAACCTCATCGGTCCCTCATCTACTCTATTAAGATACAAGATGAATTTTTAAAGTTTCTTTTTGATGGAACTTTTATCTCATAAAGTTCACTGTGATTTTAGTTAATTTATTGAATCACAAACATTTTTCCATAGAATGAGAAAAATGTCTAGAAGAAATAAAGTTTGTTGTAAAAGAACACTCAAGTTTTGTACAATAAGAAAGATTTTTTTCTCCAATTGATAAAGAAAAACAACAAAAAAGATAAGCTTTTTCTTATGGCGCCTAGAAAGAATGTGATTATGAGAGCTGAGAAAGATACCACTATGCCAGACCGGATTAAAGTTCCTTGAGTAAAATCCTTGTCAGGGGAATGTTGAAAAAGAAAACTGGAAATCATCGACTTCATATCCCTGTCTCATTAGGTTAATTAGTCATATATAGTCATAATCAAGCAGTTTTTATGAGAAATACAACCTAGAACTGAACCAAATTTAATCGATCAAAGAATTCATATGTTTTTTTACACAATCATTGTTGATAATAATCTTTTGATTGTGAAAAAATTGATAATTTCCGACAATTTAATATTATAGCATTCGAAATGCATCTCGAAAATGTTTTTGAGTTTACATAGATCTAGCTTATAAATACGTAAATCGGACTTTATGCTAGATACGTTGTATTTCCCATGTATAAAATAAACAAAATTTATTCAAATAGAGTGGCTTGAAATCAAAAAAACCATTATTATTCCCTAGATAGGACATAAAAAATAATGCTTTCTTATCGGCCAAGATGAAACATACAAGATTAATTCAACAGACTCTTCTCCAACGGTTGTATAGAACAATGATGACTCATTAACAGGTCTTGTGTAGTAGCAGTAAATAAAGAAAACACTCAATAAATGAGATTTTACACTAAATATTCTTATAAGTAGAGGGGTGTGTTTCTATATTACTAGGGATAAAATAAAACAAAAAGTTTTATCCATAAACGAATAATTCCCAAGGATGCATACCTCGCTGTACTACACAGATTGAATGTTTAACATTTAAAAGATGCTTTGGAAATAGTAAAAAGAATAAAATTAAAATTTTTCATTCATACTTTTTTTTGATGTCGTCGATATGTTGGAAGATGACGATATGACGATCATGTGACAAGAATTTAAATTTGAATATTTCTGTATCATATACATTATATGTATTGTACAAAAGACACAATAATGGGAAGTTTCAAAAGAGATCATTATTCTAAGCCAATCTTTTGCTAAGGAAGTGGATAATAGACGAAATTAAAATGAATTGGATGAAGGATTTTTGTTAATAACAATATCTTACTCATTCTTTCAGACAGTTAATCTAGCTAGCTAGTCAAGTGTGGTCACAGATTGTTACAATGTCCGTGTGAAATCTGACCCAATCTTTAACTATTCGACCTAGCAATAAAGTTTTAGATTTTGTTTAATAAGATTTAGACATCACTACATTAAAAGTTTTGATTTAGTATTAGAAAATTGCCCACAATGGAGCAACGTTCTACATCGAAAAAAAATTAGCAAAATTCAATAACCAACTTAGCATTTGGTAATGTACAAAAACCTAAAATATTTGCTTGTAATTCATTGAAAATTGCTTGTAAGTCGGAAATTTTCTGCAAGCTAATTTTAAATTTTAAACGGGCTGAACTCTTAACGTAATAATTAATAGAAAATTTTGTCTGAACACCGTAACAACTGTACCTAAGCTACAGAAATTCCATTTTGTATCTTTCAAGACAATTATCCTCGAATAGGGAATATTTTTTACGGTTGCCGAAATAAGGTCAGGAAAAAACCAAAATGATTTTAATTGATATTTTCAGTTTGTTTTAGTTGAGGTAATCTTTTCAATCAAGAAGAAATAAACCATGAAATCATTTTGGGAATCTCATGCTTTATATCGAGAGGTCTCAAAAAAATGAATTTTCATTGATTTTCAATCAGTCTTAGGAGGGGAAAAATGAATTTCACGCTAATTAAATTAATTCCCCTTGTGATTTAGACGAAATTCGCAAAGTTGTTAATTTCAGTTTACATTTTACAAATGTTAAATGATCTATTTTTCTTTTCCTTCTCGTGCATTTCATTTAAAACAGGAGAAAAATAGTTGTTTGTATTTATTGGTGATCACTGATTAGCTTAGTCTCTAAGCCAATAAAATGATCATCTCATCATTTTTCTGAAATTAGTTCCACATTACAAATCTATGTATAAGAAGGTGGAATTTTCCAATTCTCTGAAAATCTCAGCTACAAATCCATTTTTCGTGCTTTTATTGCTTTCACCTTTTCAGATTATTTATTTGACAGAAAAGAGGCTGTGTAACTATAAATATTGTTAGCCAGGGAACGTCTTTTATGATAATTGATGTCACCACCGTGACTCTTGAGACATTTGAAGAAATAACCCAAGTAAACATCTCTTCATATACGCACGATTTTATGCCTAATTTTATTTTTAATGAATGCTCTGGAAGTTTCTTTCGTACTAGTCATGGTGAAATTTAAGTAAGCAGCTTGAATTTCATTTTCTTCTTGATAATGATAAATTTCTGTGAACTTTCAAATTTGTATCATTTGTCGGATGTTGATCTTATCGTTTTGAATGCTCCGAATTCATTGAAAATTCAAACTCAAGCGTTGAAAAATAAATTAATTTTGTTCCTCTCCTAACCGAAGAGAAATATTATGAGTTTTGTAAGACTAGTGAATTATCGCCTTCATGTAAATTAGCTTTCAAGCGAAATTATTGTAGATAAAGACTTGTTTGCTCGTAATTATTTAGAAAATCAGATATGGTATTGATAAAATCAGTATATGGGGATTCTGAATTTTAATTTTAGTAACCAAAGAGAACTTTGTAGAAAGTAAGCCTACATTTCTTCTTTTTTCTTCTCTTTGGTTTTGGGGAGATGACATCATGTGATTTATCAATCTATTGCCCATGAAATTTCAAAGATCTAATTAGACATTTTACATCTTTTGCATACATACATTAATAAATGTATAAACTAGACACTCTAAAGATTCAAAAAAAAGAAATCATCATCTTCCATTCAAATACAATACACGACAAGAAATCAATGCTGTTGAAACGAATGGACTGTAGACAAAGACATAGCCAACTTTGAATTGGTATTTATGCAGAAGTCAGAAGGAGTTATGTTATCTAATAAAAAAACAGAGAGAGAGAGAGAGAGTAAGAAATTAGTGCTTTGAAACAGATAGAGAGAATAGAAAGTGTAAAAAATAATGTGTCTCCAGTTTTTCTTCATTCAGACACATTTTTCTCGAATGCGTTCAAGGTGCAAGATACCTCTACGCTTATATTTTGTATTTTTAATAATCAACTTTCGATATCTGATCAAACTTTAAGAAGCCTTGTTTATTATTTCACATGTAATTGCTTGTACTGTTTCCATGTTTGATAAAAAAATCAATGTTACAATTTAAATTCCAAGGGAGACAGAGATTGAAATTACGATAACTTCTATTCAAAATGCTACTTGATTGGATATACATTTGATAACTTAAGTTACAGTTGATAGGAAAAATCTCAAGTTGAAATTCTTTTATAGATTTAACAGATTTATAGATCAAAAGAATTTTTTCAGGATCAGATTTTTACCGCAAAGCCGACTATATATCACCAATTCCTAGGGGTTTTGAATTATCAAAATTTCATTGAATGAAAATTATCAAGAATTGACACTTGTTAATCAGAATTCTAACATCTTGATGTGAGAAGACAATCTCTATCAAGATAGATTCATATTTGTTAACCACTAGGGTAGGGTGGAATTTTTTTAACCTCATACATTAGTACCAACTTTTCTTATAGAATTATCAATTCTAAGCATTATTTCGAATTAAAGAATGTGTCGAAAATGTTTCAACATTATGCCATTTAGTATCAAAAATCCAGAATTATTCAAATCGACGCTCAATTTTCAATGAAATTTTACTACGCAATCACTAAAATCCGGAATGTCTTGGTCATTTAATGGGTTTTATCTTCAAATATCATGTCCGTGAGATATTGTGGGCAGAGTGGGCAATCACATAATGGAGAATGACTTTCACACTCTTAAAATATGCGAAACACAATCTGAGTACAAAATTCTTGGAGAAAAATATATTTCACCCTAGCCTAGAAACCACTTCAGACGAAAGCAAATTCATAAATACGGGTCAGGATAGATCGTCATATTGAGGAGACATTTCTGCTATTAAATCTTTCATTGATGAACACGAAGGTTTTGAAATGCAAAGTAATGAAATCACTGATCTCATTAGGATCTGTTGTACAAACGTTCCGTTATCGTTTCAAAACAAAGTATTCATCCAGAAAGATGGGATAGCTATGGGTTCACCTCTTAGTCCTCTTTTAGCAGACATCTTCCTAGGTTGGTTAGAATTAAATAAAATGTCTGAAAAAATCAATTCTTACACTGATGTTTACATCAGATATGTTGATGACACTTTTATTTTAATGAAACCTAACGTATCAGTAGAGGATTTTTTCTCCAAGATGAATTCGTTTCATCCGAACATAGTTTTTACTATAGAAAGAGAATCTAACGGTATCTTGAGTTTCTTAGATGTCAAATTGACTAGAAGAGAAGATGGATCAATTCTGAGAAATATTTATAAGAAGAAGACTGACACCGGGAAGTATCTACATTATGCCAGTTTCAGTCCTATTTCTCATAAAGTTGGCTTAGTAATTGGTCTAAGTAAGAGGATAAGAAAGATAAGCAAGCCCTGAGGAATGGTCTAACGAAATAGAGAACGTGAAGTTAAGTCTGAAGGAAAATGGTTTTCCCGGTAAATTTTTTGACAAATTCATGAATGTATCTATCGATAGAAATGAGGTTGTCGAAACAGATGAATTGGAGAAAACAACTATTTTTATGAAACTCAACTTCAAAGGTGATGGGTTCAGTAATGACATTAGAAAAAGACTTAATGATCTCAACAATCAACATTATAATAACATACAATTGAAAATTGTATTTAAAACTCAGAGATTGTTTAGTTTGATTCATAAGGATTTGCTGAAGCCAGAGGGGAAAACTCTATTAGTTTACAAATTCCAATGTGGAGCCTCATATATAGGTAGAACTATTAGGAAATTATCTACACGAGCGGAGGATCATCTGAAGAAGGATACTGCGGTTACAAGGCATCTTAGACAAGAAGATCATACACCTTCAATTTCTAATTTTTCCGTTTTATAAAATTGAAAATTTGTAAAATATTATCTTGAATGAATTCTTAACTAATATCATTTTTGAAAAATTACCACTGATGATACTTCAAGAAATGTACATTTGATTTTAATATATCTTCTTTCAATTTTCTAAACCACACTTTGCTTGTAGTTTAAATAACGCTAAAAGTTATCTTTTGATACTGGATTTGGAATTAGTTCATCTCGTATTCTCTAAAGTGTTTATCAAATATTTTGTCTTTTACATCTCTCCAATTTCAAACGAGTTGGGAATTTAACCCTTTCGGTGCCGATGGACATATATTTTTTGAACCTTCCTAACTCTACCAGTTTGATAGGTTTCTGATTCGAGGTATTTGCAAAATTGGTGACTACCACTGTCACCATATCTGCAAAATTTTTGGCCAAATAACTTGGTACATTCATAGCTAAATTTTGATTTTTATAAAAAATAGGAAATAGTCTCGGCACCGAAAGGGTTGAAATGAAGTGTCAAATTTACGATCGAAAAGAAAAATAAATCGAATCACACACGAACTGATTTTCTAGTTGTATTGTGATTCTCCATAGTAATCTGTTATCAAGTTTATAAAGTTTTTGGATTTGGCCAAAGTATAAATTATTTTGGAAGATTCTGATTTCTTGAAATGACTCTTCTTATTGCGTAATTTATAGAATTTTTTCCTGCTATATATTTTGCAAAAATCAATAAAATTATGATGTTATATTTTAGATGTTTCCTAAACAATATTTCCTAATATTTTTCTTACAAATGAATATATTTTTTGGTTTTATTGATTTCATTCTTTATTGAAATTTTCAGAAGTTTTTAATCCCTTTCTTAAAATGTGTTTGAATTTGAAGAATGAAAATTTTGTAGAAGTTTACGTCATTCAAACAAACTGCAAGTGGCAGTAGCATCTTGATTTGTAAATCTTTAACATTCAAAAATTCAAACAGGATAGAATAGAACTAACTGTATGCTAAATATTCCAAAAGTTATATCAGCATTCTGAGAGAGTTTATATTCTTCAAAAGAATCATTATTTCGATTAATTAATCTAAATCATTGTCCTTGATGTGAAGACAACAGATCAATAGAAGAAGAAGCCATGTTGATCAGATAAAATTTGTGAACAATTGTTTCAACATTAAAAAGTCAACATAAGTGTCAATCTTTCAAGTTAATCGTTCTGATAGAGCTAATTTCATTGTTTTAATTTTCTCCGAAATTAAAATTGAGTTCATGTCTTCTATTTTTGTAATAACCAAGAGACCTTTGGCCTATAGTTCAAATATAAAATTAGAATAATATGGAAGCTGAAAAACCACCAAAAACTCCCAGATCAGTATCAAAAATCGAGAGGAAAGTAAAAAAGCTGACACAGGCCAGACTAGTTGATGGTTTTAAATATACCTTACATTATATTTCCAAATTTTGAATTTAATATTTGGTTGTTTTTTTGAAAAATTGCCTGAATTACTCATTTATGAAAATACGTATATGGACCAAAGTTTCAATAAAATGAATGTTATTTCTGCATAAAATATATTATATTCTTTCATAGAAGATGAGCATTTTAATAAGAAATATAAGGGAAGTTACTTGAGTAAAATAAAGGATAGAACTCGTCGTCCCAACTTTTAATCAAAACCTTATCTCATTACCTTAGGTCATCTCAAACATCTTGGCCCAAATCTGAAAAACAAATCCAAAAAACCTTGATGAAATCTGAACCAATCAGAGTTCATCTGAGTCTAGAGCCAAATTTGCCAGTTTTGCTCAGAGTTTGTTTTCAAAAATGGTATTCATATCATACCGTATTTGGTATCATTGTAAAAAAGAGGTTTTTAAGAAAAATTTGATGCCGAATCAAAGTCTTGGGTTCTCAATTGAGATAATTATTCTATAGAAACATGAATGATATCTCCAATAAATGTATATGAAAAAGGGTGTCACTTAAAACATGTAAGGTCAAAGTGAGTAGTTTTTGCTTTACACTCAATCGATGAGTACCCTAGAAAAGTCAAACACCTAGAAATAATTTGGCAATCAAGCTCAGGACAAATTGAAGATTCATCAACCCTGAGGCTTGAAAGCACATTGAGGTTAACATGAAAAGTATAAAAAACCCCATATTGAGTCGTGTGATGATCTCAATGTCTACACGTGTGTTCAATTCATTTTTTCATCAAGTTGTAGTAAGCTTACTTTTTAATAATTCAGCAGGGAACAAGTTTCCGATCAATAGATTAATCATTGATCAAGTACATATTCAAAAAGTAACACAAAAAGATTGTTGTATTGAAAAAAGATTACCATGGTGATGATCCAGATTTATTCATTGAAATTGGGATTTAAAATGATTTTGCCTGTTGAAGATATAAATGCAACAAACTAAGTCATGAAGAAAACACACTTGTCGTTTATCAACACTTTTATTTACACAATTATTCTGTATACTGTTTCACAAATATTTTTTAGTCAACCACTTTAAGCTAAGAAAAAACTAGGGGCTGGGTGCTAAGAATAGTTTAATGGAAGAATGATAACCTAGCACTATAATTATTTCAAAAGATGGACTCTTCTCTTCTAAGTTGTTCTAGAATTATTTCGTTCTAAGTGCTTAGCCTCGTCTTATTTGATAATGAATTGGGCCCATGTCGAATCTAACCTAGGCTAGAAATCAAATTTTATCAGTTACACCTAGTTACAAGACTGTCTATTTGTTAATTACTACAAGTTTATTTTAAACTCAGTTATGTGTTATCGACTATTCAGTTCGCTAGCCTCCTAGACTAGGAGTCCTAGGTTTTATAAGCCTTAATCTGTAGAATTAATCACAACTTTATATCGATGCATGAAAAGTAAAAGAATAAACTCACTTTCTGTGCTTTCATTCGAGTCATCAATACGGCAGAGGATTTCATTACTCGATTTAATCTGATTCCTAAAGAGAATATCAAAACATTGCAGGAATATGTTTGTATTGGCAATTAGAGGATGATTGTTTTCATGATGGCTGGCCTTGAGAAATTCCAGCATTAGCTCAGTGAAATATCCATGGTTGTTGATATCCATTTGATCGAAGAGTTTGTCAAACTGGAATAAAGATAAATTCAACTCAAGGTGCGTTGAAAAAAAAGAAAAAAACAAACGGCATGAAAATATGAGCGAGGCAAAATTCAACCACACACTCCATCCACCCCTCTTGCAGTTCTTTTCTGGTTTTCTTACTCTTTTAGAGTAGTAGAAATTGAATACTTAGTCAATCATGTGTGCATCAGAAGAATCAAAAGGCTTTCTGTAAATCTGTTTCATTTCTAAATGTATCTACCTTTGAAAATTTCTTTGCGGTGTATGCGACTACTCAAAAGGGTCATTTTGTATACTCATTGTATTATTATTTGAGTATTCATATATACAATATATATATCGAGTGAGATATAGAAATAAAGGGTGTATGGGATCCATTAATAACAATGTATGTACGATGTATAAAATTCATTAAAGAGAAATAGTACACATGTTAAGCGTTATAATTCCATATATAAAAGTATGTTCCTATTTAAATGAATGATAATAAAATAAGTGAGGATAACAAGTACAATTAATTGAACCATTTATACAATTTTATCTTGATTTCTTTCTTGACAGGTAATGAGTTTTAAACAGAACTTTTGAAGAGAAAATATGTAAGAATGCAGTTCCCGAAATGACTACGCTATGCTTAGCACTAAATATTTCAAAGACAGGCTTGCTTTTAATAATTTCAAGGGTTTTTTATGCTCAAATTAAATGAGACTTTCATTATGGGACAGTCCCATCATGGGACTCAGAAACAAATCTAAAGAACAGTCAAAAAGCATCCAAACTATGCTTATGAAATAAATCATTTATGAGTTAGATATAAAATGGCCTTGGAGTTGCATCGAGAAAGTTGGCTACGCGAAGAATCTCGTAGACTTTAATCAATACTATAATGTTGATTTTAAACAAAGAGTACTTGAGTTTAATTAAAGGTCTTTTAATCGTCAAAAATATCAAAATATTTATTTCAAATATAAAATTCGGGATAACATTCTTATTGAATGAACAGCGAACGACTCGAATTTCTTGCTGAAGAAAGTGAGATTTATATAAATCCCTCTACAAAAGTTCCCGTTATAGATTTATTTCATAAAAAGGTTTGAGAACTTTTAATTTTAGATTGGTCCATTGAATCCCAATACTCCCACCCCAGTTCCTTTATGGCTTGGTATAAATCTCAGACAACATAATAAATGCAAGATTATTCAACCCCAATGGTTGTCAATTGAAGAACTCAAAAAGTTTAAGCAAAATGAGGAAGAGAGTCCCGTCTGGACCCTACCGCCGTGCCCTGAATACATGGAAATTGCAACTATATTGCTTGATAAAGCTTCCGATGATATAAATGAGTAGGCTTCTTTTAAAATTTATTAAAGCTCGCGACAAGTCAGACTATTACTCAAGGATATTTGGGATCTAAGAGTTGCCAAGCTAGTCAAGTCATCCACCGATTATGTTACAAGCGAGGCATTGTCCGCTAAATTCACAAATATAACATCAATTGAATTGTCAACAATGAGAAAATTCTTTACTTCCGGAGTATCTGAACTCTCATGTCTCAGAAATGTATAAATTACTTATTGATAAATGAATACAAAATGATTATGCAGAAATTGTTTATTTTCTATTCTAATTTACTACATTTATACTTTTTTGGTAGATGAGAATCATTCAACGAAAGTTCCATTTATTGTTTATGAAATAATACATCCAAAAACAAGTATACACAGTTGGATTAGTGTTTAATTATTGATCGTGTAATAAAAACTAAACCTGATTAAACAACGGTATCATAAAAATAAGGTTAACTACAAAACGAGAGAAATGTTCTATATTTTGTATATCCAATAATTCTAAACTAAGACTACAGTGTAGTCAATTATCTTAATTAGAAACTTTCAAGTTGTATGAGTTTCCCTACAAATTCTTCATAGATTTTGCATCCTAAAAGGAATTCATCCACCGTAATATACTCGTTGTGATCGTGAAGAAGAATCGGTGTATTCTTCATTGGTGAAAAGTTTATAGCCTTTATTCCATTCGCTCTGATGTATCTAGCATCAGTTGTAGCCGGAAAGATTGATAGTTTGAGTTGGCTTCCATATTTGGTGCAAACTTGATGCAATGCGTTCCATGATGGATCCAGATTTTTGTCAGGCTCTCTCAGGTCTTCAATAGGCTTCCTAAGAAAACTTTTTAAAATTTTAATAGTGCATTTCTCATCGATAGATCTGCACAGCTGTGTGATTTCGTCGAGAACCTTGTTCATATCTAATGAGGGCGTAATTCTCATGTCAACTGAAAAACTTAGATTATTCGGAATGACGTTTACTTGGACACCGCCAGAGATTTTTGTTATATTCAAGGTGGTGACACTTCCTAACTCTTGGTTCATTGAATAAATTTTCTCTTGTTCCTTACGGAATTCAAGAAGTTTTTCGATAATTTTGTTCAATTTTTCAATTGCCAAATCATTGATGAACTGAGATCCATGGCCTGCATTGCCAAAGACAGTGACCTCAAACCAGACTTGATTTCTTTCCTCGTAGTAAGCCAAAAATTCGTTAGTTGGAGAAGCAAGTCCTTCGTCCAGGTAAAGGCCTGGTTTTAATTGGGCAAATTCTATTTGATTCAAACCATTTTCCGATTTATAACCATTTACAAATGCTCCTAGGCCATCTGTTCCACCAATCTCTTCATCTGGAACAAATAAAATATAGACATTCATCAATGGCTTCATTCCCTTGCTTATTAACCTTCGAATTGATTCAACCTGTTGAATTCCAACACATTTCATATCCTGAGAGCCTCGTGCGTATATTTTCCCATCGACAATGTCAGCAGAGAATGGAGGATGCGACCATTCCTCTTCAAAAACAGGAACAACATCCATGTGGGAATTTAGAATGAGTGATTTTCTATTCTCGTCAATGCCTTTCCAAATCATCACACAACAGGGTTTATCTTTGACACATTCAGCAACCTTGAATTCGAGTCCTAGTTCCTTTGCGTAGTTGCCTAGGAATTCTTTGGCTTCCCAATACTTTGGAGTGGGCTGGACTGTCTTGATCCTAAGATATTCAATGAACTTTGCCAATGCCAAATCATCTTGATTCAGCATATTAGAGATAATCTTGAGTGAAATGAAAGAATATGCGTTTTATATGACAATAGTAAACTTTTTATTTATTCCAATTTCAAAAGTACTTACGAGGTTGTACGCTTGTTTTGAATAGAATGTTTTTGAATTGACTCTGTAAAAGCTGAATAAATCACATGGTTATAATGAAAAGATGAGTTTTCTACAATACCAAAATAATAAAAGATACAAGTTGAATAATCGGCATTTATTATGATAAAAATTAAATCTATAGAATAGTCATTTGTTCAGTGATGAATTCAACAGTTTGTTAACTCAGGTAATAGATAAAATAGGGGATAAAAATTAAAAAATAGATATTCCAGGATCCCTTACACACACCAGAGCCCATACTCCAGATTCGACTGATTTCAAAGTTTGCTTGAGTACTACCTATTGTGTTAAAGTCGTCAACTGTCTTTGTGAAGGGGGAAATCTCTCTATTGTACGAACCAAAAAGGCATCCTAAGACAATCTCATTTTGATCAAGCTTCTTTTCACTACATCCGACGAGGTGATGATTTTTGTGTGCAAACAAACGATCTTGTACTGAAATAAAAAAATTCTGAAATTTTTTGAAGGCCTTGGAGGGATCTTGAGTCTTGACGAAAAAAAATGAAATATTTTTATTAAGCTTGGAGCTCAATGATTCATCTGCTATATCCTCTAGTCCTTCATCAGGTAAATCTGATTCGATTCTTCTGGATACTGCAGTAGCTAATTCGTCAGAGTGAAAATAAGGATAGGTTTTCTCATATGGTGAATCTTGATGGAAAAGTCTGTAGTAGTCGACCTTGTTCAAATTGATCATCTCTTCAATGCTTTGTGGCACTTTAGCAATGACTTCACATGACTTTTTAGCACAATTTATGACTAAAAAAGATGGGTCGGTAACTCGAAGAAAATCAACAGTTTTGATTTTGCCTTCTTTATTGATATCGAAGAAATCATATGTCATGGTAGAGTCAGTAAAGTCTTTTGACTTTAATTGCTTAAAGTTGTCCGAGAGCTGATCTAGATAATGATTTCTCATTGCCATGTAAAATCCATTATAGTCCTTTTGATTTATGGTACTGGCAGTTGTAAATAAAATAAGAAATAATGAAATAAAAAAATAACGGATGAACAGCATTTTGATCGAAATAACAGATAGATTATTTTGAATATAGAACAATACGAGAATTTTTACTGAATTAGTCAAAGGCGAGTTCTCTCATCGTGATAATTGAATTTCAAATTGGACTCAATTATTTGTTTATCTAAAATTTTCTGTTAATTTTATTGTTGTTTAAAGTTTTACTGACCGAAATTTTTTGAATATAATTTATAGTATAGATTTCATACCATAAATGATAGCGTAATTATCAAGTAAATAAATTAGCCTGAATTAATAAATTTATTTAATCTACTCACCTTGAATTATATGAGAGAGTTTCAAGAGTAATCTTTGCTCAGATACAAAGATGTATAGTATAGAACCTATATTATAGAGAGTGTATTTCGAAGATATCCAATGAATTAAACAATTATAAAGATAAATATGATAATATTTGATACAATAATTAACTTGAATAAACATCTATATAGTAGGATTATCCTACTAGGATATAACAGTAGTATCATAAAATTATCTTTTCTGTGGAAATCTGATTTACCATAGCATATTTTGCGTATTTGAAAACTACTAGATGTCAATATTGAAACTGGTCTTCAGGACAAGAGTGTTGTTGAGCAGGCATGTGAACTTAAAGTTGTTCCTGGTAAGGTATGGGGACGGCGAGAGTTCTTTGCTTTGAATCTGGAGAGAGATTGAGAAGGCAAGTGTAAAGGAAATAGCTTTCCTTTCAAATTCAGCAACGTTTGCATGCCCGGCGTTTTAAGGGCTTGTTGGATCTTTTGATCGAGGAATACAGTTGATACCAAGAAGGGTAAGCGTTACTGTCAGGGATGGAACTGTGTTGCGGACTCAAGTCCCATAAACATAAAACGCACTAACATAACAAACTGCCAAACCTATACTGTGATCGCTACACAAGTCTGCGAGTCATGTAATCAAAAATGGATAAATTAATCTGAAAACGGGATCTGAGTGGGATTAGTATATGGAGAAGTATGGAAAAACCTGATCCTTATCTTAGATTATAGCTGCTTGAAGTCGATGGGACTCTTTTATTGAAAAGGGTTGCAGGGGCAGCGATCCTTCGGAGCCAAAGGGGATGTAGACCAGATAATTCAAGCAGGGCTTTATATGACTGGGGGCCCAGACAGGATCTGAGATAAATATATTGTATTCTCTCGATCTTTTTACTTAAATTCTGAGGAAGTTGGCAAAGTAGACCAGAACCATAATCAAAATAGAAGAGAATGACTCATTTAAAGATGCTAAGTCGGATATTCGATGAGATGATGAACTTCTTTAAGTAGAAGCATTTGCAATTCATTATCTTGATAATAGTGGAGGCATGATTTTTGGTATTGAGTTTGAAATTGTAGTTAAGTCCCAGGTCCTTTATTGTACTAACCAAGAGCTGGCTGTGCGTAGGGACAATAGGGATTTTATTTGAGAGAGACATGATTTTTGTTCTGGAATGGTTCAGAGTGAGACCAACTTGTGAAAGCGATGAATTAAGGGGAGTTAGTTCGATTTCAATTGCATCAGTATTCCTTTGAAATGGGAGAAGGGTCTTGATGTCATCTGCATATTTGAAATATTGGACTGAGTCATTGGAGGGTTTCATTATTAAAAAGACTAGATTGAATAAGGTAGGACCGATGACTGAGCCTTGGGAGACACCAGATGTTATTTCAGTTAATGTAGAGCATATACCAGATATATTAACATATTGGAGTCTTTGAGTTAAAAAGTATAATGTTAGATTGATTGTATAGGGGTTTTATCCTCTTTAAGCCATTTAAACATACACCCCTTCAGTATGTATGTAAATCCAAAACCAGATGTATTGATTTAAAATGATTGAGGGAAACATTTGGAGGTTACAATATAGGTAGGTTTTAAAGTGGAATGGGTTACTAGCTTTGGAGCACTTGGGGATTGGAACGATTTTGATTATGCTAATTTACTAGGATTGGGTAGGAAAGCATGCTTGGAGGTAGTTTTCTGAAAATAAGATAGTCATCTCTACGTTATTTGGAGTTAGAGTTCAATATTGTTAAAATGTTTCAGGGAAACAGTGTTGGGAGGAGCGTTAAACAGCATAAACTAAAGTGTAAAAGGCATTTATTTTAATTAAGATGTGACAGCTAGAGTTGTTTTGTCTCAATTTCTAAGAGTTTTATACTACACACAGAGTCTGTGCCACAGACACAAGGGTGAAAAGATTTCAGAAAAAAATAAAGGATACCATCAACAATACCAGAAATTCGATTCTTGTTTTCGTCCGTGGATCATCAAGGCGGAGGAGTCTACTGCAAGGCTCTAGTCTATGAGCCGACTTGTTCCAGGCTAACGATCCTTTATCTGGAAATTACAGTCGGAACCGAAACTCAATGGCCACCCTCTTTTGAGAAACTCCGATAAAGTTATATATATAGAAAAAAATTTTCTATTAATTGTAAAGAGAAGAGATGTAAAAGATTTTTCAAACTATTTTAAAAACCTACTCAAATGATAATACTATGAATTCTAAACATAAATTTATATAAGATATCAAAGTACTTGTCAGTGATAATATTCAAGTTTAAATATCAGACTTTTTTAAAAATGCCGCTAGATTTTCAATGAATTTTTACTACGTTTTCACTAAAATTTTAAATATCTTTTTTGCTGATAAAGCTTCAAGTGTTTTTCAATGAAAATAGTATTAGAATCATGTTAAGATAATTTCTGTTAAATTTTGTTATACCACTATGCCTACAAGAGAATTTAGGGAAAATGGGCAATGCACGACTATGCATAGGATTGCAAACGAATTTTCAGTTATTTTAGATTTCACACATCATTGTTATCAAAATTAAATGTCGAAATTTTACGGAAAACATTGATTTAAATTATAGTAAAGAGTTTAAATCTCAAACCCGATTAAATTTTGACAGTTGGCTTTCAGAAAGTTTTTGACTCTTGGATTAAAGTGTTTCAAGCAAATTTTTTAGCTAAAATTTTGTTCATTATCCCATGCTAACTTGATTATTGAATCTAGCTAGTTTTTTTGAAGAAGAAGAGCGGTTGCTCATCCAAAAAACTAGGTGCTTGTATTTCAGGTTCATCTCCTGAATCGTCATTTTCTTGATGCAGGCCTGAAATTAATAATACTGGCCGATATCGAAGTAGAATATTCTGATTCATATAAAGATACTCTTTTATCCCTTCTATGATTAAAAAATTGTCAACTTACACTAGGTTATCGATTGGTTCTTTGTCATAACATAAATTATTCCATTAGATTTATCGATCAAATGTCAAATCTGTACAATAGAAAGACTGTGCGTATGAATCATACTTTTTTGTATATAAAAAATGTAAAATTATCAACAAAGTTTACTGTAATAAAATAAATTCAAAAATGAACCTCTCACAACCTGTACTCTCCAAAGTAACAAAGCTTTAAATGTATGACTAATTTTTACGATCTCAATATATGGTCTACTCCGTTACTCAAGCCTTGTCACTTTAAATAATACTGAAATTGAAAAAATATTTTCTTAATAAGATCACATTTTGACTGGACCTACTCGTGATTATTCGTGATATAATAATAAAATATTGTATAATTTTCAAAATTCTCAGTTTCAACGTTCATCAGAGCAACGAGTGAAAAAAACTACTCAGTCGGATTTTCCATCTTCAACTTAAGCCTGTATGAGCATCACTAGTCAGTTAAAGCCGATTATTATTCAACCCGGTCCTAAATCTTCCTCTCAAGATGTTTTCTAATATAAATATGCGGATGACCTGAAAGTACTTGTTTCAAACCTTTCTAAAGAACTCAATCACATTCGGGCTGAAAAATGAAGATGAGCTATTGAAGACTCTTTGATACTCCAGTTACTTAATTACTGGTTCAGAAATCAAACTAATTTTGTTTCATCCTATCAAAATTTGATTATGCCGCTGCCCTCAATCTTTCAAGATCAATTCCTCATGTTATGGTCATATACAAAGTAACAGAGAGTGCCTCAAGCTGTCTTAATTGCGTCTTGTCTGGCTCAGAAGAGTATCAAGGTCCCTATTTCTTTACAACTCTTACATTGAATCAGAAGATAGCTCAACTTATATAACACGAGAAACTCTTCAAGATATAAACTTGTGCTGAAAATACACCCCCTCAACGAATATCAAATTCACATGTGCTTTCCTTCAAAAACTTATTCCAGAAGAAGAAGACATCTAAAGTTGAAAAGGGCAAGGTTTAGGTGAAAGAAGATACAGAATTTCGTAAAAAATCTCTAGGAAAATGAAAGCTTTAGAAATAAGATAAATTTTTTTTCATCAAAAGTTCCAGCTATATTCTCATGGAGCATTGAGATAGTTATGATCTGATTAGTGAAACCGAATTTAAACCCATCTACTTTGAGCAATCTGCTGGATACTTAGTTAAAAAAAACATGTTTTTTACAGAAAACTCAATATTTTCTCCGGAAAGTCAGGAACTTTAACGTTTTGAGGAGGTTAAAATTCTTAGTGTACAAAAAACTTTAGAAAGAGGTTAATTCATGAAGCTCTTGAAATTGGCAATAATGATACTTTTAATGGAAATGTTGGTGAAGTGAACATTGAGCAGTGTTGGATTCAGCTTTTTGGCAAAAGAAGGAACTTAAATTAAATCTGATGAAAAATTATATCTACTTTTCTTTTCTGATTATCAATACTTTATTATTAGGTTTCGAGAAAAGTAATGGAACTAAATATGAACTAAGCATATATTGATATTTTATATACATTTCAACAAGAATATTCAATGAAAATAGTTCCCTGAAGAGTTTAGGCATTTTTCCCAACGAATTGGCAGTTGTTGGATACCATCTGCATAGAATTCTCCAGGTTTTGAAGCAAAATAGTCTTCAAGTCCAATTTTTACCTCCTCTTTTGATCTGAAATGTTTACCCTTTAGGAAATGTTGTAATGACCTGAAAAGGTGATAATCAGATGGAGCAAGATCCGGACTATACGGTGGGTGGTGAGATCAAAGTTATCTTCTTCAAAAAATTTTTTAACCTCTTTTCCCAGATGAGGTCTGGCATTGTCTTGAAGAAAAGTTATTCTGCCAAATCTTGGGTAGTTTAGTCTAAGTTTAGGCACCATCTCTTTCAAGTAAGACAAATAACGCTCAGCATTGACTGTTTTACCATAATCCAAGAGCTCAAAGTGCACAATTCCTTTCATTGTCCAGAACACGGTCAACATCACCTTCTTGGCGAATCGATTTTGGGTAGGCTGAGTGACATGATCTCCTACTCTCTTCCATGACCTTTTTCGACTCTGATCACTCAAATAAATCCACTTTTCATCAGTGGTAACAATGTTTTTCAGAAAATTGTCGTACTGAATCCTGTGGAGTAGCCTTTTGGCTGCTTCAACTCGACGCTTTTTTTGAGAATCATTGAGCTCGTGTGGCACAAACTCATCATATGAGTTTACGAAATTCTCCTCGCGTAGAACTCGACAAACTGAGTGGTCGGACACATTCAATTGAGCAGAAAGAGCTCTAGAAGATGGATGGCAATCTGATTCGATAGCAGCAACGATTTCATCCCGATTGATCTCTGAAGGACGACCTGAGTCAGGTCACCTGACCTTGCTTCATCTTCAAAATCCAATTTTCCATTTTTAAATGCGGAATGCCATCTGAATACATTAGAACGCTTTATTCGATCTCCAAAAACAGAATTGAGCCTTTTGAAGGTATCTGCTAGGCCAGTTTCAGAGCAAAACTCGTATGCAATAATCATACGAAAATCCTATTTTGTTTAAACTTGGTTCAGTTTTCAGGGAGAAAATTTTAGTTGAAGTTAAAATCTCAATATTTTTTTCGCAACCTAATATCATAGATCAGCCTCTTGTATTATTCTATTCTCTCATCTGATTGGACAAAACTGATAGGGATGAATTAATGAAAGTATATAAGTAGTATTTTGTTTTTGATAAACTTGTCGTACCACTGAAGAAGGCGTGTGAAGACAATCACCGTCGAAACGTTTGGATGACCATGGCTGAGAATTCTAATATTGACCTAAGTTTTAATAAATTTTATTATAAAACTAATTTTAGATCATTTTTTACTGATTCGGATATCTTGAATGAACTTGTATCATTTTTGAAGAATTATCGCTGATGATGATTCGAGAAATGTACATTTGGTTTTAATATATCTCCTTTCAATTTTCTAGCTGCCAAAAACCATCTGTTTTATTTTGATTGAATGATTTCTTAACACACAAAGAAATATTTTTTTTTCTTGGCTTAGATATTCATTGAAAATGTGAGAGAAAGTAGACCGAATTTGTAAAATCGATTT
This sequence comes from Gyrodactylus bullatarudis, assembly GCA_012064415.1. Lineage (NCBI taxonomy): Eukaryota > Metazoa > Platyhelminthes > Monogenea > Gyrodactylidea > Gyrodactylidae > Gyrodactylus > Gyrodactylus bullatarudis. The sequence continues at coordinate 228,329 of SSNU01000202.1, forward strand.
GTTTGAATTTGCGTAAAGAAAAACTGGCAAAAATCACTCAAAATTTCGTTTGATTTTATTCTCATGATCTGAAAAAGTTGGCAGTGAGAGAAATAATTTTTGAAATCAAAAATTTAATTTGAGACTATTTCGGCATTATTTTATATACCTACTTTAGAGTATAACGAAGAAATTAATTTATTATTATTATTTAATCAATGAATTCTCTTGCCCAATAGAATTTTATTGACTAAAATATTTTCTACAGTTTATGGAATTTCTTGTATATTAAAATCATATTTATTATTTTGTTTTATATTTATAGTCAATTAATGCTCCATAAGCTAGGGGGATCATTTTTGTTACTTTTACTGATTTTTTTTGTGTTCCTATCTAATGGACGATATCGTGAGTGTTTTCTTGTCTCTTCACAAATTCACAAAGAAATTTTTCAATTTATATCTTGTCATTTCAGTGAATCGTAAGTTTATCTGTTATTTCAAAGCTGCTTATTAACTATTGACTCATACATCGTATTTATCAACAAAAGGACATCATAGTGAGTTTTTCAATCTATCTAAAACGTTTTGATCCATAAAGTAAGAATTGTTTACTAAACAATAAGGTTTTAGCAAAATTCAATCGAAAAATACTAACCTTTTCCTAAGCCTCTATCGAAAAAGGCAGAACCTGATTATCCTATTTAGAGTCCTGTATTGTTTAACGAATTAATTCGGAACTTTTCTTAAAAACTTGAATTCCGCACCAAAAATACATAGCTCAATTACAGTGAACCATTTCTTATATTTTTTTATCATAAAAAATAACCTGTGACCACACTTAGCTACGATAATAATTGATTCATACACTGATTTTTATCGGTCACTTACAAGTAGCTCTACATAATAAGAACCTTGCCTTTATAAAAAAGCCCATGCTTATTAACTCACTTATCTTCCTAATAGAGCTTTTAAATCCATAGTAGATTAACTGTCTAAAACACCATGCAAATCTTCTTAATATATAATATATTCTTAATTTTGACAGTTGATTTTTTTTCAAATTCTCTTTCTTCAGATCGTAAATGTTGGCCTCATCATTTAGATTCCAAAAAAGCTTGATCAAATTGAGAATTTTGTATCTTAATATTAACTGTAGCTTTAGTTAGAACCAAAGTCAACAATTCTTTATACGTTGTCTCTCTTCAAATCAAGTAGCTTTATGCGTGACTAACAGTGTTAAATCCTCAAAAACTCTAAAGCTGTTGACTATGGCATAGCTGTCACCAGCAAGATTAGGCTTTCAATTCGTTATTCTGTATTCGAGTCGATAGCCTCAGGTCTTGATGTATACGCTCTCCTGATTAATGAATCATAATATCTACCTCATGGGTCTGAATAAAATGAAAATCATTCTCAATAAGAATTTCTCATCTATAAAAATTTAAACTACAAATACAAACTTTTTTTTCAGAGGCAACTGATTGTGAGTTGAAAATTCCATTATTAAGAAGTATACTGACACTAAATGTACATTTCTCAATGTCTCAGAACCTCAGAACAACAAAAATAAATTATTGTTATGGCTTTGAACTCTGGTCCGGTAAAATGAATAGTTTTTAGAACTAAGAGAATACAGAATAAAATAATTTTTTAAGTTCTGTTCATGGATAATAAAAACTAGAGTTGCGAACGAAAATATTTCAAGCTAGGTTTACAATACATGGCAATATAAAATTGAGAAAAAATCAATTTTTAAGGAAAATACGATAAATTTGAAATCTTAAAGTAGCGCCAAATTCCCATTTTTTGAACTTTGAGTTGAAAATTTTTGTTGATTTCAATGTGATTTCTTGATGAATAAAAGATAAGAATTTTGTAAAAATCATAAATTCCTATCTTCATATTAACCAGGTGTATAACAGAAATCTGATCACATTTTTTGGGTTCTAAATTCATTTTCTACACATTGGCTCTTGGTTTAAGTTAGTTTTGAATAGTTTAATTGTTAGGGTTGAAAGGAGTTTTTTATACGAGCGTATCGTCAGCTAAGAGCCTGGAAGAGACTTTGGAAAATGTACGTATAATTCCGAAAAAAATCTATCATTAGTTAATTATTGAAGAAAACGAATTCAAAATTCTAACAGAAAATTGGATGAAGGATTAGATTTAGCAACTTCAAAAAATACTAAAAATTACTTTTTCACTCAATTTAGACGGACAACATTGTTATTTTTACTTTGAAGGTGTCTCCGATAGATCTCAATTTTGTCCGGACTATTGCTGCGGTAATGAAACCTACAAGTATTGTTGTGATAGATGTGAAGAAAGATACAATTATGACACTAACATGTGCACTGTCAAATATATCCTAGCAGGGTTAGTTGCAGAATGGAAAATTTGTTACTTGTTAAAAATATCTTACAATCATCATGACTAATTTTAAGATTCCGAATGAATTTGTTGCAATTTCGTGCAGGATTCAGTGAACAGATAATCCAAAAATAAATGAAAAATTCCTCTTGTAATCAGAAGTTTTATACAGTCTCTAAAAAAACTTCCATTCTAATAAAAAATATTCAATGAAATTAGGCTACCTTTAGAAAATTTTTTTCTTTTAATAGACAAAGTGACCAAAACCTCTTCTCTGACATTTATAGAAAGTCTAGACTGTATTTTGATAAATATTCCTTTTACTTAAAGAAAATACTGTCGCATTCAACACCATAACCAGAGTGAAGGATTAATCAATTTTTGAATTGAGATTTGGTATATTTTTGTCTACAACCAAAACCCCACATGTGATTTAACGAAACTTTTTTCCAACTGTTAATGTGAATTCTGAAACTATTGTAGTTTCTGACTGCGGACTCTATTATAGGATTCAGGTATTTCTTCTCTACCTTTATCTGTATCATATTCAAATTAAGTTGAATTAACAGGTTGCAATTCTTCATTTCAGTTTAATTCTAATATATTTTAACCATTAATTCGTTTAGTTTGGAAACTCCCGAGTTTCAGAATTCACGAGATTAGAAACTTGCCTAAAATTACCTATAGGGTTTCAAAATCGAATGCGCTTTAAAGTTATTAAATTATTATACATTTCAACTTCTGAAACTGATGAAATTATTCGTTTCAGAGTCTTTGGCGCCCTTGTCCTGATATCAATTATAATCATTGTGGCCTTTTGCTTGAACAAGATTAAACCCTGACAACATAACGGATGTTTCCAATGTATTTTTTTATAAATATATATTTATATTGTATGATTCACATTGATTTCTTATCGCCATTATCAACAATATGAGGTCAGTCATTCTCGATGAATTTCTAATTTTTGGAAAAACTCTACCAGTTTGATAGGTTTCTGGATCAATTAAAGTTTAAATTGAAGCCCACAACGTGAACGTGCATTAGTAATATTTTTGGCCAAATAACTTGGTATCTTCATAGCTAAATTTTGGTTTTTATAAAAATTGTGAAATAGTCTCGGCACCGAAAGGGTTAAGAGGGATAAAATGGTATTCTTCAGGGTCTGTAATAGAAAAAGAAACCAATGATCACTGAATGAACTGTCTTCCTCATTTATCAATTTTCAAAGTGTGAAAAATGATTTTTAATCAGGAAGTAACCTTTAGCACGATAATGGATTTTTTTCTAAAATCTATACAAATATTTTTTGTTTTTTATTTGTCTATTATTGATCCGGAAGAGTGAACCCTTTTACACCTTGGGATCAAAGTTTTTCCGAAAAAAATCTGACTTCTTAAAAATTTGTTATTCTTTTGTTTTAATGCTCGATCTAACATGGGTTTCGGTCCTTTGCAGATCATTTGAGTTATCTGAAGAAATTCTGGCCCAAGTAAAATATGGGAAAAAAGTCAATTTCTATAATTGTGAGTACAGTTTGGTAAAGGAGAACAAGACAGAGATGAATTCGAAGTATTTCAGTCAATCGGAACCTTTTCACTGAAAATATAAATAACTTTCTCATTTTCAAAGAAATCTACTATTTTGTCAATGAGTAATTGTTTCTACAAATAATTTGAGTAGAACATGATATATCGGAGTAGAGTTAACAAATATATATCAGAAAATGAATAGATTCCAACATGGTTTAGGTATAAATATTCTCACCATAAGATGCATAACAAATAGACTTGCTTTCTAAATGAAGATTGGATATTGCCTCTCGAGTATTGTATGGATTTGCTATTTTTGGATATTTGTCACCTCCGGTAGTATTGCAACACGAAGAAAATGTAAGGTTATTTATATATTCATTACCTTTTGCAGTTTTTGATGAAAATATGAAATATTTCACAAATTTTAAATATTTTTTAAATGGAGTAATGTAATTTTTCACTTCCTTCACAATCTGCCCAAGATTTTTCGATATTCAGCCAACGGGATTCCATCTTGGGTTACTTCGTCAGTTGATGATTTCTTCACTGTAACAAGATAGAGCTTCTTTGATACTTTTTAACTCTTCTCATTTGGATTCAATAGATAGGTGGAATACGGAACTAATCTTAGAATTTTGGAATGTTCACTCATTTATTCCAGTACTGACCCAGTAAAGACTAAAAATTCAGGATCATTAAATTTAATTCTAACATCTAGTTGTGAGAAGGCAATCTCCATCAAGTTTAATTCACAAGGATTAATTTCTACATTGTGCTTATTCAATAAACAACCAGTGTGTAGGTGGTAACAATACTATGGGAGTGTTGAGTAATAGGAGACAGACGGGGTTTCTGGCCTAGTGGTTAAAAGCGTTGATTCACAAGTGACCACGCTTTGCTAGTAGGTTTAATGTCTAAAAACATCATTAAATCTGCTTTCAATACTGATTACGAAGATAATATGAAATAATTCAAGAATTAAAAATACTCGAGGGTTGAGGTTTAATGTCATATAAACGAAAATATTGACAAAGTTAAATACTATAAAAATCAAAATGAAATCAAAGGTTTACTTGTGAGTATTATAATGAAAATATAATAATTTTATTTGAGAGCTTTTAGAGCCGAAGATGGATTAATTTGTGGTTAAATTTGATGAAATTTTGAATTTACACGAAACGTTTATAGCACTTTCTCCTTAACTTTTTTCCAGAACCTTAGCTCAAGTAATAATAATAATAATTTTTTCTTCTCATAGAAGCACAAAAATAACACCATCAGATGCAGAATGAAAAACTGTAACATCCCGTAAATCTCAGCCAGAAATATAATTCTGGCTAAAAACTAGACGAGTTTAAAGTTCATATGATTTCATTTTTAGTTTTCAAATGAATTTGGGAAAAAATCATTCAGAATTTAGTGACAGCCCCCCGTTTATTTTCACAACGATGTTGAGTAATGCAAACAGATCTTGTAGTAAGACCATGAGTAAAACATTGATTTTATTTTGTGCGTTTGGTTTTCCAATCATACATTTTTAGAGAGCTTAGTGTAATACTAAGAATATTCTTAACTCTCTATTTTCTCAATTTAGATAAATATTGTGAGTTGATCTATTCTTTAAATTAAAAATAATAACTCAACTCAAATATATAAATAATAATTTAAATTTTAAGTTGGACAAGACTGCATATTCTACTTTGAGGGAGTTAGGGAGAGATCTCGGTATTGTCCAGTCTATTGCTGCGGTAATGACACTTACAAGTATTGCTGTGATAGATGTGAAGAAAGATACAATTATGACACTAACATGTGCACAGTCTTGTATATTCTAGCAGGGTTAGTTACAAGATTTTTATACTCAAGAATTTAAGAATATTATCCAATAACCTAAAAACAGAGAAAATGCCGAAAATCACCCTATTAGACAGTGGCAAAATTGATTTTTTTAGTATTCGAATTTTAAGTTGGGTGAAATAGTTAGTTTATTGATAATGTAGTTTACTGTAGTTGAATGTATGAAAAATCAATTCCCAGGTCCATTATTCAGAGATAATCTTTTCCAATTGTTTCAGCATAACTCGAAATATGCTTACACTATTGAATAACTTTCCATAATTTCCTATTAATTTCAGAGTTTTTGGAGGTCTTGTCCTGTTATCTTTGATAATAATCGTAGCCTTTTGCTGTTATAAAAAAAGAGAGTAAAGATCGTTGTAACAACCCAATACACCTTATAATTATAAAGTTTTATTTCATAATAAATTGAATTTTTTTTAATATTAAAATAAAATAAAGCTTTTATTTCACCGGTTCTCATCAGACTCTTACACCGGCTTGATATTTATACATACAATAATGAAAAAATTAAAAATCCTCTGATTGGACTAATGGGAATTGAAAGAATATCACAGGGAGGAGGGGTAGGGGTTTCACTGAGTTCATTGTCTTTTCTTGAGAAAGGGATCCAGTTGTAACTGCCCGCTACATCTTTTTCTTTTGACTCTTCGTTTTTTAATTGCACACTTTTTTGACATTGATGACATAGTTTTGACATACGTTGGTTATACGTTAGAGGAATGGCCAAATGAAATAGAACAGTCAAAATTGCATTGGTTATCCAAACAGATTTGTAGAAAAATTCATCAATATGTCTGCTAATCTAGATGATAGAGTCGACAGAATTGAAGGAGAGAAGAAAACCATCTTTTTTTACCGTTTCAGTAATAATGTAAGGAGACGACTGGTTAATCTTATTGATCAACATTATGTGAGCTTCTTATATAGGACGTACGATTAGGAAATTGTCAACAAGATAAAAAGATGGCCTAAAGAAGGATACAGCCGTGACCAGACATGTCAGACAGGAGAACCATGAAGCTTCAATTTTTATTTTCTCAATCTTGTATTGATGAACCATAAAGAAATGTACATTTAGTGTATAAAAACCTTTTCTTCTTTTCTTGAGTCCTCAGGCGACCATCAGTATATTTCAGCTCGTCAATAGTCGAATTTGAATTTCTTATCGTAAAATATCTGAGAAGAGGAATTGTCTGGGCATTTTCGAAATTTGTAAAATGGTCTAAATTTGATTCAAATATTTTCAGATTTTTTAAAATTTTATCAACTAAATTCTTAATTGACTATCAAAAAGAAGAAAAAATATTGAGTTTTTTCTAAAAATAGTAAATTCTCATCTTCATATCAATTAGTTTTACTATATTTGTTCAGTGAATATTGTTCTATATTGTTTTTTTTTTTAATTTAAACATTTATATTTATTTATAGAATTGATTTGTACAAATAACGGATTCTTTGACTAATCGAAATCCTAAAAATCAACTTTTGATCACTCTCTCACTTTTAAATCAACAAAAATTTTCAACTCATAGTTCAAAAAATGGGAATTCGGCGCCATCGCTAGATTTGAAATATGCCATAACTTTCTTAAAATTTGATTTTTTTCAAATTTTCTTTCTTCAAATCCTCAAAGTGGAACCTATGATCTATATTCCAAAAAATCTTGATCAAATTCGATTTATTGGTGAAAAAATTCATTATTTTGTAAAAAGCATAAATTCCCATCTTCATATTAATTAGGTGTATATTCTCCCAAAGAGATATATAACCATCCATTCAATTTATTCGTTATTATAACGATAAACTTGATTGATATCTAAATGAAGATTGGATATTGCCTCTCGAGTATTGTATGGATTTGCTATTTTTGGATATTTGTCACCTCTGATAGTATTTTAACACGGAAAAAATGTGAGTTCTTTTATTTTATTCAAATTTGAATTTTTTGATAGCATCAAATCTGTTATCAAGCATGTTTTCAGGAATTAAAATTACTTGAGAGTCATGGGGGAGATAAAATATACAGTTAATAATCAAGAGAGTTTCAAGGATAGTAGAATGAAAAATCAGACCTAGAATTTCATGAATAGTGGAATGTTATTGTCTATTCGAAAATGTATAAGGCACCCTCATCAAGATTTTTTTATCAGAAATTCGAATTTATAAAAGATTTTCTAGAATTCTACTCATGTTGCCCACTTGTACGATTTGAAGAGAGTCAAATAATATTCAACTCACGGTGGCAGATGTATACGCGTTTCGTCCTTATTAGGACTCGTCAGTACACCATAGCCTGGATTCGAACCCGGGTCTTCAACGTTTTGAGGTTTAATGTCTAAAAACAATGTAATTTCTACTTTGTGCTTATTAAAAAAAACCAGTGTGTAGGTTGTGTCAATACTATGGGAGTGTTGAGTGATAGGAGACGAACGGGGGTTCTGGCTGTGGTGATACCACATAATAATTCTACGTCCAAATCATTTCTATTAATTACCCTTCCTAATCTCCCTATCAGAGTTCCTTTATACCTAATCTGAGCAACTTAAGAACTTAATAATTGTTGTAATTAAATTAAATCAATTAAAATCCTAAATATATCAAAGTAATCATTATTTCCACAATCTGTTAATAATTTGTACATTCAACAGAGTTGAATATTTAAACAAAGAACGATATTATAATTATTGTTAAAATGTTATTAAAAATACTTGTAACATTCAAAATTAAATTAAATCTCATAACGTGAACAAATATCAAGTAACTAAATTGTAACTTATGTTATTTTAAGAAGTCATTCATAAACAATATCTGATCATTCATTTGTACTAAGAACTGTTAACAAAAAGCCAATAACTATTGGGTAAATCTATTGTATTATAATCTTCAGCTTTTATTTACAAATCATATAAATACAATTAAACTTATTCTACAAGCAACGATTTGTTCATTATTCGGTTCTGCATCCTACATGGCCTAGTGGTTAGAAGCATTGCCTCACAACGTTGAATACCCGGGTTCGAATCCAGGCTATGGTGTACTGACGAGTCGTAATAAGGACGAAACGCGTATACATCTGCCACCGTGAGTTGAATATTATTTGACTCTCTTATGGAATTGACACTTGCATATCCGAACTCTAACATCTAGGTGTGAGAAGACAATCTCCATCAAGTTAGATTCACAAGGATATAGTAATAACCAGTGACCACACTTAGCTAGTAGGTTTAATGTCTAAAAACAATGTAATTTCTACTTTGTGCTTATTCAAATGAACCATTTTGATTTTTCAAGCAGTGAAAATGTTCAAAAAATCGAAATTCAGCTCCTATACGCATTAGAACAGATTCAGCATATTTGTTTTCTTTCTCTTATTGTGATCCTTAAAAACATCTTTTGACCACAGTCTTACTTTCAAATCAATAAAAATTTTGAGCCCAAAGTTCGAAAAATGGGTATTCGGCTTCAAATCGAAGTTTGATGAATTTTTATTCAAAATAGTAGATAAATTGAGATTTTAATGAAAAAATTTGGTTCTAATCTCTATCCAACCAAGAACCAACGAATGCCAAAAACCTGAAAAATAAAGGGTTATGGTTAATTTTAAAAAGTCTTATAAGGGTAACCCTTTTTTACAATAGGTTACAAAAATAAAGGCGAAAACTTTATCGCCAATATCATCTCTTACGAACCTCTTAGGTCTAAGATCCAATTTTCCAGAATTCGGACAACTAAAAACTTGCCATATTTAATATTAAATGTAAAAATATCCTAAAAAAACTGAACAGAATACATAAAAATAAGAGTTTACATGAATTTAAAAAAGAACTCAAAAATAAGATTTACAATAATGAATGGTCTAGTTAGTAGAGATTAAACTTTACTCAAGTAAAGCGACATTGATATGAAGTTGGGAGTCTATGAGTTTAACGAAAACCTCGATTTTTTCATTAAAAAGATTTTCTGGAATCCTACTCATGTTGCCCACTTGTACGATTTGAAGAAAAAAATTATTTTCATGAAAAATATAGTCATTTGATTTGAAGCCGAATACCCAATTTTTGAACTTTGAGCTGAATGTTTTCATTGATTTGAAAGTGGGACAAGCGTCAAAAGATGTTTTTAGAATCACAATAAGAGAAAGAAAACAAATATGCTGAATCTGTTCTAATGCGTATAGGAGATGAATTTTTTGAACATTTTCACTGCTTGAAAATCGATGAAATTTCGATCTATCGAAATCTCTCGAAAATGGTTCATCTTTTGGAAATTTTTGATTGAACTAAATTCCAAATGTAGAGCTTCCATCGCGTAAGCAACATCTGGTATCTTTGTTGGAAAATATATTCCTTTTAGCATTTAAAATTTTAACTAAAAGGATTTACTTTATAAAAGTGCTAGAAAAGTTGAACGGTCGTTTTCTATCATGAAACATTCAACTACATGGACTAATCCATTACCAAATAAAAGACGTCCCTTGGATTTTCTATAAAGTACCTACTGATTTTTTATTCATTTATTATTTTTATTTGGTACTATTTGTGAGTTCCAAATTATAACCAAAGAAAGATTTATCCGATTCGCATGAGAATGAATGAATGAACAATGAGGATATTAAATAATCAATTCGGTTTGTTCTTCGCCTCTTGGGGTTAACTTGAGGAGTTTCATCTCTGGTATTTCCTGATATATCTGATAAGAAATTTGGAATTCCTGAAGAATAAGGAGATATTCCTTTATTGTCTTCTTTCTTTAAATCATTTAATGAAGGCTTTTGGTTATTAGGCATTTGTTCTATGATAAAATCCAGCAAGAAATCATGGTTTGCTGTCCTATTTTCTACATCGCATAAAGTCCCATAAGCGCAACGGCATTTTCCAATGTAAAATATTTCTGAATAAAAGGGAATAACAGTTTTGCTTCGACGCTTTTGCTTTCTCTTCTTGAAGAGTTCTATAAACTTCTCTTTGAAACTATTGGTATACTGAATTTCTCGAAGATTTTTACCACTTTATCAATAGTCTTTTCACGACTATTCTCATTAATAAAAGTACTCTTAGAGTTTCCATTGCGAAACAGGTAGTCTCTGACAACTTGACCATTTGTGGGAAAACAAAAGCCAGTTAAAGGTTCAGGTTTTTCCAATATGTGAATGGAATCCATGAATGTACAAATAAATGTGATAAACTTTAAATAAAAGGCTATTTTAAACGAAATCCTCGCAAGTATTTTACCCAAAATAATTTTAATATAATAGAATATGATTTTTTTTGTATTAAAAATATCTAAGGTTTAATTTTTAATTCATAAATTTACTAAAAAAACGTTTAGAAATTAAAATAAGTTTTACACAGATGTTTCCAGTAAATATGAGAGGGAAACTTTTTATTTTACAAAAAAATTATTCGGTTTTACACAACAAATACGAATAGCACTCAGTCCAAAAATCGATATTAAAAAAAATCCACTCCTAATGAACATCAAAAGTAAGCTTTATTTCTCAAAAATAATTTCAGCTCAACTATTAGCCAAAATTACAGACTACACCGAATAGTTCTTATAGTTCTTTTTGTAAAAATAACCAATTGTAAATAGAGTCAGACTTTTTGTAATTATGATTTAACTTTCTATTTTCTTAATTTAGATAAATATTGTGAGTTGATCTATTCTTTAACTCGAATAAATAAATAATAATTTAAATTTTTAGTTGGACAAGACTACATATTTTACTTCGAGGGAGTTAGGGAGAGATCTCAGTATTGTCCAGACTATTGCTGTGGTAATGACACTTACAAGTATTGCTGTGATATATATATAATAGATTTTTATTTATAAGTTTGATAGTTATTTGAAAAAATTACAAAAATAGTTATGGTTCACTGGGATAAATTGATAAAGATAATTACAAATCTGGGATATATTCATGTCATTAAAAATGGATAAGTTGATCTGAAAACGGGCTCTGAGTGGGAGTAATACATGGAGTAGTATGGAAAATCCTGGTGCAGACCTTAGGTTATAGTTACTTGAATTCGATTGGACTCTTTTATTGAAAAGGGAGGCAGCGGCAGCAATCCTTCGAAACCAAAGATAGATGTGAAAAAAGATACAATTATGACACTAACATGTGCACAGTCTTGTATATTCTAGCAGGGTTAGTTACAAGAATTTTACGCTCAAGAAATTAAGAATATTATCCAATAGTGTCCATAGATTAATACAGGTATATTAAGCCTGAAAGTGTAATCTAAAAATCTCCTGATCACTCGGTTCAAGAGTTGAGCTTGCCTTTTTTCATTGAAAAAATCCTTCTTTTTTCTTTTTCGAATTTACATCTTAAAAAAGCCTTCCTTGCATTAAAAAAATAAAGCATCTTTTTCACAATCTCAGAAATAATCGAAAATTAATAAAAAAATGATATCATTCGCTATGATTAGCACTCAAGATACGACTCCATTTAAAATATCGAAGGCTGCTCATTTTAAAATCATCATGATATTCTGCATTCAATGGTCAATTAACTGAGGCTCAAAATGAGGATTTTTATAATTTAATTTTATCAGAATCCTATCTAAAAGGTTAGGATAAACGCTAACTGCTCAAACTTATTAAAACTCCCCTTTACTCTCCAAAGCTAGAGAAAATCATAAGCAAGATAGTCTAAAGTAATATTTGAAAGATGACATGCCTTTTTTTTCTTTTAAAAAAAACAGCCTTTTTCTGTTTGTTCTTGTGATAACTTATCACAAAGTTTTTTTTGGAAAAGTTAAAATAAAAGTTCAACATTGTCTTCGGACAATCGGCAGTGTAGGTTAATAATAGTCGAACTTCACTCTACTTAAGTTAAGAGCAGTCGAAAAGTCAAATACTGAAATTCCATGATATTTTCAAATAAATATTCGATTAAAAAGATAAGATTAATAAAGATGTGGGCTTAAGAAGGTATTTAAATAGACAATTTTAGATCTTATAAGAGCATTTATAGATTTAAGATCATTAAGATTGTCACATTTATTTTGGTTCTGATTCTGAATGATCCCGGAGAACTTTTACCTAAAAGTTTAAAGTGGGGAGCCAGGAAATTGTCTTCATAACAGGAATTCCTGAGATTGTAGCCTTTATTTATATTAGAGACACATTTTTGGGAAAAAATTTACTACAAAAGCCAACCTCCTGATCCACAGAGGGGAAGAGCCAGATGATATTATAAGATCATTATATACATAGAGACAAGGGTATATGAATTTCAAGAACCTATATTGAATTTGTTCTACCTCAGAAGCACTTTTATAGGTAATGCTCGGGGTAAGAGATGAAACTATTAGTCAATATGAGGCAGAACTAGGATTTTATAAGCCTTGAGTTTAATTTGCGGTGAAGATAAGAACCAGTTAATAGAGTAGAGACGTCTGTTAATGATGCCTATCTTGGCTGTGAACGAAATTTTAAGATCAGAAGAAATTTGATCTTAACATTCTTTTTTATTCAAATGTTGGAAAATGTTTCTCAACTATTCCACTTATGTTTAAACAATCCTAAAAACTACTCTCACCCTATTAGACAATAGCGATATAAAACAAGGCTAACAAGCCATTTGCGTCTAGAACATGATCCAAAATCAAACTTTCAGGTTTTTCCATAACTTTCTCTTAATTTCAGAGTTTTTGGAGGTCTTGTCCTGATATCTTTGGTAATAATCTTAGGCTATTGCTGCCATGATAGTGGAGGGTAACGACTGCTATTCAACCCAATGCATAATAATAATTTGTATTTCAGAATAAATTAAATATTGTTAAATAAATATTTTATTACAAAATTACAATTCCTTTTCTTCAACATTAAACCTATTTGGCCAAATTTATATCGTCGATATTCAATGAGGCTGACTATCTCAACGATCAATAGAATAAATTTCAAACTTCTATGACATTCAGAAGAAAGTCCGGTCCAAATATATGTTTGAGTCGCATTTATGGGATTTCAAATATATTGTGGAACAGTCATCTCGAGTCTTGAAGAATAAAACTGATCTGGTTATCATTGCACGAGCCAAGTATGAATCACAACCCATATTGCGTTTTAATTTTATTCGCTTGAAACGAAGATAATTCTCCAAATCTAAAATATTGATTGACTGATATCCATCCAAATTACCATCTATCTAGATGTAATGCCTTTTTTGAGGAACAAGAGAAAAATAACTTATTTCTGCATATCTCTACAGACACAAGTAAACAAGTTTCATTGGAAATTTGTGGCTGATTTATTCAAAATAAAACTGGCCCAATTTATTGACTAATGCCTTTTTAGTGGACACAGAGGAAATTTCTTCGATAAGACGGTTAATTGAATGGTACATGACCAAGTCTTCACAAACTTTTACCTTTTTCAGACAGCTGAATGGTTTTTTACTATCGAATTAGAATATTTTAGTTGAGTTTAGATTGTTTTTAGTATTGAAACAGTTGAGAATATTTTCAGGTCATTTTCATATTTTCAAGGAAATAAATCCTTTCTCCTCTAAGCTTTCTGATAACCGTGAATATTTTTCTGCTATTTTCATCGAGAAATATGCCCTCCTGAGTTTCTGGCCGACTCATTTTAGATATTTTCGTTGGGAACTTTGTAGAAAAATAACTATAGTTTGGTTATCTTTGTCATCTTTTTCATCAAGTTTTCATACAAAAAATACTTGAACTGATAATTCTAAGGATATCATCTGAATTCCTGTATACAGTGTACAGAGTTGGATGGATTATAATTACATTAGCCAATATTAATGGCCCATTGATCAGAATTAAACAACTTTAGGTTTATCGATAACTCAAATCATTAGTAATGATTCATTACCTTTGGATTTAATTAAATTGAGAATATGGATTTGGGTGTTTAATATTTTCATCTTCTCAAAGGTTAACTATAATAACAAAGATTCGTGATAGATTTTTGAAAGTCGATCATAAACTGCACTTTTTTTAAAATAATTTCAAAACCAAACTTAGTTGATAGTTGAAGATGAGAATTTGCAAATATTAGTATGATAAGCCAATTACAGTAGTTGTTAAAAAAATTATCGATTGAATCAAGATTAGAAATTACAGTACTTGGAAATTGGCCAACGGCCATAGATATTCTCAAAATCATCTCAATTTTTCAATGATCAGCAAGGAATATTTTCTCATCGAATCCCGAAAACCTGTATTTAATCGCTTCAAATCTTCGAAATCAACAAAAATTTCGAGCAAAACAAAAACGCGCAATTTTGAAATTCAAGATTTTAATTTAATTTTTGTCAGAATGAAATTTTTTATCGGCTTAAGAAATCGTAAGATTCTTTTGTGTTCTTGACTAGCTGAAAATTTTCATCATTTCAATATGACTACAGAAGATTGTAAATTGCTTGTTTAATTTAATTAGAGAGAACTAAAGATTTCAATGGAGCTTGAAATCTATTGTGCAATGTATACAGGATGTGTACACTGTACAGGATAATAAAAATGAATGAAAAAGGTAATATTAAAGCAATAAATCTGAACAGCCTCCCTCTCTAACTTGTTACCAGGTGATGAATATTTTGCTCTCCACTGATTGGCTCTTGATTCTCCAATTAGAGAGAATATCGATTTTCCTGTTCAATTTACACTTGAATGATAAAGTAATGCTTGTAAATTTCACTTATTTTTCACCTGCCTATCATCATATATACAGGACTCGTATCGGGATGATGATATTTCCACAAAAACATTATCATGTGTAAATCGAGATAAAAAAGAAAGCAAGAAATTGATCTCAAAAAAGTTATAACACATACAACTAAGGACACACACCAACAGAGGTTGATAAATAAAGAAAATCTTGAAAAGGAGAGAATAAAACTTTGGATTTTCCATCAATATCCAGTAAAATGTTTATTCTCTTGAGTATAGCAGTCCTCCATCTTCAGATAATTGTATCATCAACAACTCTGAATAAATATGGTGAGTTCTAGTTAATTCTATTGAAGCTCTATAAAAACTATAGACGACATATGACTCAATAACTGTCGATCCGACATTCATAATGGTCTCTAAGAAATTTAAAACTGATTAAAGACTATTTTTCAAAGAGCAGATGTAGAAATCTTAATTTTCTTTTTCATTTTCAGATCGAGGTGAGATGGTCCCCTGAAGAAATCAAGGTTTGAAATACTTTATCCAACAGGTTTATATATATATATTTATTTGACTTTATTCTATATATTGGAATTTACAAAGCTAGTTGACATGAAGATGAGAAATTACTATTTTCACAAAAATCTCAATATTCTTTCTCCGAAAAATCAGGAACGAATTTATTTTCAGAATTTCATGATGAAATGATCCAATGACTGAAAAAAACCTCTGAAATGCCCCAAATTTCCCCTGTATCAACTTTTTGAGTTCAAGATTTTTTTGATTTCGAAGCAATTAAATACTGATATTTAGGATCAATGCTAGACGAAGAATTTGAATTTGGCCTTGGATGCTGAAAGAAACTTGTCACATCTAGGAAGAAGTTAGACTTCTAATTTTTTGTTCATTTTTCTTCGTAATGATCAAAAAATTCGAATGGTCCGAAAAATGCCCTGAATTAGGCCGCCTGATTGATATTTTCCAATTTTTTTCTGGTTTTATAAAATATTGAGACTTTAGTAAAAAAAGTAAATTCTCATCTTCATCTCAATCAGGTTTAGTATCAATCTCACGGTTCACGACTTTTTAATATGAAGTTCAAATTTTGAACACTGTTCAAAGAACATTTTATAAGACTAATCTATCATTGCTTATGCCTATAAAATACGTTACTTTCTTCTCAATGATTCCAAGAATTGAGAAATGTACTAAATGAAATACTGAGTTTTAGTTTAGATTAACATTTTGAAGCTCCAACTAGGTTTCTTACCCATCTTATTAGGATTAGTTCATTTCCCTTAATAATTTACTTTTCAATGCTCACCTGGAAAGACCTGCTTTACTTACTTTCTTGCTGAACTTATCATTGTTTGAGTCTAAATTTTTAATTTCTACTTTATTTCAAGTCTCTTCCCTAATTCCAAGTGAGTCATCCTCAAATGGAATGCATAACCTCCAGTTAAAACAAGCATGACTTTTAATTCGTAAACAGCTGGTGAAACATGTGAGTACATAAATGGTAATCCTGCAAAAGAGGAATATTGCACATATCAGTGTTGTGGTAATCAGACATATCGATATTGTTGTTGGAAGTGTGAGGATCGTTATGAATATGATCCGGAAATTTGTCGGAAAAAATATACAGCAATTGGGTAATTCCTGATTTATAATCCCACTCCTCATTACAGATGTTTTGTGGGAATTTTGGGGCTGGCTGCTTTAGTATTAATTGGATTTGCTGTTGCAAAACATTTGAAAAGAAATAACACCAATGACAGTCCAAAAGAATATTTCGATAAACCAAATTATGAATGAATAAATAATGTTTTCAAATATTTTATAGAAATAATAAATCAAACTCTAAATTTCTAAAAATATGGAAATGAAATTATAATAAGTACTTATGAGTAGTAACAAAGTAGAAGAAAAATCAAAATATGACAACTGTATATTGAAAAATAATATAGAATCTATAAATCTTTTAGTGAATATGGGCAAGAGAATATATATATATTTTATATCAAAGGCAATCCCTTCACAAGTTAGCTCTGGAACTCAGATTATTTTTATGAAATGAAATGTTAGCGAATAAAACTGTAGATTGATTTCAGACAGCCACGAAAGTCTTCTGTTACGGTTTTTTTTAAAGTATTGAACACGTACATGATTTTCGATTCTCAATCGAATAATATAAATTTTATCGATGAACCACTTGCTCTAAAACGTTGATACATAATAGATGCATACATGACCTAAATATGAGGTCGTTTTGAATCTGTCTGAAAATATATTGAAAATTTATGATTATGAGAATATGGTTATGCTTTTCAATTAAAATTTTAATATCACTACTTTATAGTATATACTATATTATTTTTTAATATACAATTCACTATATTTTGAAAATAATAATAACTAATAAAATTTAAATATAGAAAATAATAATAAAGTAAAAATTTAAACAACGTTTCTTCCAGGATACACTTGATAAAAATTGTTTTAATTTGAAATTTTCACAAAAGTCATTATGTCCAATAAAATGCTATACGGGAAGAATTTGGAAGCCTACGATGATTTAGACATTGATGAGCTTCTCTCTAAGCTAACTGAAGAGGAGATAAACGAATTAAATGATGATTTGGATCCGGATAACTCTCTCTTACCTCCAAATCAACGCTGCAAAGATCAAACTAAAAAAGCTCCTACTGGAAAGTTTGATCGAGAAAAGCTTATCAAGTATGATTAGATCTTAAATCTTTTTAATTAGATTTTTAATTCAACGTGCAAAAGAGGAACCCGATTGGTCTGATATTGTTCCTTTTGAAAAAAAGATTAGAGGAAAAGTTTTCGTGAAACCAGATCCCAATCAAATTTCCAAAGATGAGCTTAGCGATTTAGGCTTTGATACCGAATTCGATGATGAAGTTAGTGAAATCTTGGCTGAAGCTACTGAAGAACAGCTAGTAGATTTGGCTGCTATTCTAGGCTTCACAGGGATGCTCAATCAAATACAATATCATGCTGGCCTAGAGAACAAAAGTCAAGACACTGGTGGATTTAATGGAGTTGCTAAATCTGATAAGCTAAAAGTTTTTGATGAACTTCCTCCGAATGATACTGATGTTGAGGAAAGTATTGAAAAACTTGCTGCCAACGATTCATCGCTTACCGTTTTAAATCTGAATAATATTAAAGAAATCACTTCAGAACAATTCGAGAGATTAGCTAAAGCAATTTTGAAAAACACTTCCCTCAAAGAGCTCCACCTGGCCTCTACAGACATGACCAACTCGAATTGTGAACATTTTCTCGAGGTTCTAGAGAACAACGAGACTCTAGAAGTGATCAACTTTGAGTCAAATTTTCTTACAGGTGAGCTTTATGAAAGATGAGTCATTTGATAGTAAAAAATTAAAACTTGTCTCAGAATTCATCATAATCAATGAATATTTTTTTTAGGAGAAATGCTTATAAAAATTGTCAAATCACTGCAGAGTGACAAGAGTAAGGTAACTGATGTCCACCTGACAAATCAATCTCAAAAAACTTTGGGCATTCAAGTTGAGGATTCCATTAGCAAGCTTGTTCGTGAGAATCCAAGAATTGTTCGTTTCGGTCTCGACTTTGAATCATTGGAGGCCAAGGTAAAAATGCGTGAATACCTTAGGGACAGTATGGATAAAAACACTCGACAAGAACGTATCAAATAGTCATGATGAATTATCAAGTCAATTTTTATATCCTGCCTAAACTGCTAATATCCCTTTTCATTCTGATAGAATACTTTCATTTATTTCTACAATTCAAAAAAAGAAGCAATCCTGAATGATGCATTTTACTTCATAACCCGAATATTCATACAGTAGATCAAGGGAATTACTTGATGGAGTCACGATTTGCCTTAGTTTATGGAAGTTTTCTAGATTTTTTATTCAATTTTGCCTGGACACAGCTTTTTTCCTCAAATGCTAAACATTTTATGATTGTATAATCAATAATATATAATATAATTTCATATTTCGGAAGACATTGTTTTATTTACTGAGGTAAAATTTCGAGGCAAACATGGGTAAAACATGCAAATATTATAAAAGAATTCAAAAAAGTTAATCTGAATCGGAAGAGTCCCCTGCACCGATCCTTCCTCCCTTTATAGTTTTTATATTGAAATACTCTTCAGGTAATTCATGCAGATCTGTCTTGAGGACGCCCATTTTCGCAAGGTTCCATTCGAGACTATCAGAAGTTAGGCCTTTCATACAGCCAAATGCAGAAGGTCCTATTAATTTGTTGACCATATCTCCATTCTTGTAAACAAATAGAGTGGGTAAATTGGAATCAGGATAATCCGGTATGCATGTTGTAGACTCGCCTCGCAGAAATTTGACATTGACGAATTTTGCTGCCAATTGTCTAAGGATTTTGTCCATTAAGGAGCACATTTCTACTCCATGTTTGGCAATATGTATGACAACGTAAATGGAAGAATCTTCATTGTTAACTTCATCTACCCAGTCAGATTTGGAGACCTCTCGTAAGGATCCGAATCTTTTAAGAGCAATTTGAGCCTTAAGTTCCGCAATTCTTTTTTGCCTATATGATTCGAGGACTTTACGTTCTTCATCCTCATCAATTCCAAGATCATCTAACTCATCGAGCCTAGAGTCGATGTCATCCAGCTTAGTATTCCTGTGTATTTCATCAACTTGAATTTTCAAAATTACAAAATAATTTACGTGTCTTTACTGGTATTTCGGGTTCTTTTATCTCGTGTTTAGGAGGGAGTATTTTCATCTGTCGTAGAATATCATTCCACTCCGTATCTTCATTGGGATCCTATTTTTTATGGAATAAATAAAAAATATTACCTGCATAGATTTAAAAAATTTATTTATTAAAACAAAATTTGTAACTAATAGAAAAATTGAATATCATAACGATAAGGGGTGATCAACGACTGACGTTTCCTTTTTGATGCAGATAAATTTAGTTTTCAGGGAGGAATCAGTAAATTGATCATCTTCTTTGGTCATATTTTTACCACAATAGCTTTTTGAATGGTATAGTGTCTCTAAAAAAGTATATTCTACTAGTTAAAACTGTAATTGAGTAGGCAATGCACCTCATAGAGTGAGGTTAAAGTTTTAAAATATTGAGTTTTCATAATTTAATTTTTCAATACAACTTGAAAATTATGAAATTTTTCATTTAACTTAATTGACTAGAATCTAGTCACTAAATCGATGTAATATCAAATTTTGTTATCAATGGGAGGATAAAAAATCTTTTAAAAAGTTCGACACAAAGTGTAGTGTACACATGTTTTAGACTGGAATAACTTTTTTTGAAATCAATATTTATCTCAATAGATGCATTGCACAGGAGGAGGATATCGTATTAATGAGGGGAATTGAAGTTATTGTGTAAAATGCATAAATAAATTAAAAGGATTATCAAAAGAGCTGTATTCTCTACACAAGTGCAGCACTAACTTGAATTATCAGGCCTGATATCGATTCCAATAGTTTCTGTACAATTGAGGGAGATAAAAATAGTGGATATAGTATTTGAAGAACTTTAATTTTTATCAATTAGTAAATGAACTAGGATAACTGTACTTCTAGAGAATCGAGTAAATTCTACACTGAATCCAGGTGAAATAAAAATTATCGATATTTCTAATTAATTGTAGATGTAATGCAATGAACTGGGAAATTTTGGAATGAAAAATAGTGCATAAAAATATACATTTCATGTAAATTAAAAGGTCATTAATTCAAGTGTTCTAGTGAATCTAATAATAAGAGAAAAAGCCAGCATAATTCCAATTATTGATCTTTTCTTTGTGAAATTGGATAAAATCACTAGAATAATTTTCAAGTTTTAATAGAAAAGACGAGTGAATACAGACTACTCTACTGAGAAGGTCTTTCGGATAAGTGATTCCATCTCTTATTTTTAATTCCCAAGAGCTAAAATTATTAATCTCATTAAAATAACTAGAGCAAAATAAAATTTTTTGTAAAACAAGTGTAGAGATAAAATTCTATCCTAAAATAAATTAAAATTTCTAACGATTGAACACATGATTTCTTGATGTAGACTTTAGAACAGTGTAGAATAATCAATATGTAGTGTATTAATCATTCAGCAAGGGGTCAATGACTATATTGAAGAAACATGACGAATTCTAAAATCTACATCATTATCAAGTTTATTCTAACCTGACAAGCAATACACGTACAGAATAAGGAACTGAAATACATACCGTGTTTTTCTGGCTCTTCAGATTCAATTGAAGAATATTGGCTATCACTGCATGTATTGACAAATTTATCGCGTATATTATGGATTGAATCTGATATAATTTCTAATTCCTTGAGACTTTCACCATACCTAGAGTTGAAATTAAAAAAAAACAATATAATTCGAACAAACTTGTCTTTGTAATCAAGGAGATCTTGTCTAAGATTTTCAAGCTCAATTTTGGTCTGAGTAAGTAGCTTTCTTTCATCAAGTAAAACTTTAATCTTTGGTTTGTACTTGTCTAGCGTCCTCCTATTTTCCCTTTGAGCAGTTTTAATCAGACCTTCGGTTTTTAAAAGTTCGTCCTTCAAGATCAGAATAGATTCTTTCAAGTTGGATATTTTTATTCTAGTATTATAAAACTAAAAATAAAATATGATTAATAGTACCTCTGAATCATTGCTATAAATATTGGGTAAATTTTTTAAGATAACGGAGGATTCACAAAGAGCCGAAAGCTCATGCTCTTTTGATTTAATGACATTTTGGATCTTAAACATATTATAGATGGATTTACATCTTCGCGACATTCAAGTAAGTCGAAATATTTCTGAAGTGTAGGGAATTGATCTTTGGTAACTGATTTAAAAATCAATGTTCTCGAGTTCAATCGTTTTTCTAGACTTTCTCGTAATACATTTAGTTCCTAAATAAAAATTCAGAATACCTTTATACGATTTTGTAACGCATTTATTTCGTTGGAAGTGGAAGATAGTCTGTCTAAATGAGTTTTAATTATAGTTTGGTCTGGCTCAGAATTTTCAGACATTTGAATTTTCTGATAAGTACTTATTATAACAAAAACAAGTTTGTTATATATTGATACGAAAATTGTTTAATTGAATTTTAAACTGAAATACTTAGTATTGAAAAAAGATGATAACGGGCATAATATTCTTTCATTTGAAAATGATTGATTTTGCAGACGATAATATCACCATTTATGGCTATAATAATGAATATGTTAATGTTCCTCTGAAAAAAGTTATAAAAAAGGATGGGAAACTTGATAACCACGTGTTTCTATCCCAAGATCATGAATTAATTCACATTACTAACTTTGAATCCAGTTTTCCCTTCAAAACTCTCTTGTCTATAATTCCCATGTTTAATGAAAAATCTTATTGGTATGTTATATTCAAATTATTGAAAGTGATTTTGCCCGAAAACAGATTCTCTCCAATAATAAACGTAAAATGTCCACAACCCCTCTTATATCATCAACCTTGGATAATTCCTCTTTCAAAGTTCCCATGAAAAAGAAGAATTTTCATTCTCCTGATAAAAACCCTACAATGTACCACACTTTGGATGAGAGAAGATTTTCTACATCATCATCACCACTCAAGAAATCTGCGAGAAGAAATATGCCCAATAGGAAATCAAGGAGCATCATTGATATGGAAGACACTATCTATGAAAACTAGGTTAGAAACTTATTAAAATTCCCCATATTTTTATAATAGTAGTTCAAAAAAATCTAGTATATATAAATTATAAATATTTTCATTTCAAATTTGAATTAAAGTTATTAAAGACATTTTTTAAATTTCCAAAAACAACAAATCATTATTAGTGTCCTTTTTATATATTTCTTCTGGCGTTATTATAAATATCTAAACAAATGCAGTTGACTAGATTCAACCTTATCATCCCGACTCGTTATCTTTTACTTCTCGGCCACTTGGTCATTCTTGTCGTATTATTTATTGATAAGGAGAAAGTTTTGGAAAACTCTCTTGGTCTCCATTATACCCCATTAGAATATTCAACTCAAAATAATCTGTATGATCTTAGTATTTTTTGACCATGAATTTTAGATGTCTCTCTACATTTTCAATAGCCTTCCTTTTTGTTCTGACAGAGTTGGTGATGTTTTTACTCGGTGGAACCATATTCCTCTACAAATATTCAGTTTTTAGTAAGATATATCCATCTGATTTTTCGCAAGATTCATTGATGCATTTCTCGAGCATATTACTGACATCATATTTCATCATGAAAAAATGGACGATTTATTCGTTCATCCTGATCACAATTTTCACGACAACAATATCTTTTATAGCTGAGATAATCACATTCTCTATTAAGATGACGACAAGACAAAACTTTTGAAACTATTCAGATTTTTGAACAAGAAAACCATCTGCCAAGATTCACACGGTTTGATCCATTTTATGCCTTTTATAAACATGATTAAATACATATTTTCTTGTTAATACAATTTTTTTATTGAACCAATAGTTACTTGAAAGTAGTTACTTGAACATTATTTTTTCAGTTATTGGAAAAACTGCTCAAATCGTTTTTCTAAACTCTATTCTCATGATTGATAAATGAACTTTTGATTGCTAAACTGTATTATTGATTTGAGGTTATTTTTCTAAAATGATGCTCAAAGTGATCAATACAATCTCCAATCCCTTTTCTAGTTAAATTTCTTGTTCAATTAATTTATCATGATGTGTTTAGAGTAAAGATGGATCGCAGAAATTCAAATACATCTCGGCCTAAACGCATGATGTAATATTTTGAACCAATAATTTCTCCATGAATTATTACAACTGAGTCTCGTTGTGTAATTATTTTTCTTTCGATCAATATTACAAACTTCAATTCGGTAGTTTACTAAACAATGTTTTCATGATGAATTTTCAAAACAACCATTATACAGTGATAGATAATAAAATTTCCTAGCAGTTAATTCATTAGTAAATTTTTACACGATTACAGTTATTATTCTAGGCACAAATTAATATTCTTCATGGATATCGAAAACGAAGAAACATTCTGTTCACTTTTCCATCGGGCTTTTACAATAAAAATTCAAGTCCTAATACAATTCAATAATTATTTTTTCCAGAAACAAAAAAAAGTAATTTGGAAAATCCTGGAAATTTATCGTCACAAATGTCTCTTCAAAAATAGGCAAATTATTGAAATAAAATCCTTGAAAAAGGTAGAAATCTTAAACAGATTAATTTCAAGGTTATTCAATTCTATTACTTCAACTACTATTAACAATATGAAGAGAAAAAAATCTAGAAAAAAAATCATTTTAATTGTCCAACACTGGAAAGTAAAATTGAACCTAGATTCAAGTGAGGGTTTGAGAAATTTTTAAAGTTATTTGATAAATAAATCAAATATGTCTTGGTTGAAAGATTCGAAAAGTCCCAAAGTTTTTCAGAGAGATTAAATTTTCTCTTTGATTATACCTTTCCAATCGAATCTAAAATTAATAGTTCTCGATGTTTGGAAACTGAAAGGATCCAATATAGATTCTAACATTCTATTTTGCCTTACCTAGACTCTTATAATGCACTCATCTCTGTCTCAGGGCTTCAAACACTCTGGGTTCGCAGATATGCATTTGTATTACAAATTTTTTTGTAGTAAAAAAATTTACAGAATCTTATTCCACAGTACAAAGTAGCTATCATTTCTGTAAGGAAAAATTTGAAGCTAATTTTTATTATCAATACAATTTACTCAAAATTCGAATTAGGTGATTGTGAGAACAAATCTAAAATTAGTAATGTCCCACATTAGATCTAAATTAGACTATTCCATATCTCTTCGTTATTCTCATCTTTATTATATTTTTTATTTATTTTTATATTTTACGAATAATTAAAACGAGATGCATTATTTTAAATATTGAAAATTATAAACAGATTCACATTTTATATTTTTTATCAATAGATAAATTTTTTTAACAAAAAAAGGTTGGGAGAATAGCCATGTCTGTATTCCTGTTTTCCTAAAATAGATTCTTTCAAGTCCCTCATCGCTATCTCTGACCCCTTGCGGTTTGAAAGAACTTTTTTTTCATATTTTTTTTTAAAAATAAGCATGAAAATATACATTTGAACAGATAAAAGACGAATATTTCGCTGGACTATTACACTCATAATAGTTAAACCTCACTATTTCTAGAAGTAGACGGTTTGGTCAGATGCTGAAACAATAGCGTAAGATTAATAGGAGCATATTTTTTGTTGGAAAGAAGTTCTTGTATTCTGAAACTATAATAAAATTAAATTCAATAGGTTTTTAAGAGAATGTTACCCTTATAGGAAACGTTCCTGAGGTTATAGCAGATGCGAGAATCACTGATTATTGCTCCCATGCGGTCTCCCTGCAACCCTCTTGGAACTTCTACTTCTACTTCCTGGAGAAATTGTCTCCTTAACTTCGGACCTGGGTTTCAGTATATCTAATCGACTCTCGAATTTTAAAATATTCTAAATCGCTTATCTTGAGACTGAAAGCTTACAAAGCATTAGTTCTTAGTTATCTTGACTATATTTCACTGAGTATTGAAAAATCCTAGGAGATTGAGCATATTCAATCCAAGTTTTTATTCTTTCTCTATTCTGACCTAGCGTCATACAATGATCTTATCTCAACCTCAGGGTTAAATCCCCTTTGGTTACAAAGATATGCTATTATTGTATAAACTTTGATTAACTCATCTCAATAAGTCGAAAATTTCTACAATCTAAGAAGATCCTCATTTTCATATCTACTATCTACTCTCTGCTTATAACATAATCTCTCTAGTATAAAATCTATCATGTCACACATTCGGTCTAAACTCGACTAAGTGTCTTTTATATTCCAATTTTCACTAATTCCATAATGTTTATTGAAAATTCTTAAATCGCATTTTCATTGCAAGTTTCTCAACTCCAACCAAATTTTATTTAATTCCTTCTATTTTTACTAGATGCCCAAACTCAGAGAACCTACATTTTAATAATGACTTTCCAGATTACTATATTACTGATACTCATATTGTATACTTAAATCAAATATTCTAACAGACAGACAAAAATGAATCAGAGGATTATAGGAATTTAATTCACGAAATAGAGAATTGAGAAATTCTCTCTGATATTACGAGTTAAACATTCTAGTTTCTAAATTTTCATAAACGTCCGAGAATCCTCTTAACCCTTTCAGGTCCGAGTCTATTTAATGAGTTCAAACATTGAATATAAATACATATTCGGAATCAGAATGAATAATAAAACCTTAAATCATCTGAAAACCTTTTTAAAAAAATTTTCGACACTTTTCAATACATTTTCCCTATCTACTTTCAAGCGACCGCACGAGTAATTTTAGATTTTTTTCAATTAATAAGGTGAATTTAATCAATTCTAATAAAATAACTTTTGGTCCAACTTTTTTTCGGGAAGATTGATAAATAAGCTATTCAATAGTGTGTATCTTTTATTTATTTCTTAAGGGGTCATCAGTAGTGTCACTTTAAAAATGATACAATTTTAAAAGGTCAATGAATATAATAATTTACTAATTCTCAAAGAAATATAGTATGTATATTTAAAATCATATATTTCATCTATTAGAAATCAGAGAAATCTCAAACTATTGTACTTAATGAAACTATAGACGTTATTTACCTATTTTTTATCATTAATTATGTACATATAAATATCAATAATTAATAAAAAATTTCCAACAAAAAATAGTAAAAGATACAGAATAAAATGTAAGCTGAAAAACCACGAAAACACTCCAATAAATGGAGAGAAAAGTGAAAAAAACTCACGGAAATTGTTCGATTTATGATTGAAGACTAATGATTTGTCTCTGAGTCTTGGTTGAGTTAATTTAGCGAATTTTAAGATTGTATAAATTGAAGATACACTGAAACCTAGATCAGAAGTTATGCAGACAATTTTTCCAGGAAGTAGAAGGGATTCCATAAGGGTTGCAGGCAGATCACCTATGAGTAACAATTTACATTTATCTTTATTAATGTAGAGCCCCCATTGACTCGAGAGAATCTTTGAAAAGAAAGAAGTACTTTTTTTTTTTCAATTCTTTGAGATTCATGAGTTTCTCAACGAATTTCACTTTTTCTTCATGGGAGACCTAATGTGAGCATTATTTTGCTTTATCCCTCAGATGATTTTAAAAAGAAAATTTGTCAGGGAAAAATTTTTGTTTCTGATTATCTTCACTTTAATGATGGATCACCTGAAAACAGGTAAAAGTCACAAATCTCAAGACCGAGTATAGAAAGAGACATATTCTAATGTTTACATAGGGGACATTTCATTATGCAAATTGTAAACTTTTCTGTCATAATCATTTATTATACATGGACACTGCGTAAACGACATTTTTCGTTAGAACCATTTCAGGCCAACATTCTCCCCTTTAACATGACTCCAACTCTCTTCTGACTTTGTTTCATACTTTTCAAAAACACTCTGAATGAAATGACTCCTTGGAAGAGTCCCCATTTGCAATAACATGGAAAAACCTTGTGTAAACAAGGCAAAGGCCCCGTACACACACAGACACAGGCAGGAGATTTGTTGTAAGACAAAGAGAGACAAAATTCAAAATGTTGTTCTCCCTTTTGGTTTTTTAAAAAACAGGGACTCCTTTGGGGCTGCTATATATAGATTCCCACAACACACACACATCTTACTCACTTACCAAAAGTGTAATTAATGGTTTTCAGCGAGTTGGGAGATTTTCACCTTTAAAAAAATAACACTAAATGATGCTAATAAATTATAGACTCCTTGCTCTGGATAGATAGTTTCTCATAAAAAAAGCTCATTCATTTGAAAATTAATAGTAGTAGTTAAAAGGTGACAGAAACAATAATCGTTTTTATTCATTCACAAATACCGAATAGTAGTAGTATTAATCATAGTACGAAATGAATGAATGTATGGATGAATGAATTAATTTGAAAAGTAGATTGAATGGGATTGAGACGAAAGGGTCATATACATGTTCTTTGTAGCTAATAATAAGCCCCTCCATCTCTCTTGTTGAGAAAGCCTCTCACAAAGACGGAATGTATGTGAATAATAAACTAAACCACTTGAAAGAGATGAGGTAGTTCGTTCACAGGGCTTGTCATTTAGATTCACATCTAATCCCCTTTCGCTCTCTGTCTGCTCTATCCATCTACTTATATTTGTATGGAATATACAGTCCCCTTGTCTGACCCTGCTTTTGACATGTCCTCCTTCCTCTACACTCACTTATATAAAATATGGTCTACTATAATACTTTTTTAGCTTTACGACATTTCGAGTGAATACATATTAATTAATGTATTAATAAAATTTAATTTTTCACAAATCTGTCGGTATATAAAAACCCTTCGAAATACTGACAGACTCTATTGGAAAGTATATATTCATATTATTAATGGAACATAACTTATTTTTCAACGAATTTATCAACTCTATATTGTATCACTTTGTGTAACAATTTTCAATGTAATGCAATGAAAGATGGTAAACGTCAAACACTTGTCAATTAAAATGGATAGCTTGGTCAATTAAAAAGTGTCATGTCAAGAGAGAGAGAGAGAGAGATGGGTAAGAAAACATGTAACATCACCACGATGTATTACTGCACGCCTATTAGTCTGTTTGTCTATCCATCTCCCATTTTTTGATGAGTGTAGAATGACACATCAATTTCATACCTAATTAAGCGTTTTACATATGTCTGTCCACGTCATGTATTAAAACATCACAACGAATACTCGTAAGAATAGAGGAGAAAGAAGGGGTCTCAAACCTATGGAATCAACCAATAGGAATTAAGCTGCATGACTGAGAGCGAATACAGACATGTAATGCATAGACTAACACAAGTATCTATAAATACAAATAGCCCCTTTGGATGTTATATTCATACATGTTTCGTCTCCCATGCTGCATGTTGCACCGGTCCCTGTCATGAAAGACTTGCGTAGTGAGACGCTCACTATAGAATTGCTAGCGTCTCCTATCATGACTTTCGTGTCGGCTCGGCTTCTCTTCATTCATTATTGGACGTACTTTGGCATTAATTATTGGCTGCTCATCATGTCTTCAATGTCACAGCCAATCTTGATGTCAAAGTCATTCCAACAGTCGGCAAATGTATCAACAGGATCTCATCGCCTAGACTGTCCTGGTACGGCTGTGAACTTCTGATTTCGAATATCACAGTCCTGCTTTGGTGACAATCAGACGGTGATGAACTACTAGACTACTACTGGTGATGTATAGTAAACCCTTACACGGGGGTGATATGTACTCAATTATTTCGTCATATCACAGCCGTGCTTTAAGGGCTTATGAATCACTAAAAGCTACATTATACAAATATCAGTTATGTATTGAATTTCTCAATCAATAAATCATTAAATGTATCAAAGTTTTTCTTCATTAACCATTCAAAGTGTCGGTTCAGTTTCTCCTCCTCAAACGGATTGACTCTCTCCATTTCCCCTCCAGATTCTATCTTGTTGACCCTCTGAGAAATCTCATTAATCCTTGATTCTGTTGCTGATAACTGAGACTTGATGACTTGTGAGCTTGAACTTATCAATGCCTTCTGCCAGCTCTCTGACTCTTCATATGTCTGAGCTTTAAATATGTAAGGCTTGTCGATTTTAGAACTAGGAAAATATATTCGAAATGTTTTATCTTCAAGAATTTCAACACAATGACCCTCAAGAAATATTGAGCCTATGTATTCGTTGTCGTTCTCTTTCTCAGAATACGCAAGTATGTTGCCGCATAATGTAAAGAACCGTTTCTTCAAGTGACTATTATCTGATCTTTTTTTATACAAATAACCCTGTTTAGTTACTGGGGATAATCTAAGGAAGGCATCTAATGTTTTATCATTGTAGAAGCGCATTACGCTTTGCTTTCTTAAACAAGAAATAATTAGTTTTAAAACTAAAAAGTTTAGTACAAGTGTTTTAATGAGCACAAATTATAATATTGAAAATGAAATCTACTAATGATGTCGGAAAAATACGTCAGAATATAATGGAATCATGCAGTAAAAGGAAAGTTGATTTACTAAAACTTTAGTGAACTTGTCAAAAGTTTATTAGAGTACTCTGAGGTCATGGATGATAGAAAATTAGGATTGAATAATTTTGCACAAGATATATTGGAAATAGTAAACTCTAAGGAATACATCACTGGTACCTAACTTGGGTAATCTTTCGCTAGATTCTGCTCAATGGTTTTTATCTTTGAAAGAGTCAGATTTTTCTTACGACTGCGATAATATAACGTTAGAGGATCAATTCCAAATAAAAGATACATCATTGCCAAATGATCTCAATTGTCTGTTACAAGATTTGGTCTCAAAAACCAGTGCATTAGTAATAAAAATTGATTTTATTATACTTCTAGAAAATCCTTGAAAATTCAACGATAACTTTAGAATATGAAGAAGAATCTGCATACAAAATGAAGAAAATTAGTTATGAAACTCCAAACAATGAGTCCCTACAAAATAAGCAGTCAAGCTTTAAATCTGCTAAAGATGTGGTAATTCGAAATGAATATTCTTTAAAAGCTTCTCTCTAGCTCAAATAATCAACAAAAAGCTAAATTGGTTGCTGCAGAAAATCAAAAGAAATCACTCGGTGGCCGGTATGTTAATTTATTAACTTTCCAGTGGTGCCAAATCTGGCTTCGTATGTCCATTCAAATCGAATAACGAAGAAGAATCTAAAAAGCCTGATGAAAATCAAATCGATGTTGATCCACGACTTGCAAACTTTGATAGCAAGCTCGTTGAGTTGATTCAATCAGAAATTATGCATTCAATGACAGAAATTCATTGGAACGACATTGCAGGCTTGGAGAATGTCAAGAAAACCTTGAAAGAAATTGTAGTTCTCCCAATGCTGAGGCCGTAAATTATTTTCATTTCTCATTTTTCCTCTTTAGAGATTTATTCACTGGTTTGAGAGGACCTCCGAAAGGATTATTGCTCTTTGGACCACCTGGAACAGGCAAGACAATGATCGGCAAATGTGTTGCTGCTCAATGTAAAGCAACGTTTTTCAGTATAAGTGCCTCGTCGTTGACATCTAAATGGGTAAATTAAATTGTATTTTATTTACAAAATCATTTGATACATAAATATTCTATAATCAGTTCATTTTTATTCCATCTAATTTTAATTTTGTCTTCCACCATCTACTTTCAAGTAAGGAGACATTTTTTAAAACTTGATAGAAAAAGGCTGAGTCTGACAATTTTTAGAGCCGTTGGTCTAATGCAACGAAAGGAAGATTAATATTTTCTTTGAAAATATGCAATCTTTTTGAATGATATCAATATGATTCGCGTTTGAAGTAACAAGAATGACTTGAGAGAGGGAGCATGTGTCTGTAGACTTCTTCTCTCAGACTCTTAATAAGCCTTTCCATTTAGGCAATGTATTTTTCTTTCTTAGTAACTTTTAACTAAATGTAATAAAGTTTGGTCTTAGGTGAAAGAGGATGCTTGAATCAACCTTTAAAATTCACTGAGTAAAATAATTATTATAATCCTAAAAAATACTTTGAAATAATTTATTAAAGCCCTTTTTTCGAAAATATAGTAGAAGCTGTAAAATTAAAAATTAAAATGACCATTTTCTCAGCAAATCAGATCAAATCCCCAATTCATACTGTAAGATAAAAGAATTTGTTTACGAACCTTTCTGCTTTGTCTCCTGAAAAGAAAAATGCCTTATTTTGTATTCTAAATCCCCTCTAAACATTATAGTGTTTGATTATAAAAATGTCAAACTTCTTGATTTCTTATCAATAGGATCTTTCCAGTAGGCTTTGTTTTTTCTACATTGCATAACTTGAGGCAAAAAAAGATTTTCCTTGTTATTTTTCTTCAAGAAAATGAACCATTTAGGCTAAGACCTTGGTAACTCTTGATTTACTCGTTAGTTGTTAACTCTCAAATCAATCATGCTGATTCACTATCACTTTCTCAGTTTATTTTAGCTATAGTAACTAGCCATAGTTACTAGAGTATCTCACATGTGGTGAAAGAAAAAGGTGTTTAAGATATTGTTGTCAACCCATCAAAGCCTTTTTTTCGAAATAAAAATAAATCTTTTAACTTCTCTTTAGTGGATTAGTTCGATTTCATAAAATAATGTTGGAATTTCTATAGCTAGAATGGAAAAAAAGATTTTACTCCGTATCATCAAAGTAAATTGAAATATTTGAGAAAAGCCTTGAGGAAAAAACCATTAAAGGCTGCATAAAATTAATTTTCGGTGTTATAAATCATCTATTTATTACAAAAATAGCTTGTGAAAAATGATTCCTCTAATAACGTTAAGCTCGTTTACTAATTTCGAAATAATGTCTCTTCATTTCGATAAACTGTCCACTATATTCGAATAGATCCTAACGTGTAATTATCTCATTCTCTTAATATTGTAAAACTCTCCAGTAATTTTGTTTAAGCATTTCACTAAATTCAAGAAAATGTACACTAATTTTGATAAACTCATTTGATAATTACACCTTCAATTATTCTAATTTTGGGAACTTGTCCACTAATTTTGTCAACGAATCCTTTAACATCGAAAAATTGTCCACTAATTTCGTAAAATGACTGTAAGATTAAAGTTTTATTATCAAGTATACATGGTACGTTAGAACTGGTTTAAAATCTTAAAAAGCTATGATGAAATTATTATAAGCAATCTTCAATTCTATTATACCATTTGTATATGATTTATTTCTAATTCGATCACCACAATTAGAGAAGGGTATATTTCTTCTCCCATTAACTACTATTCTAACAGATGATATTTTAGATATTTTTGGGAAGGAAAAATCATAATATGTTAGCCCATTTTCCCTTTAATCTCTCTTAAAAACTCATAATTATCGAGAATAGAATAAAATTATTACCTAACAAGAATCAAATGAAATTGGATGGCTTTTAGAAAAATTAAAAAATTTTGAACTTGAGGGAAAAACCTTTTCGAGAAATTCTTGATAGTTCTATCAGAAAATTCTACATGCTACCATAAATCTTGTCACACTTGATAGTCTCAAGACTCTCTGGTAATTCAGTTAAGCTTCTTACTCAGTTTAAGATTATCTGATAGTTCCAAAAAACCGCGAATCTTGTTACAGATAAAAAGTTGAACTGGCTTCTAGTTAAAATTATTCATTTGTTAATGGATTAGTCCATGTCGCTAAATGCTACAGCTTACTAAAAAGTGGACGAATCAAATATGTGTTATTTCTAAATACTCTGAGAGTTTCTTTCGTACTAATAACGGAGGGATCGATTTGTAAGCTTTAACATTCCCCGGCATGGCCTTATTCATTACCGAATAAGACGAATCTGAGAGATATATTATCTAAGCACCTATTAACTTTAAAAATTTAATGCTTTAACCCAAGAATTGAAACTGAAGAAACATGGTGAAATACGTATTTTTCAATAAATAATTACGCCTTATTTTGATGAATTTATTTACTGGTTTTCTGGACGTATACGAATATTTCTAACCAAAATAATCTTGTTTTTTTTCATCACACGCAGTAGTTCAAATGTATATCAGATTTGTTGACCCAAAAACAATAGAAAACAAACCAAGTATATTGTAGGCCTCAACTTTCATGGCGAATTTTTAATTTAAATTTCATTCTTGCCAACCATGGTTCGTTTACTGTTTGAGCAAGAAGGGTATCATGTTTGAAGAAATATATATATTTTCACTCTCCTGAATAAATTTGAGAATTTATTATTTTAAATTTCAAAAAACAGAAACTGAACACAGATACCCCAGAATCTTCATCATTGCCGTTTCACGAAAAAATTTCTAATCTAAGAATTAATTGATAAGATTTCTAAACTAATATAAAGAGTTTTTTTTAACAAAAAAATCAATATTTTCTTAGGGAAATATTTAGGAACACAAATATTTTTTTGGATCCTATCGAGATTAACATTAAGCGATGATTTTGAATTCGTCTAAAAAAATCGAACCATCTGAACTATTTGATTATTTCGAAGGAGATGATATGTTTCTTTTGCCTTTATGGCCGAATTTAAATTCTTGATGATGTTACACTGAAAATGGGAATAATTTCCCATTTTCACTGGTTTTTCCCTGAAATCATATATCAAGTGTATCATCTATTCCAGATATATGCGTGAAGGTAAACAGTTTTTAGAGTTTGTCAATGAATGTCTTTACGAGATAAAATTCAAGTTTAGAAAGAATTTTTTAATGTAGATACAACTCTTGATACTCTCGCTTCCTCAGTCATATTTTTAAAAACTAATTTATTTAAAACTACTCTCTCTTTAACCCCAATGATAGACCAATAAGAATAAAGTTACATGAATGGTAAGGTAAAACTGTCAAACCTTGTTTGGGTTATCTTCAATATCAAATTTTAAAATAAAATTGACAAAATACTTGAACATGTAGATAAGAATACCTAACCTAAGATTCCGTGGACCAACCAAAGAGATTAATAAAATAAAATCCCCCCTTGTATGTGTATATATACACAGTGTATGACACGAATAAACCATTGACGCATATGTCTGGAATAGATGATACACTTGATAAATGATTTCAGGGAAAAACCAGTGAAAATGTAAAAAATTTAATTCATTTCCCATTTTCGCTGTAACATCTATATCTTGACGATAAATTTAGACTTATATTTTCTTTTTATTATTCGAGCATGCATTTCAAGCAACGATTCTCCCTCGACCATGGCATCTTTTTTCTAATCATGATAGGAATGTGCTAACATTCTGGAGCTTGAAATTTCCTGAAGGTGTACCACTAGTCAACAATCTTGAGACTTTATTTTCGGAAAGTCCACTCTTCGAAATCATGAGAAATGTGACAAGAATCGAATGATCACATCCGAAATAGATTATAATTATTATTATTGTTAGGCAAGCTTAGAATCTAACTAAATTATTTGGAAAATTCTCATAATACTTAGATTCTGTTACTCATAATCCATTCTTAAGTATTTAAATCAATTCTAAGGTAATTTTGAGAATTTCTTTGATTAAACAAAACCAGTTGTTTACACTCAAAAGAAATTGAAGCACGTTCAAAGTTTTACTCCTGTTTTAGTTCATATTCTATATTTTCTCTATTACTGTTGAACTGGTTAATCATTTTTTTTATAAAGTGCGTCAAAACTGCAATACCAGCACAATTGGTATCGAAATTAAATTATTGCCTTGATCACTAAATAATTATAATTTAACTACAACCTGTTTTCTATACTATATTTTTGATAAAATTGAATTACACCTCACCTGTGCCAAGACTATTTCACAATTTTCATAAAACCCAAAATTATGAGAATATTAAATTTTTCGACCAAAAGTGTTTACTATTTCAAGTTCACATTTTGGACTAAAAACTTTAATTGGTCCAGAAATCTACCAAACTAATAGAGTTATAACGGTTCAAAAGTATTGAAAATGAACACATGCATCCATCGGCATCAAAATTTTCCACCAATCATTTTTTAATTTCAAAGATAATTCTGAGATTGAAAAATTTTCAATGAAAATTCCAAATAGGACTGTTCAAAAGACTTTTGTTCATAAGGATCGTAGAATTCATTCAAAATTTTGTAAAAATGATTTACTTTTTTCGATATACTATAATCTGTATTACTGACTTTACATGATAAAGTTTCTTAGTTTTGCAAATGAATTTTTTCTAAATAGTCCAATATTGCCTAATA
The DNA here is from genome assembly GCA_012064415.1 of Gyrodactylus bullatarudis. Classification (NCBI taxonomy): domain Eukaryota; kingdom Metazoa; phylum Platyhelminthes; class Monogenea; order Gyrodactylidea; family Gyrodactylidae; genus Gyrodactylus; species Gyrodactylus bullatarudis. The sequence goes on from SSNU01000202.1 coordinate 264,594, forward strand.
TCAAAGATTACTTGTATTTTTTTTGGTGACGAAGGACAAGTGCTTAAGTCTTGTAGTATCTCTAATTGGATAAGATTCAGCGTACTTAAATAATAAAAAAAAGATTACTATTTTTACAAAGGTAGTGTTTTAAATATTCTAAATTTTCATATTTAGCTCTCTATATACATACATATTATCTCTTGTCCACTTTACGTAGATTCAATGAATTTTATTTACAAAATTTCTTCGCAGATACCTATTCTATTCTCATATTATATAGTTGTTGCATGCATCAACTATAGATATTTTTCATAATAACTTTATAGTTTTTTTCCACGTAAATGATTATTCCGTTCTTTCAAAAACAGTCTATCGAATACTATTTTTAATCATTCACAATCATAGCCAGACTACTGTTTGATCTCATATTCTAATCTGTATTTTCTATCTCCAATGAATTTTTCTACTTACAATAAACAATCCTGTACTATAAAAACTCTTATTAGGTTGGCGAAGGTGAAAAGATGGTTCGTGTACTATTCGCTGTTGCCAGAGTTCATGCTCCTTCTTTGATTTTTATTGACGAAATTGATTCTCTGCTCTCTCAACGATCGGAAAGTGAACATGAATCAAGTCGTAGAATAAAAACAGAATTTCTGGTTCAACTAGTAAGTCAAGTGTGCAGCTCAATTTATTGATTTTGACTTGTTACGTAATTGTTCTTCTTTGTTCAATACTAATACTAACTCTAAAATCTGTTTTATAGACTATCCTAGTTACTTTTAATAGAATTATTATTATTTTATTATTTTTTTTGTTCTTAGGACGGTGTAACCTCTACGTCTGAAGAGAGAATTCTTCTGATAGGTGCTACAAATCGTCCACAAGAGTTGGATGAAGCAGCAAGAAGACGTTTTGTTAAACGTCTCTACGTTCCATTGCCATGTAAAAATGGAAGAAAAGACATAATTAATACTCTAATGAAAAATCATAGCCATTCAGTTGAGCCCGGAGATTGTGACGAAATTGTTGACAAAACACATGGTATGTTTTTTCAATCTCTCTTTGAAGTCTAATGAATATTTCCTTTTTCTTTAGGATATTCAGGAGCCGACATGGCAAATTTATGTAAAGAAGCTTCCATGGGTCCTTTACGTGAACTATCCATGGAAACGATAGAGACCATGTCAGCTAAAGATGTAAGTTTTCTTTACTGATCAAAAACTCTTTGCCCACTTTCAGATCAGACCAATATCCATTACGGATTTCCTTGACGCCATCAATCATGTGAGGCCAAGTGTTAGTCCCAGTGATCTATCTCAATATAAGGAATGGAATGAAAAATTTGGATCCTTTCAGATTGAAAATCTATAAATGAAGAATAATAAAGATCATATTTTATACGATCTCAACCATTTTATGAATAAATTTTTACAAAGCACTATCATCATTGGGTTTTATCGTGTCAGTTAAAAATATAATACCAGTAGAGAAAGAATTTACCTAAGAAATCTCTTCAATACCGATAGACTTGGGAATTATTTACAAAAAAAACTATTTCGAGTTTTGTCATGGAAGTAAATGCGGAATCTTTGAAAGTAAAAAAATTATTGATCATATCAGGATTTGGCATCCTCACTTAAAATAGATTTTTCTTCTGTATCACTCTTAACTGGGGTTATTTTTCGTCTTTTAAATCGACCATCTGATAAATAAGATCTATCTTGACTCGATATTGTCTTGAATGAGGTGTTATCCTGGTTATTAATGACAGTAGACGCCATTTGATTGAGTTGTATTCTATAGGGTCGACGAGATTCATTTGACTTGGGGACAATAACACTATTTTCAAGGGAATTGAGCTTTGGCTCTTCTGTCTTTTCAGTTGATGTATCAGTTTCAGAATCTGTCAGACTTATTCGATGTTTAACAGCAGTTGCGGCAAGTAAAATATTGACACAATTCTTTGATCTAGGGTCACTTGCTTCAAGGTTTGGACAATGATACACAGAGAAACCTTCTAGGTCTAACTCTTGTACTTTCCAAATGACCTCCTTCTTTATAAGTCCTCCAAAGACATTTGATTTTGTTGATTCTTTTTCAACGGGAGCATCACATTTATCTGATTGGCCAGACTTTGAGAGACGAGGATCGCTGATCGGAACAGGACTTGTTTCTTTTTTCTATAAATAATTTCGATTATATTTTGTTATTTCGCGTAAAATTCATAAATATGCATCTTTCCTACCTTTTCTTCGGGAGTATTTGTGGGGGGTTTGGAGGTTATCAAAGTCGCGAGTTTACCTATTTCATCATCCAAATAATTCTTGTTACTATTTTTAGCTGAAACTGGAGGAGGTCTATGACTAGGCTTTATATTGTTCTGGATCATGTGCGGGTGAGCTTGAAATGGAGGAAATCTCTGGTGTTGATTCGGATTACGAGGACCACTTCGGTAATCAACATCATTAGAATAGCCATTCATCATAATTGGCATTCTTGGGGGTAACCTTTCTCGAATGAATGGTTGGCCCATATCTAGAATAAAATTGGAGTTTATATCATGATTCTTTTGTCTGCAAATTTAAAATTATTACTTGGATGCATCATGGGTCGTGGGTTCATCGGTACCATTGAGTTATTGGGAGGAATTGCATTATTCATGGGAATGAAAGGTCTTGGAGGACCATTCCATATAGGCTGTACTGGAGGTCTTAGAGGTGGTAGAGAGCCAAAAATTCTTTGTGGTGGTGCACGGAGGGGTAGAGGACTAGGAAGCACGGGCACTCTTGGTCTAAGGAAAAAATGATTATTTTATGGTTCAATAAACAAAGAAAATATTTTTCCTTACACATTTTCATTGGAAACATCTTCGAAATTGCGGCCATTTTGATTCTCTGCTGACTAAAAGAATTTTTATGAGAAACGATGAAATTTAATTTCTAGGTAAAAACCAACAGATTCTTGTATGCTTTTATCGAGCATTTCTTTTGTGACAGGGGTGAGGGGTTCATGAGAAAACCGGCAATTATCTCCATGTTTACACACGCCAGTATGAAAATAGCGACACGGAAATTCCTTATGATAGTAAATGCACTCATCACCTTTACCGCAATTACCAGTTATATAATAACGACAGAGTTCAAGTCGTTTAGGTGGTTTGAAATCATGACTAAATGTACATTCATTCCCCTTGACTTGAAAATATTATCAACTTACTTTCGAACATCTCCCTTCCATGAAGTATTTGCATTTTTGTATATTTCCATTTTTAATATCCGATGATTTTTTCTTTACTTTTTTATGGTCTTGTTTTTGACTATGTTTTAGTCCTTCCGTAGTACCATTAACTACCAAATTACTATCACGCTTCCTTTTTTTATGCTTTTTGGAACTAACAACTTATTTAAGAAATATTACTTTTTTTCTTTGATGGGAGGAGGTTTAGGTGAGTTTACGGTTTCATCATCACTGAAATCGTTAACTTCACCTTCTTCATAATCGATCTCGTTAGTCATGATAGAATATAACGATCTCGGAAAAACCAATTGATAAATCAATTATAGAAAAAAACTCAAAGTATATTTTTGTATTGTAGAAATAGGTACTTTACAATGCTTACGAATTAGTGTTTTAGAGCATTCGAGTGGATAACCAAAGTGTTACTACCACAACATAAAAACGGAAGAAACAAAATGGCTGAAACTCAATATTAAACTTGATAAACTTAAACAATTTAAGTGAATCTTCATGTTATATTTTAAATATGACGCTATTGTGGTAATTCAAATTAATGAACTTTACTGAAAATATATTATCAAATTCTACATACGATTCTTCCCCCAATATCAAAGATATATATAATGAAAATTTTTATTTGATAAATTCTTGTGTATTTCTTGGTTGTTTGGCGATTTTCTTCCTTGTAGTTCTCATTTTGTCGAAAGTTGAGGATTCAGGACAAAAGCAATTGAAAGCAATGAATTCAAAAGTAAATTTATCCTTTTTCATTATGAATTAGTTGTTATCAAACCAAGAAAATGAAAGGGACTCTGTAGACGAAGATCAACTGAAAGAATTAAGATGTTATCCGATTCATAAACATTTCAGACATGAAACAAACAATGCAGAATCAGAAACTACTCTCATCCTCGGACATATTATCAAGCAGGGTAGAAACGCTTCGATAACGTTAGGAAACTTTTCTTCTGTCACTAGCTTGGGTCATAAACAGTAAGTCTAAATATTTCTAATCTTTAGTCATACTGTGACAAGCTAAATGTTGGATTCTTCAAGTCAAATAATGCATTTATCCAAAACACAGCTTTAGATTTATCTTCTATATTTATATAAAACTTTATTGAATATCATTTTATTATAAAAATCTTCTAAATGTCTAGTTTCTCATATAAAAGCATGTACGCCAACGATGGCTTAACTTCGTCCTGGAAAGAGGCTTTGGAGACTTTTGCATCATTGAAATGATACCATTCAGAGTCTCGTCGACAGTAAGCAGTATAATGACCGGAATTGAGTCCTTTGCCGTGATGGATAATAACTCCAACGAGACGATAAGGCAAATACTTTTTACCACCAACGCAAGGAATGTTTAAAATTTCGTTAAATTCTACATGGGAATTGATTTTTTCACGTTTTCCGCTTTTCCAACTGAACCTTTTCAATTGAATCATTAAAATGTTTGGTAAAGAGACAAGTTGAGTGATTTGATCTAAAGCGTTAGTACACACTTTATGGGAATTCTCGGATAGTCCTATTGAGCAGCATTCAATTCTGGGATTTTCCAGTTTACTTTCCTGGAGAAATCTTTCAATCATCTGGCTAAGTTTAACAGGCTGTTTTTCATCAGCTTTTGGCATTGGAAGACTTAATTCATTAAAGATGTCAGTTTGAGAACTCTTGATGCCGCATTTGTAACATTTTATGACATTTTTTAGTTGGCCCTGGAAAGTCAAATCGAAGGAGACATTTTGTAGAACGCTGTTCACTTCGGTTTTGATTTGCGAGACAAGGGTTGAGAATAACTCTTGGGCATCTTGCTGGTAAGTGCCGCGAAAATCAGCATTATTGTTCCATATATATTTCAGAATGTTGCAGGGTGATATAACGCTAGGTGAGCCAATCCGCATCATCTGAAATGATTGAAATTCAATAGATAAAATTTGAAATAAACAATAAACTGTTTCAAATGTTATGGATTAGTTACCGTAAGTAAAACGTATAACTGGACAAATAGGGGTGAATTTTCCATGGTTAGTTCCCATCTCTCTTCTCTCCCTGAGATAATTTTCGAGGGGACAGGTTTAATTCGATTTCTTGTCTGAGAAAATATAGAAAAAAAATATTTGAATGTTGAAAATAATTCATTGAAATTAGTATTTAGTAATGATTAATGAAAAAATAGAATGCGATCAGCATCATCAAAGCGTTCCAAAAGTAAGTCATCAAAGAGTGGCAGTTCTTCCAACAAGACAGAGAATGCTGAGAAATATTTCCATCGAGAGCTCTATAGAAATTCTAGAATCGCCTACTTTAAGAGAACGAAAAAGATTGGTATTTATCTAAAGAATCGTCATATAAATGAAAAGTGGAATCAATGGATAGATAACGAAGGTGACGAGAATAATAATACGGGAAAAGAGAGGCCCTCTCGGAGTAAAAGTAGCAGCAGTAGGAAGAAAACTTCAAGGTCAAGTTCGGAGAAGCGTACAGAAAAGAGTGAACCAAAGAAGGATGTTATCGAGAGGGGCTTCCTTGAGGGATTGGTTCTATTCAAGCCAAGCCTACTAACTGAGGGAAGGGGGTTGTATTTGGAGATTAGCTGCACGTACAAGTATTACAATGATAGGAAGAATGCCCCATTCACAGAAAACTATTTCATTGAAAAGGTGTTGTTCAGAAAAGTCCGTAAACTCTATCCAATAGCAATGCTCGAGGTGGACGATACCAACAATGAGTATTTCCAATTGTACATTTCAAAGTTGAGAAGGGATAACGGGGAAACATTTGATGTAATACCATTCATTCTAGATTTGTCATCTCTACAAGATTCGATAGGCTTTCACAAGCCAAATGATCGAATACAAAAGTGTGGAACGTTTTGGACAGCGAGACTTTACATTTCCACAGATCCCGATAAAGATTATTCCTGCGAGGATGAGAATGTCATTATGAAGTTCTGCAAGAGTACCCAGGTCAACTTGGCTCATGTTAAGTCCCCATTGTCGATCACTAGAAAGTTACTACCTTCACGATGTGAAACAAAAACATTGGAGGTTAAAGTAAACTTGGAGAGAAGTCATTTTTCCACGGAGGATGAAATTCCAGTTAAAATGGAAATAAAAAATGGAACATCAACCTATGAGGTGAACGGAATTGAGATTCTCATCTTCCAGATCAAGACCTATAAGAATGATCAGGATTACACAGTGGTGGGGAAGCATTACTTGAGTAATTTGAACATAAAAAGTACCTGGACTGGTAGTGCAGAGATTAAACTGTTTGCCGATAGAAATGTCTATGATTTGGCCATAGAGGGTATCTTGGATGATGAGAAGGTGGTTAGACTTGCCAATAGTACATACCTCATGACAGAGCAGATTGAAGAAAGTATTGAGCTGGTCAAGATTGAGGCAAAAGTAGACAATGAAAATTCACCAAAGAAGCGATCGGGTTCTACTGACTCGAAAAAAATTAAGAGTAGATCAAAGAGTCCAAAGAAGAACAAGAAGAAGAGCAAATCAAAAGAGTCGCCAAAGAGTGAGAACTTGGAACCTGAAAGTGAACAATTTATGCCGCTAATTGTGGAGAAGAAATCATTTAGAAAGAAGGATATAAGGAACAGTAGAGAGTTGAGAATAGAGTATGAAATAGTGGTCAAGATTGGCCTTCGTAATGTTCACGACAAGGATGAAAATACACTCTTTCTGGCCAATTGCCTAGAATGTAAAATACCGATATTTCTCAGTAACTTTAAGAGGTTCTTTGAGGAAATTACCCCAAAGTCAAGTTCATCGTCGAGTAAACAATCCAAGTCGAGATCAAGCTCAAAAAAGAGGAGCAAGTCTCCAAAGATGGCATAAAAAATATATGATCAAAACTAATCAAATTAAACTTTTACTCACTGATCTAGATTGCGGATCATCTCCTCCGTTTAGGCCAGCAGGGGCTGATCTTCTAGTTTTGTAGACATTTTCATTGAAAAAATAATCCGAAAGAAACTTGGAATCTTCAATATAGTCCAAAAGATACTTTGTTTCGATTTTATCTATTTCTGAGTAATTCGATTGCAATATGATAGTTTTCAGTTGAAAGTACAAGGACTGAGTATGAGAGAGCAGTTGCACAACACTATTCAAATAGCAAGTGTTTCCCAAATTTTTCAAGCCAGAAGTAGAGAGTTTTTTGGATGCAATTTGTTGTGAATGTAGGATGGGAAGACTTCTAAAAAGGATTTATGTTTAAGATTCAATCAATATACCTCTTTCTATTCCTCGGTCTTAGGGATCTAGAAGAATTTTGCTCTTCCAATACTTTAAGTAGGGATAATTTTATTAGTTTAATATGACTTGATGAGCTATCGTTGAGAACAATTTGATGACACAAGAAACAGTAAACATCATGATTGGATAGATCAATATAAATATGATGATCAAGGGTTTTCTGGTGGTTCTGTAGACCTGATTTATCATGATTGTGTTTGCATGTTGGGAAACCACAGACTAGACACAAGAATTTTGAGGAATTATCATGACAAGACGAGCACTGCCATGCTTTAACAAAGCTATAATCTAAATCTAAATTCGACTTGAGGCCCTTGAGATGCCGACAGTTGAAAGTCATCAAATTTTCTCGCTTGAATCAAGGATTAATTAATAAATTATCAAATGTTTCATAAGTGTGCACCAATCCAAACGAATTAGAGCCTCGATGATTTTAACTTAAGTGTGTTTTAAAGTTTGTAAAGCGGTAGTTTAAATACAAAACATCATATGAACATCATCTTAAATGACAATTCCAAACTCGAAAAGATTCTGAAGGATAAACAAGACGAATTATATGCGAATCGAGATAAAGTTAGAAAAGAATTGGAAGACAATGGATTAGATAAGAGTCTTACTTACAATTTCATCAGTGACATTAGGGAATACGTCTTAAAGCACAACGACAAAATGACATATGTAAGACATTTCCAGAAACTATGCCTAATGCATCTTGATAAAAATTTTCTCGCTGATTTTCTCAATCCAGATTACTCTATTGAAGGAGATAAAAAGAGCCCTTTATATGGCGTTCCAGTTAGTCTTAAAGAAGCTTTAGCAGTAGAAGGATACGACAGCACTTGTGGTCTTATTAAAAATTGTCTCAAGCCATGTAAAAAAGATTCAGTTATTGTAAAAGTGCTCAAACATGTTGGTGCTATTCCCTATATCACAACAAGCATGGCTCAGGGAGGATTATCAGTTGATTCTAGTAATCCGGTGCATGGAAAACAGGAAAATCCCCGATTCCCAGGATTCCTTGCCGGTGGGTCGTCAGGTGGGGAAGGTATTGCTCTCAGCCTCTGCGTATCTCCTATCGGCGTTGGGACAGATCTCGGTGGAAGTATTCGTTTTCCTGCTGCTTTCAACGGAGTTATGGGACTTAAACCTACGTATCCTAGACTTTCAACTAGAGGCCATGTAAGCATATCTGAGCATTTACCCCTAATACTGCGTATTGTAATAGGACCAATGGGCAGAAGTGTTGAAGATTTAGCTGATTTCATGAGGGCAGTTTTATGCGATTTTCTCTTCACTCTTGACCCTGAAGTGGTTCCGTTGAAATTCAATGAAGAATGGTACTCAACAAAAAAACTAAGGGTAGGATATTATGCTAATTTCGATGAGCCATCTCTTCCCCAGACCGTACCCAGTGTGAGGAGAGGTGTGAGACTTGCTGTAGATAACCTTAGATTATTGGGCCATGAAGTTAGAGAATTCAAAATTCCAGATCTCTATAATGGGATTCGACTGGCGCTCTCCTGTTTGTTCGCTGATGGTGGAAAGGCTATGAGTATTGCTTACCAAAACGAAATTTTAGACGAGTCGAATAAAGAAATGGGCGATATTCTCAAAGTTTCTAAGTGTGTTCGTAGATTAGTCGGAGGCACTACACTAAAAAAATTTGGTGATTTTATAGGAAGTTTAAATGAGGAAATTAACGGGTTTACATCGTATAGCAAGAGTTCTCATGCGTGCTTTCTGGTAGAAAATTTCAAAACTAAATTTCTCGAGGCCATGGAAGATTTAGATGTTATCATTTGTCCACTTTACCCAGTCCCTATACCTAAAAAGAAGACAGAACCTCTATTGAACAATATCGGAACTATTTATGCTTTATTGTATAACATTTTGAATTTTCCCGCTGGTGTCATTCCGGTTGGCAAAACTACTCAAGATGATATTAAAAAGGCAAAGGAAGCTAAGCTTCCTTTCGAAAAAAGCAATGATGCACTAAACATTGCTTTTCACGATACTCAGGATACAGTAGGTCAACCTCTTTGTGTCCAGGTTGTTGGGAAACCATTCCGGGAAGAATACGTCTTGTGTGCTATGAAATGTTTGGAGATGAAATCAGAGTATAAACTCGAAATGCCAGAAAAGCTAGAAAATAGTCAGGCTATGCCTGCTTGTGGTATGCCAGAAAAGTCTTTAATTGTTCATGAATTTTATGAATCACAAATTTAATGTTGACAGTTAAATCATCATTATCCTAAATGTATCAATTCGTTATTGGCGATTAACAAATAAACAAAAAATAATAAACTTTGTGAAATAATCTTCCCAGTGTTTGACAATCATATCTTGACGAATAGTGAATTATAGAGGTAGATGAAAATAGACTTTTAACAAAATTACCACAAGTCTGAAGATTCATTCAATATTTAAAGGTGCAATTCATCGAAAAATCTTGATTCCGAAATCTCGACTATTTTTTGTAAATTTCAAAGTGTGTAAATACCATACTTTATTTTTTTGTCTCTAGACGCCTATCGTGTTTTTTATTTTTCCTGAAGCGGTGAAGTCGGGAATAATGAACTTAATTTTTTCATCAAAATACCGAGTTTGATAAAGATTTTTTGAAATCCAGATTATAAGCCCCAAATTCAAATTTTTTTTGAATAGAAATTTATCAATCTAATATTATAGAATATAATATAATAATATTATATAAGAATAAGTCTCTAGAGTAGTTTCTAAAAAGGTCTGGATGAGTCGCTGAAGAAAGGCGCATTTATAATAAATACGATTTTTATTTGAAAAAAATAGTAAAATAGTAATGTGTATCTGGTACAAAGTTTGCGATAATATTTACAATCTGTGGGATTTCTGGAGGAGGGGGAATCCTATGGTAAAGTGCTGCAGAGGAGGCAATCCTTCTTATCCAAATAGGGTAGAGATTTGATCTGTTAGTAGTTCTATGTACGAATATGGTCCAAAACAAGATCGGAGGAACTGATCCTGGAGAGTTTCAGTTTTTTTTAAATGTCTCCTGGTAGGTTACATAAAAACGAAGCTCTGTAGTCGAGATGGGGCAGAATACATAACAGCAGTCTTAGGTCTGGCGCATGAACGAATTTTCGTAGGAAGTACGATTTGATTCTTAGGGACTTGAGGATGGCTACAGCATGAACTGAGGTGTCAAGTTTATTATTATAGTTCAGTCCAAGGTCCTTTATCTGAGAAACCAATAAGGGAAGAAGATTTGGCTCCAGTTGAATGTTGGGTGAAAGACAGAATTTTAGATTTGAGATGGTTAAGGGACAGTCCAATTTGAGTGAGTGATAAGCCTAAGTGATTGAGCTCTTGTTGGATTGTGTCACAGATCTGATTGATAGGACATTTGGATCTTTCTAGATTCGCTGAGAGGATTCAGCTGAATTTTTAAAATTGATTTGGGAGGTCAGAAGAAGTCTCACATGTTCGAAAAAATACAGAAATACAGATTATTACAATTTTTGAGGTATTTTAAACTACCGAAATTTCATTTTATTTCGAGTAGCAAAAATCAAAATTCAACTCTCAAACTCTTGGATAGCATTTAGCAAATTCAACTTTCTTGCCACTTTCAAAGCCATAATAATTATTGAAAAATTTACGAAATGGCTCATCTCTATTTTTATAAATGATGCTCAAAATTCTTCCATTATTTAATCGAAAGTTCATCATACTTGCCAAATCAATAGATTGTCTTTTTGAAAGTTTTAAATACCTTATAAGTCGAGTAATGAAATTTATTGAAACTTGAATATTTGAATTCTCAGCCATGGTCATCCAAACGTTTCGACGGGGATTGTCTTCACACGCTTTCTTCAGTGGTACGACAGGTTTATCAAAAACAAAATACTATTTATATATTTTCATGAATTCATCCCTATCAGTTTTGTCCAATCAGATGAGAGAATAGAATAATACAAGAGGCTGACCTATGATAATAAAGTATTGATAATCAGAAAAGAAAAGGGGATATAATTTTTGATCAGATTTAATTTAACTTCCTTCTTTTGCCAAAAAGCTGAATCCAACACTGCTCAATGTTCACTTCACCAAAATTTCCATTAAAAGTATCATTATTGCCAATTTCAAGAGCTTCACGAATTAACCTCTTTCCTTTTAGACATTTTGAGCCCCAAAAGATCAAGTAAGTTCGTTTTGTCAATCTAATTCATTATTTCTAAATATTTTATGCATATATGTATTATTCAAAATATTTATTTTAATTAGCGAAAAGAGTTTACAATATATACAGTACAGTATATTTTTTCAATAAATTTTACTTGATTTTATTTTCTACACCAATCGACGCAGAATTTAATTTTCTATTTAATGATATTCAGATGTTGGGCAATTAGTTAATTTCTCTTAATGATTTTGATCAATTAGTAACTCCAGTTTTGGGGAAATTGAATACAATTCGGAGATTCTGAGACCAGATACAGAATCTGCGTCAAATTTCGGATCAAGATCATTTTAGTTTATTCTGATATCTCCAGATCGAAGAAAAAGTGACACGCCGTGTAATTACAATTTGTCTTAAAGAGCTTAACTGTATTTACCACAGATTAACCCTTTCATAATTTCTGATTGTACTTTAGATATAAATAGTAAGTATTTTGAAATAATATCTTCATGAATTCTAATTTGCATATCAATGTGCGACTGTTAAATAGCAAAACTTCTTTTAGCTTTTTTTTGAATTTCAGATAATTAATTTATTGTAGTATATTCCAATAATGATTTTTTATTTTAGAAATTCTCTCTCCTGATTGGTTCATTCAGTGAATCTTGTTTTAACTAATGAGAAGCCAGAATTTTTCTTCTCCATAATCATCGGCATTAAAGTTTATAAACCTTGACCGTTTTTTTTAAAAATTCCCCCTTGTCTAATCTAGTTTCAGCGTCGAAATGGACCAATCAGAATGAATACCTATATTCAAGTATTAAATATATCTTGTAATAAATTAAATTTAATAAAGACTTGATTCGTTTTTATAACTATAAGACTATCAGGTAGTCTTAAGACTATTAAGAGTAACAAGATTAACGGTAACATATATCTATATTTGATGCTGCATACACGATATACATGGATATGATCATGATCATACATGAGAAAAAAGATACAAAGCTCTCTGATTGGTCAATTTTAAATGATCTCTAAATTGAATGAGATATCGAAGAAATATTTTTTGCTAAACCTTCAGAGACAGTAGGTCTATAATATTTGTAAGTATGAAGTTGATTTGATAAAAACTCTGGTCGCCAACTCATTACGAAAATAAGGTCTTTTTTTGTCATCATGAACCGAAATATTCAATGTCTGTACGATAAAGGGAAGTTTTGTTACATTTGTGGGTATTACTTTGGAAACAAAAAAATTTATTTGATAACAGAAGACGTTTCATTGAAAATTCAAAACTACTTCGTGCATGCAATAAATCCCAGGAGAGATTTCTCTCCATCTTCAATTTGCAAATCTTGCAACTCCAAAGTGATTTATCCAGAGCTAACTACAAGAAAAAATTCAATCAAAGCTTGGCCTTTTAAACGTGAAGTGGATTGTTACTTCTGCAAAACGGTTGTTTTACCTCGCAAAAGGCCTTCCCAGCACATATGTCTACAGGTGTAAATTTTGTAAATTTGAAAACACATCTAATTTTAATTTTTTTTTGACAGAGCTACCCTAACCTGAGGACGTGCAGAGATTTACCAAGAATACAAAATCCTGTCCCTAATTTAGAAGAAGTTAGTGATCCAGAAGACGACCCTGATGATATTAATAGTAGTGAAGACTTTGAAACTTTCCAATAAGCAATCGATTATCTTGGAACAGAAGCTTAAGTGTAAGAAAGTTAATGAAGGAGGTGTATTTTATTCCCTTAATGTAGGAATGGGGATTATGAGTTTGGAGATGTTCCTAACTATAAATAAAGAAGTTCTCTTAATTTTAATTTCGAAACTAAATTATTTAGGCTAAATAATTAATTCTAATGATTTACTTATATTAGAATAAAAAAATTTTCTCCAGGTTAGGGGGAAATTTTTTTCTCCAAACAACTCACGAGAGTACTTAATTTTCTGATAGAATTTAGTACTCAGATCATATTTTTAAAGCGTGATATCATTCTCCATTATGTCATTTGTAAAATAGAGTCCAGAGTTAGAAAATACGATTGTACAGAGAAGAGCTTTCTGTTCAGGGATCCGGTGGGGGAAAATAATTACGATAGAAATATTACCTTTTCCCTTGTCAGGTTTTGTTAAAAATATCCTTTCATTAGATTTTAGTTCTTCAAGTGCTTCAAAATGTTTCTGAGTAAGTAAACTAGATTTTAATGGATTACGATCAAAACTTCGATAAATATTCAAAAGATCAAGTTTGAACTTCTCTTTATTAGAGCCATCATTGCGATTATTAGTGAGACCCAGTTCATACATTAAACGTTCAAAGGCTGCTTTGTCTTCAATTTCATTCTTACGTTTAGGCATACAAAAATTAAGACCAAGAGATAGGATTTTTTTTGCTCCTTCATTATGTCATTGCCCATTTCTCCCACAATATCCCAGGGAAATGATAAAATTACGAAATTCATCATGAAGGCCCTCTTGATGATATTGGCCAAGATATTCCGGATTTTTGTAATTGCGTAGGATAAATTCATTGGAAATTGAGCGGCGATTTGAAAAATTCTGGAAAAAACTGAATGACATAATGGTGAAGCATTTTTCGACACATGCTTCAAAAATAATGTTTAGAATTAACCCTTAAAGTCCCAGAGAATTTTTTTTCATGACTTGCATTAAATCTTTTGTCTATCATTAGGTTTGTGAATACGCTGATTACGAATCTACAGTTGTTTTAACGCAATTATTTTTTGATCCAAAAACAGGTTATTAAAAAAAAAATTATTCCTATAATCTTCAACTCCCTTGGCCTATGTGAGCTTTTTCACTTTTCTCTCCACTGTTGCTATTTATTGGAGAGTTTTGGTGTTTTTTCAGCTTGCATTTTATTATTATTTTCTTTGACTTTACTATTTCTTTCATGATTTGTAAAATATTATCTTGAATGAATTCTTAACTTATATCATTTTTGAAGAATTAGCACTGATGATGCTTCAAGAAATGTACATTTGGTTTTAATATATCCTTTTTCAATTTTCTAAATTATGAATATAAGTGGATTTTCGGACGTGTTTGAAAAACTACGTGAATTACTTATTCGTAAAAAACAGGTTATCTTTGTAGCTTTAGCAGATAGAGTTCAGGCGATTGCATTTTTGAATTCTAGAGGTATGATTCCTCGATAAAAGTTATCTTACTTTTTATCTATGACCCTGAGAAAAAGGTTTTCAAAAAAACGTTTAAAAAAAATTAATTTTTCAAAAAAAATCAATTCTCTTTAAATAAGTATAGCGCGGGTTTGACGACTGATAGACCCAAGATCTTTGCGTATTCCAGGAGATTAATAAATTTCCTATCGAATGATTGGTTAACGAGGTATTTTCTGAGGCTTCAATTAATAATAATGAGTTGCTATAAAATGACGTGTGATAGAGCTATCACTGTGGGACTCTAAGGAATAATTATTAGAATTATAATTCTATCAGAAAAGTTGGTACATATATGAGGTTTTAAATTTTACCCTACCCTAGTGGGCACTGAAAAAATTTAACAAGAATATTACTGCCCATGTAAATCTGTGTGAGGCATGCCAATTAAAAGCCAAAGTAGCCTATAAACAACCGACATCCTGTATTTGAAAGAGATCACATGGATTCTTCCTCTTGGCCCGAAGTAGAGATCAGAGGGACCTTCGTAGATAGTTGTAAAAAAGGTAGAACTTGAATCTGCTAAACCTTAACATGCTTAGTAAGTAATTAAATCAAAAAGGCTTGAAACTTTAAAAAATGAGACCTAAAAATGAGAGGAGGCGCTTGCAGATGTCATAGCTGCTACAAGACTCATATAGGTTTAACAACTAACATGGTATGGCGGCTTGATTAGATTCTTCAAAATTCAAATTCGCCAACTATCCCTAATATTTACAATGCTCAGAGTAGTGTCGTTATAGATGCAAAATAAAATACTGTATTAATATTTAATAAAATAGCATTGTTACTTGAAAGTAAATAGAAATTTAAAATGTTAAATAAATATTTTAGAATATAATTTTGGAGAGATTTTGACACAATTAGAGCTTGTCTCGGATTATGATTGGATGAGAAAATAAAATCAATCTTTCATTGGTTAGAAAAAAGTCAAAATTATGTCAGACAAATCACGTTTAATCAAGTTTCATAAATTTAATCCAAAACAAACAAATTTTCATAGCATCATTGGTGAACTAAAATCTGCAAAGCGGCAATTCAAATACAAAACAACTCATGACCGACCCCCAAGAAATTCTCAACAGAAAACATGTCCAGCTATCCAAGAATCGAGATCTAGTTAAAAAAGAATTGGAAAATTATCAGAAAGATGACAATCTTGATTACGAATATATCAGTGACATCAGAAAATACGTAATAGAGAACAGAGACAAGAATGCATTTGTAAAATACTTCAAGAAAAACTGTCTGAAGGAACTTGAAAAGAATTTTCTCGCTGACTTCCTGGATGTTAATTCGTCTGCTGAAGGAAATACAAATAACCCTTTGTACGGTGTTCCAGTTAGTATCAAAGAAGCCATGGCTGTAAAAGGATTCGACAGCACTTGTGGTCTCGTTAAAAACTGCCTCAAGCCATGTAGTGAGGACTCAGTTATTGTAGCAGTGCTAAAACACATTGGCGCTATTCCTTTCATTACCACAAGTATGGCTCAGGGGGGATTGTCAATCGATTCTAGTAATCCGGTGCATGGAGTCCAGGAGAATCCCCGATTTAAAGGATTCCTTGCTGGTGGATCATCAGGTGGTGAAGGCATAGCTATTAGCCTTGGATTGTCACCCATAGGCGTCGGAACAGATATCGGTGGGAGTATTCGCTTTCCGGCTGCTTTCAATGGAATTTCAGCCCTCAAACCAACTTATCCTAGACTATCTACAAAGGGTCATGTGAGAATATCGGAGTATTTACCCCTGATATTCCGCATTGTTATAGGACCATTGGGGAGAAAAGTTGAAGATTTGGCTGATTTCATGAGGGCAGTTCTATGTGATTATCACTTTCAACTCGACCCTGAAGTGATTCCAATGAAATTCAACGAAAACCTGTATTTATCTAACAAACTAAAGATAGGATATTACGATAGCTTCAACGAGCCCTTTCTTCCAGATACCGTACCCGGTGTGAAGAGAGGCGTGAAATGTGCTGTTGAAAGTCTCAAAGCATTGGACCATGATGTGCAACCATTCAAAGTTCCAAATGTTTCCCATGGAATCCGACTTGCGCTCTCCTGTTTGTTCGCTGATGGCGGAAGGACTCTGAGTATCGCCTACAAGGATGAAATCTTGGACAAGTCGAATGAAGAGATGGGCAAGATAATCAAAGTACCTAGGGGCTTGCGTAAATTGTTTGGGTCATTTTTATTGAAGCAGAATGGTAAATTTATCGGCAGTTTAAATAAGGAAATCAATGGGTTTGACTCATATATTGAAAGTGCTCGTGTTTGCTACGAAGCAGAGAAGTACAAGACGGAATTTCTCAAAGCTATGGATCAATTTGATGTGATAATTTGTCCGTTATTCCCAGTTCCAATACCTAAAAAGGAGACAAAGTCACTGCTGAACAACATTGGAACTGTTTATGCTTTTTTGTACAACGTTCTAAATTTACCTGCAGGTGTTGTTCCGGTTGACAAGACTACTCTTGAAGACGTAAAATTAGCCAAAGAGGCGATACCTTCTTTTGAACGAGTCAATGATGTACTGAACGCAACATTCCACAAAACTCAAGACACCGAGGGTCAACCTCTCTACGTTCAAGTTGTCGGCAAACCATTCCGAGAAGAAGTCGTCCTTTGTGCTATGAAAGAGTTGGAGAAGAAATCGAATTATAAACTCGAAATGCCTAAATAGTATGGAATAGGTCCGAAAGCGTCTATATGTGAAGAATGCACTTGATTGAATTAATTTTATGTTGACAGATAAATCATTATTATCCTATAAATGTGAATTTATTACACTAAATAAACAAATGATTTGAGTACTTTGTAAAATTAATTTTATTGATTCTAAATGATCATTAATCTCATGGATCTTTGAGAATGATGATAAGTTTTATTGATGAAATGTAGTCCTTAATTACTAATGGGAACAACATATTCATGACTCCATCCTTAGATACGTGTATTCAATAAATAGCAGTAATGGAGATAAAAGTGAAAAAGCTCACACCGGCCAAGGTAGTTGAAGATTATAAGGAATACATCTTGAACACATAGATTGGGTTTGTATAGATTAATAAAGAATTTCTCCTCTACCCATACATCTATGCTGTCATCCTCAAGGTTTTTGTATAAACTGGAAAAATATGAAAATGAAGCTTAAGATGTCAAAAGTAACCGCCTTTTTTCTTCAGGTAGATGATCATTCGATCTTGTAGACAATTTAGTTCTTCCTATGTACGAAGCGCCATTGTTATTGGTAACCACTTCAGCATTGTAATTTGAGGAAGAAGGTTGAAACTGAAGTCCTCCATAGCTTAACTAGGATTAAATAAGCTTAGCTATCAATTTAAACAGAATTATAGATAAGATGAACTTCTCCACATATGTAATGAAGAATGACTGTACAAGATCTGGTTCTGGAAAGTTGAACTCATTTAATCGATTCATCATCTTGATAAAATACTCCAATAGTCATGCCTGATTTGATCTAATAATTTTCTATCGGAAAATTTTTGATGATTATTAGAAATAGTCGATATTATTTTCGGAAATTTGGAATAGGCAAATTCTTATTGATACCGAGAATTATAAGGTTAAAATTCAGTTTGACTATAACGTTGTTCGCTTGCTACCTGACTATGTTATCTTATGGCTTCAATATGAAGTATCA
Source organism: Gyrodactylus bullatarudis (assembly GCA_012064415.1). Lineage (NCBI taxonomy): Eukaryota > Metazoa > Platyhelminthes > Monogenea > Gyrodactylidea > Gyrodactylidae > Gyrodactylus > Gyrodactylus bullatarudis. The sequence continues at coordinate 283,135 of SSNU01000202.1, forward strand.
GGGAGTATTTCTGTTGATTCTTATGGGATTCGCTTTTGGTTTTATTCTCAAATCGTATATCTATACGTGTCCAATCTAAGTTTCAAAGAGTTTCTCCTGGGCTTTCTTCCTTCAAGAACAATCTCACTTTTTGTAATTGACATAATTTTACCAAATACATTTTCTCGAATATTCTCATCAACTCGTTGTCTTTTCCTCTCTAATGATGATCAGGGGTTTTAAAATGTGCTGAAGATGGATTTGGCACTCATTTTACCCCTGAAAACAGTGAATTTTTACATTTTCACAAAAACTCACTTTTTTCTATCTCAATGAATAGAAATCACTTGCTGCATTCTGATTGGTCGAGATAAATAATTCTTAATTAGGGGATTAAAAATTCGTGTTTCAATAAAAATAAGATGTTCCAATAAAAATATTTTTACTGTAAGCCGTGAAGCATTTATCTTTTCTCCAATGCTCACATCTACACTGGAAATATTTTCAAAGTCTCAAGCAACGATGAAGAGAGAAAACCCTATTGATTCATTAATGTTGATACATTTTTTTGCTTGTACAGTGTTAGAAGGTACGATTAGAAATCATTCAAAGAAAGATCATCTTGAGAAAGAAACATTTCAAAAAATCAATAAAAATCATTTTTTATTCAAATCGGCTTCTGTGTCTCTTTCCCAGTTCGTTATCACACTTCTGGATTTTTATTAGCTTGTTTAGAAATGTTGGTTAAAACTTAGTAAATATGTATAAATAGATTCAGTATTTTTTGAATTTTAAACCCTCTATAATAGAAAGGTTAACCCTTTCAGTGCCGAGACTATTTCACAATTTTTATAAAAACCAAAATTTAGCTATGAAGATACCAAGTTATTTGGCCAAAAATGTTACTAATACAAGTTTACATTGTGGGCTTCAATTCGAACTTCAATTGATCCAGAAACCTATCAAATTGGTAGAGTTATGAAGGCTCAAAAAAATTGGAAAATGGACATATATGTCCATCGGCACCTAAAGGGTTAATAATTTTTTTCATTGGAAGCATTTGATTCAGGACCAAAGTCTCAGCTTAAGATATTTAACCAGAAATACAACGTAGAATACACCATTTGAAAATATCTCCTAAAAGCTTTATTAAATTCAATCTGAAGAAGAAAAACTTTAAAATTTTCATACGTGTCTAATTAATTGTATTATAATACATCAGATAAGAAAAAAAAAGATTATTTGGAATTTCTAGATTATAACTAATGTGTTTTTTCAGTAAATTTTAGAAATACATCATTCTTTTATTAATTGTAATTTATATAGTACACTCTTTTACTAAATTTTCACGCTGATTCCGAATCTGAGCTCATAATTTTTCTATAGGGTTCGGGTATAATTTGGAGATATGTAAGAAAACGAAATTTCTAAAAACATGTATCACATAAGTTGAATTTGTAGACTAATCTCAGAATCATCACAATCATCTCGATGCATCATAAACTTGATTTAAATTCGCTTTCATACTCGAAAAAAATTCAAATTAAAGTTTAAAATGGCGAAGTTTCCTTGCAAGATTAGTAACAATTTTTGGATCAATTAAAATTTATTTTGAGAGGTTTCCGGAGCAAATCTGATGCTAAATCTAACGCTCCTTCCACAGATGCATCGTATGAGATTCTGTTATTCCTGCTCTAGAAGTTATTAAGCTTTATTCAAAGGTGTTTTTACCTTGAATTTTAATTTAACTAACTCTGATTGGCTCACTGGCCAAGATGAATTAACATCCTAATATTTCTGTTTTTCAGTTGGAATAAGATCTTCTTTCCATTAGAAATATCGAAATGAATAAAAATGGCTATCAAATTTTTGAAATCTAATCTGATAATGTATACTTGAGCGTGAAGTTTTTCGTTCTAAAATACTTTCAACTTTTCCGAAAATTTTTCTTATATTTATTTTTTTAGTTGTGGGAAAAGGATACTGATTAGTGTAAAATTCTTGTTCAAAAAAGAATTGATAAGCCTATGAGAATAGGTCAAGCTAGGTCTGTAGGCATCGAATATCAAATAAATCTTTTATTGATGAGAATCCATTGAAATTTAAAAAATAGAAATTAACTCCTTATTTTACTGAATTCAAGTGAATACTAAACAGTACACATGAAAAAAAATGATAGGCCAACTTACTACTATATGATCAAAGTAATATAATAAAAAGCCGAGTTTTTCACCTTTTTTGGCTATTTTTCCCTAGTTTTCAAATTAGATTCATACACTTCAGTTATTTTTTTTTAATGTCAATGTAAGAAAAATCTCCTGTGCCTAACAGCTTTGAAACCAGGTTCAAATTTTCGCTAAAACAAATTTAAATTTGAGAAATACTATCGAGCATTGCTTCCTAACCAGAAGAGGTAGCTCAGAGGTTTGCGAAAACGAGTTGTAGAGAATCTTTTGCAGATTATATCTGTCCTTTTAGAATTGTAAAGCGAACTACAATACAACTTAAGCAAAATTAAGACCTGAATTTCGATAAAACAGTATTTATCGAAATCTGAGTAAAATTTTCAAATTTTCAGAATCATTTTATTTCAAATGTTATAGAGTAGACTGGAAGAAAATTTTATTTTGCAAAACTGTATTAATGTTATTCTATAAACGTCAAATTTAGCAATCACATATCAAGCATTGAGACAGATATGTGATGAGTCTACACTGCTGATTGTAATTTTGCAACCAGGTTCTTTTGTACGTACACAGTTATTCTTGACATCAATAATGATTACTAATCATTGGTTAGGTTAGTTTCCCAAGCGATTAGAAAAAGAAAATTCTCCTCTCCACACTGTTATCAATCATGTTTGCAAGGTCAAAAAAATAATAAATAAAGAAAACCAAGAACTTTATCGACCCAAGAGATTTTATTAACTTTGTTGAAAAATGATTCAGAAATTTAATTATACGACAATGCAGGATAGAACATTCATCGGATGTTACATTCCTTGTTCTTTTGGATCTGATACATCAGAAACATCGAGATTCTGTCTTTAAAAGTTCGCCAATCACTTCTAGTTCACTTAAGAAATTCGGGTAAAAAAGCACAGATGTTTTTAAAATGTACCTGTCGACTTTTTTACTCAATATCGATGGAATTTAGTTCATTAGAAATTAGAACCATTCATAAAAGTATGAAAATACGTGCAAAATCCCTGAATTTCATGCAGAAAAATACTAAAATCTGTAACATTCTAAAGTTGAAATCAGTTTTATTTCGATATGAAAGAAAGATTTTTTTTTTGATACAGGCAAAAAATGATTTATCGTGAATGTCTTGAAAGAAACCATTATCCAAGATCATTTTGGAAGAAAGTCCCTCAAAATCAAAGTAAAAATTCAGATAATTGAAGAGAGATCCCAAGTCTTATTGAATTTCATCGCCAACAAGATGGTAGTTTTACAGATCGACACTGATTTCAATGATGCTCTTCTACGATTTTTCGTTGAATCAGGTGAATCTTTATTGAACCATAAATATGAATCCTTATGCAAAGAATTTGGGAAAAGTCTTCGTTTTCATGAAAAAGAAATCTTCGACTTCACTGATACTCAGTTATCAAAGGAGCAAAAAGAAATCCTATCTCTTGATCCAAACGTAAAAATGAGCGTTTAGTCTACGAACTGAGTCTCACTAACAACCGCAAGGATGACTCAAATACAGAGAAGTTCAAATTTGATCTTTTTTCTATCTATAGAAGTTTTGATCATAAACCTTTAAAATCTAGTTTACTTTCTAAGAAATACTTTGTAGCACTTAAAGAACTTAAATCTAATGAAAACATATTCTTAACAAAACCTGACAAAGGTAAAGGGATAGTCATTATGTATAAGAATGATTATTATAGAGCAGGGTTTGAGACTGCATTTTTTATTCTCATGCTGAAACCGAAATAAACCCGTAATATGATTGTTTCGAGCATCCAATAAGTAACTCATATACAGCATTGAAAAGAGAATTTTTTTCCTTCTTCTTTAGAACTAAAAATGAATTCTCAACCATTCTTCATAAAGAGGATACTTCACTTTCTATACTTTAATTACTACGATAAATTAAATAACACCATTCGAAAAAGCATGCAATAGTTACTAACTATTAGTTAGTGCTCTGGTTAATTTCCATGATCAAGCTCAGATTGAATAATAAATTAAGATTGCTTTTAAATTTCTAAATTTGATCAAGATCTATCCAAATATGGATAAGTCAAGAGTTGAATAAACAATATTCATTGCGTCACTCTAATAACATGTTAGTGTGAAAGTCATCAGATCCCCTTCTTTGCTTTTCTATGTTCCCCTTGAGATCCTTTCAAAAGATGTGTTTGTGTGTATAACTAGACTCACATCTTTTTCTATCTAATTTTTATTCCTATTTATTAAGTCTTGATTGAAAATGAAAAAAATTTACTAAAAATCATAAACATCTTTCTCTCTTGATACGCAATCTTTGTAAAACGATAGTCTCTCCAGTTCTGAAAGAGTTCATTTTCTCCTAAATAATATAAGAAAATTAATAAGGTTATTTATATTTGGGAATAACTCGGGGCTTGATTTGTGAATAAATCTTACATTCGTAAAACAATTGACAATTCGGGAATAAGACTCACTATAGAATAATTTAAAATTTTTTATTTCAAAAGGCTTAGGGAACCTTCTTCGGGCTTCTGCTTTGGAGATAAGTTCATTTTTTTAATGGTTGATAACAACTGCATGAGCTTCACTAATCTTGCCATTCACACAAAAATTTACTCAATTCTTCGATTTTGAACGAAAACAATAAATCATGAATAATATGCATAGAGCATTGCCAGCTGATACTTTTATCCTGGCCAATAGTAAGTGCAATCTGTTATAGAGTTATCGAAACATTTCTACTCTACTCCAGATTGGAAAATATAAACCAAATTTATTTCTCAATTTTATTTGAAATTATTATTATTATTTATAAGAGAGATATATAAGGGATTTAACACAAAAAACTTTGTTCCATTGGGGAATATTAAATAGTAGTTGTAATAGTTGTTCATTAGGGTAATACAAAATTTTTAACTTTTCCAATTTATGCTTTCATAATAAGAGAGAGAGAAAAGTTTCCTATTGAACCTTATGTTTTTAATTTTATTTAGATATGCATAATTTCATTTTAAGATGTCAAATTTTCACATTCGCGCCACCATCTTTCAATGAATTTTACTACGAGAAATGATCAATTTTGAATTATTGGACAAGCTTTCACCTTTTGAATTAGTTTTTCACGTCAAATTAATATTAAAATATATTCTTAATATACCCTGAAAAATAGAAAAGTGTTCGGAGAAAAAAAACTGTCTTTCTCTATTGTTCATAATACAGTTGAATTCCAATTAAATCTTTGAACATTCATATATCTCAGATGAATTAGTATTCTAGCCTTAAATTCAAGGAAACTAGATAACTTTTTATTCTGTATCGAAAGGTGCTAATATCATGTTGATTGAACAAAAATAAATTAACTTTGTGACTAAAGTAGATTGAATGAAAATTGGCATGACAGTGCATAAGAAAAAGAATAAGCCGATGCTGATATTTCGTCTCAAAATGATAAAAAATAACTTAATTATTGCCAAAAAAATGTCACCTAGTTTCTAAAAAAATATAAATTTCATACTCCTACTCATTAAGTAATCAAACAAAATAGTCCTTATCGTACGGTTAAAAACTAGCTAGATGCTAGGTGGCATACCAATTTAATTCAGATTACCACTACATATTTACTATGTAGTAGATTGATAGTTATTAACATTATTTGACGATTCAGTGTAATTTTGATCTCAATGGGTAATGAAATTCATTACTAACGAATAAAGAAATTTGATTAAATTTTTATTGTGTTTTATTCAAAACTGATGGCCAATAATTATTATAAAAATTCTTAATATAATACAATTATACAAGGGGATTCTCATGATCCGCGTTAACTTGTTCACCCTCTTCAATGCTAGCAAAATTCATGAAATGTGACGGTCTATGGATTCTGTGATAGAATTTCTTTGGCTTCATTGGCTGAAGTTCATACTTCATATTGGGGTCATGACGAACGCCCATAAAGTTGTAATTCCATGAAGTCTGCAATGGAACCATGAAGAAGCCGAGGAATTTATCAGACAGGAGCATTTGAACTCGTTCATAATGACTGGGAAGGTAGCCTTTTGGATTATTGCCCTTGTCGTTATTGGCTTTTCCCCATTCAAAGCCGCCAGGTGTCAATTTGTAAGCGCATAGGGAAACAGAGCCAGGAGTGAAGCTGCACGTGATAATTATGGTCTTTTCGCCGTCGAGACCAGCAAACTGTTTGGCATGAGTTGTTATGTCCTGTGAGGAGAGCTGTGGCAACTCATTGGGCTGAGTGTGAATCCAGCCGAGGGGTTCCAGGTCTTTCAAATAATCATCTTGTGGCAATTCATTTGGCAAATGAACAGTCTGATGAGTACCCCATTGTGGTGGCATGACAATACAACGAATTTCCTTGATCTGACTATTCTCTGGAGGTGAAACACCATACAGATAGCCAGCAATCTAAATTTAAATTAATCTTAATAAAATTTCTTATTTAACCTTTATAATCCTAATAAATGTGTTCAGAAAAATTATTCCTATAAACCTCAACTACTTGGGGATTCAAAAGAGTATTTTTAAAGTTTTTTTAATGTTCGAAAGCATTCAAAAGCTATTCCTGGTCTCGAAGTTATTAAGATTTATTCACTTAATTTTAATTTTCTTAACTCTGATCGGTTAAATGAATTAAAAACTCAGATAAAGAAACTAACTGATTTAATAAAAAATTTGACAGTATGTTTAATCAACTCACTTGAGCTCTAAGATCAGAGATTGTAATAAACTTTTTGAGGACATTTTTTGGTAAGACGTAGGTGTAACCGTTTTCCTTTATATCATCTGAGCTGACATAAATGTTGTTCGTTCTCAAATACAAGTTGGTAGCAGAAATTGCTCGAATTCTCCATTCAGTCTTGCTGCTGAAATGTTGGGTCTCATAATTACTAGTGGTGGTACTAATAATTTCATCACCATGCTTATTTGTTGTCTTGGTTGTTGTGGCTGTGAGTTGAGATTGTTCCTTGGCCTGTTTTTCGATTTCAGCGATTTGTTGACGCTGTTGACTAGGTGCAGAAATGTCCATACCAAGGATTATATCTCTAATTTCCGATTGAGTAAGAGAAGCAACGTTGACGTTATTCTTTTTACCGTAATCTGCAAGAATCAAATCTTTCAGTTGGAATTCAGCCTTGATCCATTCATCAGCGGTGAGGGTTGGCCAGATGTGATGGGATTCCGTGATGGTTGTCTTTTCTGGCTTCAATATAATCTTGGCTTTATCATTATTTACATGAAGAGCTCTGAGTATGAGAATGAGACGTGAGAATGCAGTGTATGAACTGATTGTCTTGAGCCAGTCATCGTAAAGATTGAACAAGACCATCTGGGGTTCTGTTGCTTTAAGAATGAGATCACCAAACTTTTCAACCTTGAGACAGGCCTGGAAAGGCAACTGAAGTTCTGAACCTTTGATGACGATATTGGGGAAATCAAGTAAATGGACCTCCAATGGATCCAACATACCCTTTCTTGTCACAATAATTTGCTTAGGCTGTTCCTCAACAGGAAGAGAACGAATAAGGGCAGCAACTTCTTCTGCAGTCTTCCATTTGGCCAATTGACCAAGACGCTTCTGACCAGCCCATACACTAGTGTGAATAATTTTGAGGAACAATTGGCCAGTTCTTGGATTGAAGATAAAGATGGCACCATTGATGGGCTTTGTAGTCAAATTGCCCTCAAAGGTCTTGTGAATTGTTACACGATAGACGTTGGTATCGTCAACGAACCAAATAATTTGGTTACTGAATAATTCATTGTAATTTTGTGAGCTGAGATAGGGTTCTGTCGGCTCAGAAGAGTACAATTGAAGAGCCTTTCTAATACGTTCCCGCAATACATAAAGGGCAGGATTGGCTTTCATAATTTTGACCATGGCTTGTTGAATCAATGGCTTACAACCGGGGAACCAGTTTCCATAAGCACTATGCAAGTTGTAGGCCAGATCCAAACCGATCATAACACCAGTTGGTGAGGGATAAATAGACATGTTATCGGTAGTATAGTCAAGGAATTTAGCTCTGCAATAACGTTCAACATCATGGGAATCATAATCTCCCCATCTAAGTTGAATATCGATCCAAAACTTTTGAGTGACAGTTCCATCCATCATGTCTTTAGAGTCAGCGAGAAGACTAGGTCTTGAGACTGGCCACTTGTATGAAGCGAAAAGAAGAATGTCAGCACAACTTGAGTTCATTTTGTAAGATTTCCTAGGATGAATTGTTTCCTTTTGGACAGTTTCAATTTCCAATGCATCAAGCTCTTGATCAAACACTTGGCAAATATCCATGACAACAGATTCATGGACCTTTTGCCACAAGTGAGCTCTGAATATTTGAATTAGGGATATTTTCAGAGTGGGGATTTTACCATGCATAAAAATGCCGGTAAGATCCAGTTGTACTTGGAAACCAACGTAGACATTAGCTCTGTTAATAGTGGGAGACCACCAAAGCGTGAAACGACGATTAGGGATCTGATTAAGACCTGATCTCTGGGCATTCGTCAGCTTTTTGAACTTCATTGACTCTTCGAAACCGGAAGCTTTCTCCCAGAACAAACCTTCCCAAGTGGGGAAATATGTTCCTTTGAATAAAGTATGTTCAAGGATACCTTCAACACCACCAAGAGCTTGAATCATATCTGTTCTGTAGTTGTTAAGATTCCAGAGTTTACCATCATGACGTTGGTGAGTCCACCAGAAGGGATTTTGTTTAAGAACTTGATAGGCCTTGAACTCGGTTCTGACACGCCAACCTTTGTCGTAGGCCAATGTGTGGCGATCCTTCTGGAAGAGAGTATTAATTCTAGGAATACCACGGTCCCAACTATCTTCAAGATCTTCCAGAGTGAGACGTCTAGGAAAAAATTTAGAGAATAAATAAATCGATGATACATGTAAGGATGTTGAAAACTTACCGATTCTGAGCATTAGCTTCTTGTCTCTTTAGGGCATACTCTGCCCATACTGACTGCGAGTCTCGGAATTCTGTTTCCCATGTAAGGATGTATGCAAAGAGGTTCGGTATTACCTGGTCTTCATCATGACTCATACCAGAACGGAAATGTGTAATGCCTAGGTCAGTTTGTTTGGACCATCGCAAGTCAGATTGTGGAATGAGGACATGACCCATACTCAACATACCGAGACCACCAAGTTCTTTCGGTGTATAGAATACAACAGGCGGAAATCTAGCAGGCATTTTAGAATTTAGACCGATCTTGATTCTGGTCTGAATTTTGTTCTCGCATTTAACGAGCAAGTCCAATAGTTGGACAGTGGAGACAGCAGCTTCTCTATAGTAGGTCATAAGGCCGACAAGAGCAGTATTCCATTTGTTGACAATTTTTGTAAAGGTTGTCGAGCCAGATGCCATGAGGATTTGACGAATACGATTATGAAATCTGTGCATTGACTCATCATCGACACGTAAATAGCACTGGGCTGTACGTTCTTTGGTCACTTCATTCTGAAGATGCCAGAGACCACTTGGTAAATTGACGTCAGTAGAATTACCAGGAGCCCGACATGATGGAAGGATACGACATTCGAAACCAGCCATAGAGAACAACAAATTTGGATTGTCCTTGGAATAGACTGAGACAAAGGAACTGTCCCATTCAATGGTAGTGATACTACGAGGCAGACGGTTCTTGATGTCCCAAAAGACAGCACGTCCGAGGTTAACATCATGCTTCATAAGTCGCATACGGCTATCTCTGGGCCAGCATTTCTTGTTATTATAGCCGACAATGTTTTCGTTATTCGGATCTGGATTCTCGGTAAGATATCTCTGGATTAGATCACGGGCATCTTCAGCACAAAAGCGTAAAAACATCCAGATTTTATCCACATATCTGATGTACAACCGAATAGGATGTGAAGTTTCAGTCTCAGTGTCTTGGAATTGAAGGAAATCATTTGGCATTTGTGGGGGACCGGCCATGGCGGAAGCTCTTTCTAGACCCAGGACTAACAAATCCAACACAAGGCCATAGTATTGAGTAATGAATGAAGAGAATTGAATACCTCTAATGATACCATAACAATTTGTATGACTCATATCTTTATAGTTGATAACAACGTTATTCTTGGCAGTCATATAATCAGCAATGTTGTGATCAACAACTAAACGAAGGAGACGATTCAAAAGGGTAAGATCAATTTTCTCGTAGACTTTATCAAATCTTGTCTCCATGAGGACATTACATTCATTCTCAGATGTTTCCCAGACGTCTTTGAGATTATTAATACCCTGGCAGAATTTGTAGACCAAAAGGGGAGGAGGTTCTGAGTCAGATGGTTTAATCCATGGAGGGAATAGTCTTCTTTTGTCAGCCTCATACCATAAATACTGATCGAGGTAGGCATCTGTAATCTTCTCAAGAGGTTCAATATCATAAACGGGAATCAGATGACTGTAAAGGTCCATGAATTCAATGCCGGCCTCTTTGAAGGCTCTCTGGGTGAGTAAATGACGTTTAATGCGACTAAGAGCTTCATGTGGATTGTCATAGGCTTGTTCAATAAGGCCGAGTTCTTCTCTTTGAGATTGGTTGAGACGATTCTTGACGCTATACGTTTCCCTGAGACGTTCCAAAGCGAGAATCAACAATTTTGTGTCGTGCTTGTAACTGAGAGGTGGGAAAGGAATTGGAGAGAATCTCCTTGATTCCAGCCAATGAACAGTGGTTGTATAAATAGCAACAGCCTCTTCAGCTGTTACATAAGGACCGTCTTTAAGATAGTTGTGTTGTCTCTCTTGTTCAGCTTTGAGGTAAAGTCTAGTAAGACGACCAAGATTTTTTTTACAGACTGTTTTATCCACAGTGGCACCACGTCTGATTCTCTCACGATTGTAATGGGCAGTGTTAGTCCACCAGTCAGCCTTGGCCTTCACATACCTGAGGATCATATTTTCAATAGGGATTGGCATATTTGGAACTTTCCAGGGAATATTGGCCTTCCAACAACGCCAAGCCTCACTCAAATGCTGTAAGATTGTTCTTGCCTTATTTTGTTTTATGCCCTCTGGCATCATATCCAAAATGTCATGCATAACAGCAGCACGTAATTCGAGATCATAGTGAGATTCAACTCTCTGTTTCGTAACAGTTGATGCAACACCTTTTGAATGACGACCTTCAAAGTGCCTTGAAAGCAGATTACCAAGCCATCTTTCTAGTAGAGGCGTAACACCACGGAGGAAGAATAGCCAAACTCGCCAGCCTGGAGCCCAGAAGCCGACTCCAGGTCCTTTAGTGACAGGTCCAGTGTTGAAACGATAATAGATCAAATGCTTCAAATCTTTACACATTCTAACTTGTCTCATGAGTTTGTATTTGTAACGATACATGCCAGTCAACTGGCCAATATGAGCAAATGTATACTGAAGACCGTCAGCAAGCTAGAATGATCAAAAGAGATACAATTAGTAAATCATATGACGGAAATTTAGAGGGGATATAGAACACTTACTTGATAAGCATCAACATTGCCAAGACGATATTGGACATGACTATCCACAATTAATTTTGTGAGTCTTAGAATTTCACGAGTTAAATGGAAAGCATTACCGAAACGGGACTTTTTACGTTCTTTAGTTGTCAATGTTTTCATTGGTTTAAGATTAAAGTTGTAATCCAAATGAAGATAGTTTAAATTTTTTCGATGAATCAACAATTTAAGCATATTATAGCCTTGTCGGCACACTTGGAGACCGGCTTCAACCCAATCAAGAGTTGTAGTTTGGAAAAACTTGGTTGCTTTAAATGAACGGAAAAGGTATCGTTTCTTCTGAGGTTTTGGATGACGATGATGAAGTTCATTAAGAACATAGCATTTGAGAAGCTTTTGATAGGATACACGAACTTTTACTGGCATATTTGCTGGGCAGTGTTCCTTATACCAGGTTTTAACAAGAGGAATATCTAGAGCACGTCTAGTAAATCCGGAGCGCATATTGAATGGTCTTGGTGCCCAGAGCAGTGCAATTCCATTAGCTGTATTATCAGTGTAGAGTGGAGTCTCGGACAAAATGGGTTCATATTCTGATGGAAGTTCAAACTCAGGATCAAATTCAACATCAGGATTCTGTAATTATAGGATTTTATTTGAATGATTAGGTGATAATGAAAAATACTCACTTTGACAGTAATTCTCTGAGAGATTGGATTAATGAGAGGATCGAAATAAAATGCTGGTAAGTTGGGATCTTCAGTTTTGATGAAAAGAACATTTGGAGTATGATACCAACCCATTTGAACTTGAAATGGATAGCTATTGTACAGGTAAGGAAATGCTATTCTATATTCAGTTCTAACAGGTTGTCTAATGATGATTTTGTTAATGTCATTGAATTCATTCCAATCTTCATCTTCAATGTTTCGATCCTTAACTAGAGGCTCAAACTTTGGTCCACCTGGAAGGGCCAAATTAAGGGCTTTGGCTGTAAAGAAGGATTTTTTGTCAAACAAGTAAAAGTAATTATCATCAACAAGATCAGTGATGATGCAATTGGCAAGACGATACAAATTTGACATTACAGGGAGAGGTAAATTCCATTTACGATAAGTTGGGCCATTAACATATCTATAAAGAGAATTATTTTAATCAATATTTTTATATACTTATACTCAAAGTTGAACTTGCTTAGACTCTATGAGGGGCTCTTTATCATAAAACCATTCTGCAATGTTGCCATCTTCTTCAGGATCAAGATCCATGCAGATTGGCTCAAGGGGTTCAACATCCAAAATATTATCTGCGTAATCAAGGGGCGGTTCTTCATCATCAAAAGGTGGAAAACGCATACGCTTAAAGTGACGACGATCACGTTTTTCACGACGCATCATGATCCACATAGTTCCCCATTGTGCAATGTAAACAGGTTCAACTACCCAAGGAATTTCATTGACGAAAGTAATAGCACCAGTAATGTGATATAAAACTTTGACATCTCTAACTTGTTCCCAAGGCATTGGCATGTTCTCGAGAAGTTTAAGAACTGCATGTGGAATATATTTAAGAGCACCTAAGTAAACTCGCTTGTCATGCCTAAATTTTCTATTAGACATGTCTCCATGATCTCTAATGATCTTTCTGACATGTTCAGGAGGCATTTCCTCCTTCTGATTTTCGACAAATCCAAATTTCTTTTTTTCTGCATATTTCTTTGATTGCAGGCGTTGCCATTCAACCGCTGAACTTATAAAAATAAAATCTTACCTTTAGCCGAAGGTAACATTGACTCGTTAAATTGAATGTAATAATCTATATAAACAATAACTTTTGATAAAATCTAAAATTTAAGAATTTGTTGTAATAAAGAGTAGTTATGAAAATTTTAGTAAAAAGCGTTCACACAACTAATCAGTTATTTAAAAAGCGTCCCAGTTTCAATACTGTTTATCAATGGATGCTCAACCTTCAGAAGAGTCGTCAAAGAGCCATATACCCATTTATTCCACGAGAACCTCCTACAGGTGTCGAATATGAAGGTAAATTTGTTAAAGTCCCTGAAATGAATCCTGAGATGATTGTCCCTAAAGACTTGGATTCTTTCCATCTCAAGCCTTATGTTGCATGGAATGCAAAAGTTATTGAAAGCTCCGAAATGACTCCAGAGAAAATGTATGAGCTACACTATGCCTCAAAAGTTATCAAACAATTTGACGAGGATGCTTCACTTGATGATATAAAGAAGAAAATTAGTGCTTAGTTATAGATGAATACATTTTTTTATAGAATCTAATTGTTTTCATTGATCGAATCTCATGACTTTCACTAAAAAGATTGAGTTAGTAAATTTTGAGCCAAAGACTCTTTGGCCTAGAGAATGAATCCTGCAAATTTGAGGCCTTGACAAAATTGAGAAATGACAGTTTAATTTACTCCTCGATTCCTGAAAAAACCCTAAACAATATTTAAACGATTTTAAGTTTATTAAGTACTAATAATCCTAGTGAGTTTTAACCAAGAGAGCTTCAGGAATAGTAGAATGAAAATTCAGACTCAGAGTATCGTGAATAGGGGAATTTTTCAGTCGATTACAAGATGTACAAGTCAATTTGGTACCCCATGTACTTCACTCAGTGTTGACACTGAAGTACAGGAAGGTTAATCAAGTAAATATATTTTTTACTTGAAATACATGGATGTGTGTGAGGGTACCACATTGCCTTATGCATCTTCGAGTAGACTATAACATTCCACTATTCCTGAAACTCTCTTGGTTATTTAGTTTCACAATAAAAATTTGAAAAAGAAAAGCCAAACTCTGTTTTATATAAAAATAACATGAGTACTAACAGGTAGTTTGGGCAAAAGAAAAAATATCTTGAAGATTATTTTTGTAACATTTATTTTCCATTTTAAGATCAAAGAAAACGATTCATTTATCATATAGAATTGAAAAAGATCTATATATGAATTTCTAAAACCTAATTTTGGACAGAATATATTGTTGCAATAAATAATTGTCCTTTTATCAATTATGTTTCCTTTCATGTGGCCGGAAAATAAGTTGGAATCCCATTTTCTTATGCGAATTAAAGTTTTTTCCAAATTATAACTTAATGAATAATAATTATCCAGAAACTTCTTCTCCTAATTCGATTGAACAAAAGATCATCTATATTTTTTCGGATGATGAAAGAATTTGCGACCATTTTCTCCTTTAGATCTTGTGTTAGCACTGATTAAAAATTATTTCTTGCCGGGCCAATCGTTGAGAATTAACCGATAATTATAATTTAGATTAGCACCCATGTTTTAGGTATTTTAAATAATCAAATTCACCGCTCAGAATTGACAACCACAGACGCCTTTCTTTTGGGAGAAACTGGGATAAGATTTTGCTCTTAGCTTAAAGTCTTGAGCTAAAAAGGAGTTTTAATTTTTGTGTTAACGAATAGTCTTAGCGATAAGAGAATCGAATTCAGTAGTTTCCAGAGCTCGATCAAAACGGTTTTGGCCAAAAATGAGACCTAATCATCTTTTTTGTCCATAAAATTCAGTGAAACCTTGACTAGAAATCAGCAGTATTAATTTTTCCTGAGAATTTCTGATCATAATGAAACGGCTCTTGATGAGGATTAACTTGAAAATTCAAAGCCAGCTTCCAAATCTATTTGTTTGGAATTCATTCATTAAAACGAACTGCATCCTGACACTCATTGATAACAAATTTAATTCATCATTCCCCTCCTCGTACAAGAAATTGTCACTTGCACATTTTTTATTCAAATTTTTGCAATTTTTTGATCATCACATTCACTCAGACACTTTTGAGTATCCGAATACTTTTTTCTCTCTGGCACACTGTGTTGTGTATGAGGGAAAAGGAATGTAATACATTACATTTTCTTCTTGTTGTAATTGAGAAGTGAAAAAATTTACTACACAAGATGAGCAAAGAGGGGAGGAATGTAATTAAAGAATGCCTCAAGGTCAACTGGAAGCGATAATATGTTATATTGTCATAAAACACTCTTTTACTCTCTATGTATATCACTGTTTTTCTTTTACTCGAAATTGATAATTATTTCCTATTTCTTCTGTGAGATACATTGGGATATTTATTTATTTTTAATCGTATTAATTATATAAATGTAAAAATGTACTTTACTTTCAAAATAGGAGACACCAATCAAAATATTTTCATAAAATTAATCCGGGGGTAAAATTTTACAAAACAGTGTCAAACAACGACTCTAATCTTACTAAACTAATAATTTTTGGAGTTCCATAACGACTTCAAAAAATTTAGACCAATCCTTTTTTTAAAAAGCTTTTTCATAAATTTTTTACAGTAGTTTTCTTTGATTTAGAACTAATATAACAAGTTCTAGATTCAAAACTTCCAAACCCTGAATGAACGAGAAGGGAACATTGAACCTGTTGATGGCGGAATGTGTGAAAAATGAAGAATTTCACTCTTGCATTTATAGGTTGAGAAAAGGCCAACCTGTTGATCATCAAAAAATATGAAACCTCAAGTATTTTTACTTTTAGCCTAATCCAAATTGTGACTCATAAAAATGAAATTTCTTTGCTAACAAAATGACGAAAATCAGAAAAGGTTTAGTCTATGTTCTACAGGATATTTTTGCCCATTAACACATGGAATTAAAATTTTGATTTATGCAAAAACATCCTCATTGAATTGCTATGCATGTAAATATAACTGGGTATCAAAAAATGACGTAATTCTATGTTAAGTTGGTTGATATGAATTTAAAACACATTACATTTTCCCATAGATCAGAATATTTAATCAAGATTAATGAGATTTTGATTTCCATAAATATCAGAGTTTCAGAAAGTTTTTTTCATCTGTATTCCCTAACCAGTTTTGGAAATAATTTCTTCAAAAAAGTTGAGTTAAATTTAATCTCGCCTGAGGTTTTCGTGAAGAAGCATTAGGTTATTTTCAATGAGATTTCAGTTTTCTTTTATAACCCTTTCGAGACAATTTTTTCATTTTCATAAAACCCAAAATTTAGCGATGAAAATATTCAACTATTTCGCCAAAAATATTGCTAATTTAAGTTTTTATTCTTCAATTTAAACTTTAATTCATTCAGGAATCTGCCGAACTAATAAAGTTACCAAAGTTTGAGAAAATTGAAACTTGTGTCCATCGGCTCCGAAAGGGTTAACCAAAGTTTTATAAACACCAATATCACTTCACCAATATCATATGTCTTATTTTCTGAGTTCCACGAATTTCACACTGCACTGTAAGTAGCTAGAGTTCTACTTTCACAAAAAAACACAATACATCATTAGTGACAGAACGACTCGAAGTGTTTAGGTATTAGATACTTTTTCATCAGAAATACATCGTCTTAATAGACCAGAAAAAAAGGAAGAACACCCAAGAAGCCAAGATTATCTAAATCAGATGCTTTTAATCTATCTAGAGAGGGGAACACCAACCTTTCTACAGTAAACTTGGATTTTACCCACTTCGAGTTTCAATTGCAAAAGATGTTTCCCATAGCTCTTCCTTCTACGCTGCCCAAAATAAAGTGAGAGCGATAAGAAATTCATGTTTACTCTGTAAAAATACAAGCAAACAAGCATAGTAAATGAAAGAGTGATTTTTCAAATAACAACAGCTGAATATTGAAGAGAAAACAAGTCATTTGCTCGCTATCTATTCCTCCAATGTAAAATTCTCTTTTTTCATGAATCATCCTGAGTAGAAGAATTCATAAATTCAAATCAAGTTGCATCTTGCCTCCCTCATCCCTCGTTTATCGTCAAATATGTATTTTTTCACACTCGATATTACTCTTCATATAAAGTTTATTTACACATTTAACAATGAGTGTTTTAAACCTCAAAGCATTAAGAATCCTTCAGTTCATTTGGTAATGAAGTTTATGCTTTAAACCTCTATCAAATAACGATCAAGATCACATTTTTGATATGCTCTCTAGACTAGCGTTCTTCAGATTCAGAAATATTCCGAAAATTTCCGAATAGCCACAATTTTATTTCTGATATAAACAAAATAATAACTATGAAATAAGTTTTGATTTGTATTGATTGTATAGAAATCCTACACATTTTTAATCAAATAACAATTCTTCTCTAGAGTTGAATTTTATAATGTCTTAGCAAGCCATCTCCCTGGTAGGTTGATATCATCAATTCTTGATCTATTATTATCAAAGCTTGAAGAACGATAGATAGGTCCAATTAAGATCCTAGGTATCCTTAGAGATTCTTGCGAAGAAGAAGAAAGTATCTTTTAGAAATTTTATAAGCCCTTGAATTTTAATATGAATAAATTTTGAAAAAATATATATTTCACAAGATTATCGAAAATTAATACATGTTTTAATAATTTTATTTTCGTTACCTTTTCGGATTTTTTCAGACGGATCCGAATTTGAATTATCTGAAAAACCCTACTTTAGACCCACATTTTATTAAATTATAAAAATACCAAAAGACTATTAAAAAATAGTGATCACAAATCAGATATTTTTATAGATTGAAATTATGGCTCTATTTTTATTTGTAAACACAAAAATGAGAAAATTTATACAATTATGAGTAGACCTTGGGAATCTATGATTTTTACAGAAATCTCAATATTTTCATCAAGAATTCGAATTTTTCAAAGATTTTTTGGAATCCTTCTCATGTTGCCCACTTTAACCATTTGAAGAAAAAAATTCTGAAAAAAAAATTTTTATGAAAAATATGGTCATTTTTCAAAATTTCGATTGGTGCCAAAACTCCATTTTTTCGAACTTTGAGCTGAAAATTTTTATTGATTTGAAAGTTGGAGATTGATCAAAAGGATTCTAAATGACATCTTCTGCTCAACTCTTTCCATTTTCGAGAAGATAACCATTGAAATTAAGAATATATTCAGAGCAAGAGTTCTCATTTGCGATCATTTCTGAATTTCATACAGCTGAACTTAATCTAGAGCTTGGATCATTGACATGCTATAGTCAATTTTCGAAAAAGGAATGTATAATTAAACGAAATTAGAAGAACCCTTGTTCAAGATCATTATGGGCACGAGAAGTTAAGTTTACTGTGAGTAAGTTTAAAACTTTTATTCTGAGAATAAATTAAAAAATAATAATATTTTGATTTGACAAACATGTAATAAAATGATTAGTCATCTTAATAATTTTCCCTACTTTTGGTTAGCTTCTCACACATGTATCATCCCGATTTTATCAGAACAGAAAGGCTTCTAAATATATAGACAGCTTTAGAAACTTCTTTTTAGAGAGAAGAAGTTCCTAAGCGGAACCATAAATAAAAATAAGTAAATACCCTCGGCTGTGTCTTACCCACTCATACAGATCTAAGTTATCATTTTTTGTGTCGAGAGGAAACATACTAGAAATTATTTTAAACTATTGACAAATTCAAGAGTGTGCGTACTAATATTAAAAAGTTGGAGTAGAAGAAAGTAAGTATCATCAGTATTAGTATTTGAGGATATGGTTTATTCCCAAGTTAAATCTATCAAATTTTATTTAATAATTAATCTGGCTCATCTTGATCAGTGGGAATGTATGTTTGATTTATATATTATTTTCATAATTATACTAAAGACTAAAGAAATCTTCAAAATTTTGTTATACTACAATATGTTAGTAATACACTAATTCATAGAGGATCACTCTTGATTCTGATTGGTCAAGACGAAAATAGTTTCTGATTGGTTTATGAATGGTTGATTTCAATTTTTCATACCAAAATCATGTTATAATCACAATTAAAGTATAATTATTCAGTTGCATTGTAAAAACAAACTTGTCCACATTCTCAGAAGGCCATTTATCAATTCATTCAGTTGCTGTCCTTCAATTAGCTGTGCCCTATATAGAAACATATAATATTTCATAAGAAGAAACTAACCATGATTTATCGAGAAAAATCAACGTGTCTTTAAAAATTTCTTAGTCATACTAAAGAATTTTGTTTCAAGCATTATTTTGCAATCCAGATTAAATGAATATTAACCATAAATGGATGCTGGCTATGCTTGGAAGTTATCAAAGTTTGGTCGGCTCACATCGACACGTTTACGCTTTGATGATGACTTCTCGGATCGATTGAATTATCAGTTTACAGGCTTATTACTTTTTATATTTATTGGAATTATCGGTATTCGACAATATACTGGTGAGTACTTTACTATAGAATTTCCTTTATTCAAATATTCCCATGTTTCATGAAAATCATCTTTTAGTTAAATCGTAAAAAACTATTTAGAAGAAAAATATTGAAATTTTGAGCTGGCTAAAAGTGTATTTCTTTTGAACTCAAAAATTCTACTCACTAAGGAAAGGGGGAAATCTTTTTTCTCCGATCAACTTAATCCTAGCAGAATTTAGTACTCAAAAGATATTTTGGATATTATTGAGAGGAAGTAATCATCCCACGTTATGGGAATGCCCAACAACGAATGTCACCATGATAAGATTAGTAGTTTCTGTGGAAAAAAGTTAGAACGAACAATATATTCAGGACTTTAATAATTATTGAGAATTAGGCGGTGATTTGAAATAAATTAGGTAAAACCTCCCTTATGAGTTTAGAACCAAACGAAAATAACTTTGTTGTTCAGCAAGTAATACAATCTCAACAGTTTGTTCTTTTTTTCCTGAATAATTATTACTCATAAGTTGTCTTCTCTGGTGCATTCAAGAAACAAAAAAGACTGTAGGACCCCTCTGCATATAGAAACTGAATATTGAGGAAATAAAATCAATGATCGTGTACAATCATCATTAATTGTACTTCTTTTCAATCGCAGTGATTTTGTTTAAATTAATCAAACTTGAAAAAAAACATTTATTTCAATTTTTTAGAGACACTCTCCCCACTCCTTATATACACTTACAAAGCCAGACTGACAATAATGCCCCTTGTAGTATATCTTAAATTTTATGTTGTACTCTATACTATTAATTCAGTATTTATACTCACAATTTTTTTATTTGAGAATCAATTTCATTTATTACCTAGCTCTTTTTCAATTCCACGTCTCATCCACCACCCTATGCGCGCGTAGGTACTCACCCACACATCTTATTTTTTCATCTCCTGTAGTCTAATTTTTTTGAATTTTCTTACCAATTTGTTTCGTTCTATTCCTCCGCCAGCGAGAGACTGAGAGGAAAAAACTAAAGATAAATTAAACAGAATTTAAAGCAAGATTAGTTATCGATCTGGGGGACTGTTTTTTTTTCTGGTATAGAAGAATCTTTGAGTGACATTTCTCAAAAAAATATTGGCAAAATAATCATTGCTCAGATATATGTTTTATGATCGAATTTGTATCACACAAAAAGAGCATCTAATACATTTATTCTCAAGTCACAAATTATGCAAAGTAGTTGTTGGGCCAAAGATATTATGCAAAGAAATTTATCATATCCAACGAGAAAATACATTCCCTTAGTTAAGCCATGAATCACCAAAGAGAACAAGATTAAACTTTTTTGCTAATAAATACATCAGAGCACTCTTTTTGTGATACATAAAAATGGAGATATCACCCCTTTGAGAAGGTGAACTAACAACAAGTATATATAACATTTACACGTATCTACAGAAGAGATATTCCATGTCTATTAAAAGGTGTCACGCACAGATCACAATGGTTATTGAAACTGCAACATGATTTTTGTAATTGAAAAGATATATATATACATAAATGCATCCTTTTGCAGATCACACACACGATGATGGGTGGAGAAGGATTATTTGTTAACACATATTTTTCATGTTTCGCTAAGGCAAATTATCCTACACTTTAATAATAATAATGATAACAACGATGATGATTCTGATGAAAATCGATCAAAAATTTTGTTTTTCGATTGCAGAAAATAAACGACACTCAAGAAATCCAAGACGAAAATCTCTTCTTAACTCTCTTCCCGTTAAGATTCTTTTCCTATTCATAGATTTTGTCAAAAAAATCCTACTCGACCCAAAAAGCAAGATTTTATGAAGATTATAATGAACTTTATCGGCAAATTTCTTTATGAAGTATATATACAGAATACCATCAAGTTATAACTATACATCAAAATAATGTCTATTTCTTTATACATGTTACAGTGATTCTGGAAACTTTAGGAATTCTGCAGAATCCCTGGGCAACAATCAGACTCTCAGGAAATCTGAAAACTAATTATAATTATTCATATGTGACATTGCAAGAAAATATTTTGCCTTTTTTCCCAAATTATGAAAGATTCGAGTTGATCATAATTCTTTTAAAGATCAATTGTCCTATCAATTATTCAAATAATTTCAACTTCTGTATAAAAATTTCCGGATTTTCATTGATTTGAACAAAATCCACTGATCTTGGTCAGGACTAGAGAGCCGTTGTTCATTTTACAGTATTTGGCCGAATGCACAAGTATTTTTAGAATTATCAGAATTAGTTTAAAATTATTTAAAAAGAAAGTTTCTGAGCATTACTTGAGGCTATTCGGTTTATTTGATTTAGCTCAAATATTTATAGAGCGGTCATCTAGCCGGGTCTTCATATGATGTGACAGCAGTGTGACGAATCAATGGGGATTTAATAAGAGTGTCATACGCTATTCTTGATGTCACAACAGTTTTTCAAATAGATAAATGTTATCGCAAAAACATTGAAATTCATTCTACATGAGTTTAAATCTGAAATTTCAAGTTTTCAATTGAATAATTATAATTAGTTTTCAGATTTCCTGAGAGTCTGCAGACTCACTGATTGTTGCCCAGGGATCCTACAGGATTTCAAGATTCACTGTAACTAGTGAATGGATAATAAGGAAATCTGAATATCTAGTTTCCAGATTCCCTGTATCACTAGGAAGTCTACAAACTTTCAGGGAGTCTGCAGACTCACTGAAGTTTCCAGAATCACTGTAACATACACATTTCTGCGACATTTTTATGACAGGCTAACTAAACTGAGAGATTTTTGGACCATGTCTTGAATTAAAGATTTTGTCCTTAATGTGTCAGAACAAGATCTGAAATGTGATTCGGTAGAAACCCATCGATATAGTTCGAACAATGAATATAGAGAATCTTTGAGGGAGTACTAGCCGAAAGTTTTTGATATCTGCTCGAATAAAAATTTTCGATTTTGTGAATTGTCAGAGAATTTCTTTGATGTGATCACGAAAATTAATTTCTTTGATCATTTCTCAATTTAAACTTGACAATACCACATATTTATATATATCTGTGTATAAAAACATCTATTTATCGTATATTAATCCCCCATTAATGTTGGCTAGGGATAAGGAATTGAATTTATTGTATGTATCTGGTCTAGACTATGATTTTTTTCCAATTATTTTGTACGACTTTTGAATAAACTTTTGGTCACGAGTGATCTTTTCAATGATTTCCCATTGTATGCGTATTTCTCTGGACAAGTCCCGAAATGAATAGTGAAAAAATGATTTTGAAAGTAAAAGTTAAGGATGACTAACTAGCCAAGAGCACTTCATAATAAACTTTTGATGTTGGATTTCTTTTGCACAAGTTTTTTGCTTGTCGGCATAAATTCTGAATTTAATTTAGTAAATTAACCAAAACTAAGTTACTTAGTCTGCTTAGCTTCCTTTTAAAAAGCTGGAACTAATTAAAATGGTCCAAAATCTCTCGTTTGAATATAAATAAAGGATAGTAATGAGTTCTACGATATATATTCTTTTTCTACCATTTCATCTTTCGCTCCATGAGTGAAGATACTATTATCCATCGATGTTGACACTCTTTATTAACCTAAAAATTCTCCTTTTATTCAACAATATCAAATCTTTTTTGGAATTTCACAACTTAGTTGAACAGAATTATCGAACTGCTCTCCCTTTTACTCTACCATAAGCACTAGGCTAGGGTGAATTTTTTTTTCTCCGAACAACTCACGAGAGGACTTACTTTTCTGATAAATTTTAGTCCTCAGATTATGTTTTGTATATTTTTAAAGCATGAAAGTCATTCTCCATTATGTCATTGCCCATTTTTCCCATAATATCCCACGGGCATGATTAAATAACGAAATTCACCACGAAGGCTCTCTTGATTATAAGACTACTATTTTTGAAGATAAAACTTAATAAATCCATTAAATGGCCAAGATATTCCGGATTTTAGTGATTGCGTAGTAAAAATTCATTGAAAAATTTTGGATTTTTAAAACCGAATGGCATAATAGAGAAGAATTTTCGACATATGCTTCAATACAAAATATAATCAGTAGTTCTATCTGAAAGGTTGGTCCTAATATGAGGTTAAAAATTTCAACCTGGCCTAATAAGCACCATTTAAGGTTTCAATCCTTGATATTTTTACCAACTTTACATTCTATATATTATAAGATGAGATGTGTTGTATGGGACAAAAAAATCACAATTATTGTCAATAATAATAAGAATATATATTTTATTATTAAATAATGTAATAGATATATTTATTATAATAGGATATGTCGGTAATTAATTTGTGTGATTTCGTGTATTTCATTGTAAAAAAGTTTAATTCATACGTATAGAAAAATAATTTTTGGGCTTTTGTAAATAGACGTATATAGTATTGAATAAATGTCTGTCATTGATTTTTTCCCAGTACAGATACTAAACATGCATTGATCACAAATTTTTTCGTAGAAAATAATGCCGAGCTTCTTCAAAAATATTTCCTGATGATGAAGGGATTAGAGGCCGAGTGAATATTTAGTGATTAAGATTATAATCAGACTACTGTATTACATCGGCTTGATATCTATATTAAATTTATGAGAATATGCAAATTCCTCTTATTGGTTCAAATAGTTTTTAGGAGTGAATCATAGGGGGGGGGGGTAAGGGTTGTAAAAGGTTAAAGGATTTAATAGTCATCTCTGAAACTCCTGGTCCAGGCTTTTGGAAAATTTTTAAAAATTAGCAAGCTACACGGGAAACAATATCTGATCAAAAAGGAAAATTAATCGAATCTCACACGATCTAATGATTTTCGCGTCAAATCGAAATCCTAAAAACTTCGATATTATTCCTTAACATATTTTTTCAGTGACTACTAAAAAACCATCGTCACATTCGAGTTCATAGATTACCAACTTGACATATAAACTGGCTTTATATCAGGTATTTTGAGATTGAATCTTCTATCAGCCCTTCATTAACAAAAGAAAAGTAATTGATCTAAGCCTATATGGGCCCTAATTAAAAATGTATCAACAAGTTTGTCTGGTTTCAACTCTCTAGAATACATATCCTAATTTCTCTCCTTCTAGCCTAATTTTGGCGTCTTCGTACAAGGGAATCAGCATGTGTCCACTCTTCCCCTATACAGACCCTATTTCGTTTTGCCTAATTTTTTTCATCTAATTAAAATTTGTCTGCATTACCCATATGATATAATACATGGTTGGGTTATCTGTTTTATTATCTTGCATTCTATTCTTCACACTTTAAAAGGAGAAAACTTTACTAGTCCTATTCCACATACCTCTTATGATAAGGAGGTGGCTTTCCGAATAACCATTCATCTTTACATGTTACATTAACGCTTAAATTGTTAATTTGAAATTAAATTTTCCCATCCTGATTTCGTCTGATCTTTTTACACAACTCTTTTATGAATTACAACTAAAGATTGTTTCTAATTAGCAATTCATGTTGTTTGTCAAATCCACTTGAACTCATAATTTAGAAAATTGATCATATTTTCACACCATATGTACATTTGTAATCATCAAGAATATTATTGTTAGATTCTAAACTCATATGGAAGGTTAGAGAACAACAAGGGTATATTCGAGTGATAAACGTTATATTTCGTCGGGTCTCTTCAGACTCCACCCAGGTTAACTTTCGGAAGGGGTGGGGAACTGGTTGTGAAATTCATCTCTTGATCAGCTAATTACTTTTGCCTTTTAAGAAAGTTCTCGATTTGCCCACTGTACCTTTTTCGTTTTCTTTTGGTTGTTGAGCAGCTTTTCTTTTCTCTCTTATGTACATTTATCATCAGTGGCAATACTTTAAAAATGATTGAGAATAAAATGCAAGCTGAAAAAACACCAAAAATTTCCAATAAATGGGAAAAAAGCTCACATTAAAGAACTCACTATTTCTGCAAAATCATTTTTCTTGGGATTGCTTTTTTAAAATTTTGGTAATTTTGTGGCATTTTTGTTTATGAGTAACTCAAAAATTCAGATTGTCTAACTTGTCAGAGACTTATGATTATAGCTTTATGTTTTAAAAATTTTGAAATTTCCCATAAATCATCACTCAATTCGAACTTTAAATTGATTCTCATGTAAAAGAGGGATGTGTCCAAAACTAATCAAAACTCGAATTATTTTATCATCTAAGGCCATGCTGAAATCACAACTGTAGAGTTTCAAATAGACTGTTTATTATCTGATTTAAAAAGTTAATGGATTTTGAAAAAGGTTGGATACCTTGAGCATATTTTTAGTGTCCATAACTATCCCTATGCAATATGTTAACACGTAAACTAATGGATTGTATTTATTATAAATTACAAAGTTTAATTAATGATACTTGTGTGTGTACCTAGTTTCCAAACCGTGCTTATCTTATGCAAATGGAGAAAATATAAGACTTGACCTTTAACTTAGCAATGCTGTTATTATTATATTCTCCCCTAAAATACACACAGGAAATTGATTCCTTTTTTTCAACGAAAAAAATTATTTAAATACCAATGTCACTTCAAGTTGTTGTTCAAGAATACATAGATATTAATACCTACATTAGATATTTACACAATGTTATTATCTAAAGTATAGCATAGTTAAAAAAGATGCAATTTATTTATGCTTTCGTAGGCTTTTCAAGAAACACATTTCAACGGGTTAATCGATAAATTATAATTCTTGAACTCTTGAACCATATGATCTTGGTGATCTGTTAGAGAATGTATAATTATTGCGTCGATAATTATTTTATTTCATAGTACAAAAAGTCTAAAGTTTAAACCTGCTAAAGAATCAAAAAAGGCTGATTTAAAATTGTAATTTAGTTCACTTTGAAAGTGTAAAACTTGGTCCTCTCTCTAGCGATCAAAGACCTGTCCACAGTTCTCTCTTGGCTCACCTCTAAATAGACTTTAAAGTACAAAATTCTAGTTTTGATTGATTATGATTAAAAAATTATCCCTATTTAGCTCTGATGAAAGTTGAAGTTAATCCAAGATTATTTAAAGTTTGTTAGTACAGAGTATGATATTAACTTAGCAAGTGTAATACTATTAATATGTCACTTTTAGAGATGCTACATTCCTACTCAATGAGTACTCAACCATAATAAATATTTCATTCAACTTTTTCAATTAAATATTGAAAGCAATCAGTTATGATTTTGAATAATGAGAAAATATACTTCGATCAATCAAATTGATATTTATATCTACAATACACTCAGATTCCAAGTATGATAACTCAGGTTAATAATTTATAGAATTGTTTTTTGGATTATACAGTAATTTATTATCATTTCTAAATAGCATTATGTTTATAGTTCTGAAAACTTAAATAGGGACAAATTAAGCGCTAGATATCTGAACAACTTTGGAAAGAAACTACAATTATAAGCAGATGAATACTCCCTCTACTGAAATATATATAAATTAAAATTTTTATTGTCAGTCTAGATTCATCCTGCCTTTCTCTGTGTCTCCCTGCATTTAGGTTAGTTATGAGGAGAAGTAGAGAGAATCTTATTCATAATTTAAATCATCATCGTTTAATAAAATATCTGAAACAATGCCATCTCTTCTTCTTAGATTTCTTTAGGCATATCATTTGGGAATTTATCGTCTACAAAATGGATACACTTTAATGACAATTTCTAGAGAAATTAAAATTCCTTCTTGCATCTTAGTATCAAGTGGAAAAAGTTTTAGCTAAAAATTCTCATAACCCCCTCAGACTTGAGTCATGAGTCGTAGAGCAACGCTCTTCTTCAAAAAACTTACCTTTTTATGGTTTAAAAGCTATGCTCGATAGTATCTCTTAAATTTTAATTTAGAAGTTTTTAAAATTTGTCAAAAACGGTATTTTTCAATACTGTATTTCTTAAGATCTGAATGAATCTTTTTGCTGATATCTGATCTCTTTTTGGCAAACTTTAGATTTTAGGGAGGGACTAGGTTACTGTAGAAAACAACTTTTTTAGAGTTGCGTCACACGAGGAAACATATTTAGGGACCAATTGAGAATTTAAAAACTACTTTTCTAATAAAAAAGAAAAACAAACCGCCCAAATTAGATAATTTATGTATGCTCAACATGTACGAGTGAACCTTCTAATCCCTTGTATTACTATCTCATACTTTAATTAAGCATTATTAGCGTACATATCAAGTATTGTATTTGGTACTTGGTGGAATAGTTATTGATTCAATTTCAACAACAATGATGGAAATTAAGGAACAAGTTTTGTTTTTAACACTACCACCTCTAATTTTTTTCATACTACATAATGTATTTTTAAAACATACACTTTGTACTGAAGAGGGGAGAGAATATACCCAACATTAGTCTATATTATAAAGGCTAAAGGCTAAAGTAGTATTGGATACTTTCTGAACTTTTCACCCAGGAATATCAACCATACAACTGAATGTATTCTTTTTTCACATTAAAAATACACTCTTTTGATCTTTATATTTATTTATTGTAGGATATATATGTTTAGAATAATAACAGTCAATAATAATAATAATAATATTGATAACTCTCAATTCATCAATATATTCTGAATTAGGTACAAAATTTCTGACGTGAAATTAAAGCTATAGCTTATCTATGATACGATAGACTAGATTTGGATAAAATCTGAAAATAAAAATTCAATTTTGGAAAAGTTTTTTATTAGTTATCAAGCAATTTAAATGATTTTTAAAAATTTCGTAAAAACTAAGAATGTCTTAAAAAATTATTAGTTTTTTCGTACCGATTTGTCCGATAGAACTTTCAGTGCTAAGAACTATTTTACTAGGTGATCAGTGATCAATAAAATCCTGAATATCTTTTTGTGTTCACAAGTATTTCATGATCGAAGCTTTTAAAATATAGAAAAATCTTGATTTAAAATTAGCTAAGCTAATTCTGTTTGTAAGCGTAAAATATGTTTCAACATCAACTGAAGTTGAATTATTTTTTCATGAAGACTGTAATTAGAAAGTCTTATTATTTATTTTCAGACTTTGCTTACTGTCTATGTACTTGGCTAACATCTAGATTCTGTTCTGTAGATTATATCTTTTTCATCAGAATCGTTATCATCTAGTTTTAGTGCCCCTACTTATAAATTAGATTAAAATATTGCATCTCGAATACAGAAATAGAAATTTATTTCTCTTACAGTAGCTCAAACTCCAAACTCAATGAAACTTGCAATAAATTTCACACATCCAAAGATCAGAAATTTATTTATTCTGTTTTAAAATTTGCTGAGAGCTTGAATATGTTATCTATCTTAGTTTTGATACAAACTCAATAAATTAAAATATCACAAGACTTTTCACAATAAAAATTCAAATTCCTTTTGTGAAAATCAAGGTTGATTCTATTGAAATAGAAGTAAAACAAAGCTTTGAACTGCAATAAAGTTAACCGGTAAAGATATAAATTGAAATAAAATTGGCAAAATAATCATTAATTCATCTTTAATTCCAATAATCTTTAACCATCAAAGGATTTTTTAACTTTTCCCTTCCAGTCAAACTGACCTTAGATTTACGATCAGAGATTTTCATATTGCTTTGTTTTCCCTCCTGGTAACTTTGCCAAACTACCCAAATATAGTATTAATAGTAGCTATTGTGTTAAGATCACAGGATCTAACTTATCATGATAACCTCAATGGAATTTTTATTGTATTTTATGTTTCTTAATACAATACTGAATAGGAGAAACGGAGATCTTGTAGGCAGTGGAAAAGGTGGTTCTTTCTTTTCATGGGGATGGAAATTCTCTTTATTGATTGATATGGAATTAGCATATAATTAGGTAATTCATCCTCTTTTCTTGTATTCTTTAACTAACTAATCATAAAAGTGTAATAACATAAAAGTAGATTTGTAGATTTTATCCCAAAGCATCTTTTATAGATGTTTCGATGCTAAGGATGAGTCAAGTACCTACTCCAGTGTGATGCTACGCTTGTAATTTAGTTTATTGGCTAAGATCCGAAAAATTACAATAACTAAGGCTTCACTTCATTTCTCAAAGTGGTTTTGGGCCTTAATTCATGTTCATAGTTTTGTGATGCTTCTTGATATCCTACATTCAAACGATCTGCCCGTTTGTCTTGTCACAAGAAAAAATCATATCAGAAGAAGAAAACTTTTTCGATTTTAAAATTTCAGACTGTTCCAACAACCATTCAATGATGTGAATATAAACTTTGGTTAGAATTCAAAATCAATCTGAACAGCCAGTAGGATTAGCTAAAGGTTATCGTTTTCATATCTCTCATAAAATAATCTTATATTTATCCTGTCGAGTACTGTAGATAGTCCTCTTGTCTTTTATTGTATCGATGTTTATCTGACATTAACATTAATAGAATAAATTTTTATTCAAGTTTAATCTCTCGTTCCTATTACCTATAAAATGCCTTGAACATTTTTTTATCTTGAATCACAGTTAAATCTGTCGAAAAATTCATTCAAAACTTTTTGATAGAACTCTTTGAAAGAAAAAGATGTAATAAACACATTTCTTAAAAGATTATTCGTACTATCACTTTGAAAATGATAAGAACTAAATGATTGAATGAAATTGATAATTAAAAAATTATAAAAAAATAACTAACACAGGCCAAGATAGTTGAAGATCATTGGAACCTAAATACATCTGATAGGCTTCCTAATTGTTCTTGCTATGTAAGAAAAACCAAAATAAATAGAATTTGAATGTAAAGCTAGTTCAAAAATAATTTTTTGAATTCTAAAACGGAATGAGCTGGGAATTCGAAAAAAATTCAATCTGACCAAAATTAGGCCGTTTTTTGAATTTCGAGAATGTACCAAATTTCTAGTTTTTCAACTTTTGAACCCAAAACTTTTATCGATTTCGATGATTCGAAGCAGTTATGGGAGGATATTTGGGATCAAAATTGAACGAAGAATTCGAATCTGTTTCCGAGAAAAAGATTAACTTCCAAAAAATTTGCCTTCGTGATAATCGAAAAATTCAAATGAACTACAGTGAACTTTTACGAGTGAATTCGAATTCTTCGTTCAATTTTGATCCCAAATATCATCACCAAACTGCTTCGAATCATTGAAATCGATAAAAATTCTGGGTTCAAAAGTTGAAAATCTGGAAATTTGGTACATTTTCGAAATTCGAAAGACGTCATAATTTTGGTCAGATTGAACTTTTTCGGAATTTTTTCGAATATCCACAACCTATTAGCTCATTCCGTTTTAGAATTCAAAATTTATTATTTTCTGTGAATCCGGAGAAAAATATCGAGTTTTTTGTAAAAATAGTAAATTCTCATCTTCATTTCAATTAGGTTTATAATCAAATAGAGTCTTCTCTTCAGGCTTGAGTAAATCATTTTACGTTCCTATAATCTCCGACATAGAGAAACAAATCTTAATCTGGTCCTCCCCTATTTCTTCAATTATGAACTCATTTAATGTTTAAGATGTATTCAGGTTTAAAGGGATTACGTAGTGAAAATTCATCGGAATTTGAGCATCGATTTGAAATAATAAAAAAGTAACAGTTATTTTGCTCAGAATAAAGGGAAGTATTTCTATGAATAAAAAAGGAAGGAATTTTTTTTTTCTTCGAGAAACGATAGAATGCTTCAAAATTAATAAAAAAACTCAAAGAGTCAAGAACAAGGCATGCTTTGACAAGCTTATTTAATTTTTTATTCTAAACTTGTGCCAAATATTTGCCATGGCGACAAGAACAACTGTACGAGTAAAATAAATAATAATTAATTTAACCCAGTAATGTTAACAAACAAAAATGGTTGAGTTAACATGATCTGTATGCTTTTCATGTGTCAACATTCATTTTATTTGTCAAGTTTAATTAATTCAATAACACCAATGTATCATCATGGTTTGTTCCCTCATCACAATACACTTTGCGGGACATTAGCTGCCTTATTTCCTGAAAGATATTCTGAGGTTGCTGACCATCAGTCATGCTGGATAGAAAGACGAGAGGTTTTTGAGGTGAATAAAAGCTTTTATTTTCGCTGGAGTAGGTAATGCCGAGCTTCTTCGAAAACATTTGAATTTGTTGGTGAGTCGGAACTCATTTTGAGGATTTGAAGATAAGACGAGTAATTAGTGATAAAGCTTTTATTTCGCCGGATCTCATCAGACTCTTACACCGGCTTGATTTATATATTAAATTAATTAACAAAAGTGTATCCTCTTATTGGTTGGTTTGGGAATGCGATTGGGGAGGGAGTGGGGTTTCTCTTGTTGTTGTGAGCAATTACGTGTTCGGTCTTCTTTTTATGTAGGGATCAATTGGTAACTGTCCACTTTCTCTTCTCCTCTTTCTGCTTGTTTTGCAGATTGCATTGGATACTGTTTTAGATGTGCTAATTATGGGTTGAGATTTGATTTGATTATCAACTTCCGTTGATTTCTCGTTTTTGTCACTTGATTTCTCGTCCACATAAATTATCGGTGTTGTGACGTTGATGCCAATTAGCTGATTAGTAGTTTCCACTACTTTCTCGTTGGTTTCACTTTGGGTTGCTGTGGCATCGGATGGGGGATTTTGGGTTGATGTAAATTGGGGATTCCCCTCTAGCACTTTCGCTATTTTGGCGAGTTTTTTGCTGTTGGTGAATCTTTGTTTGCCTTTGATCCCTAGTTGGTTTGCCAGGATTTTTTGTTTACAAAGGTTGGGCTGGAGTTTGTTAATGAAGTGGGCTTCAGCGTGCGTGAGAGCTTGTTCCTTGATAATTCTGTGGGTATTTGGATCGGCTTGGTAGATGATGCTAAAGTTGCTCACATCAGCAGTGTGATTTGTTGTCATCAGGTGTTCCTGGACTGCTGAGCTTTTGTTACCATTTCTTAAGTGTTCTTTGATTCTGGCTTTGAGGGGTCTAATGGTTTGGCCAATGTATGTGGATTCGCATCTGCATTTGAACATGTAGATGACTCCTTTCTTTTCTAGCCATGGTGTTGGATCCTTGTCCGGAATCAATCTTCTGGTTTTGTGGAGGACTCGTAGCCGAACTTCGGGGAACGTCCTTTTAGTTAGTTGGACGAGCTTGTTGTTTAGTATTTGTTTGGCTGTGTCACCCTTGAATGGAAGTTTGAGGTAGATATTTTTGGTCTGATCTTCCGTTTTCGGTTTCGGGTTTGGGTTTGAGTGGGCTTTTATGAAGGCGGGTGGGTAACCATCTTTGCATAAAAGTTCGGTCAGGATTTTCCGGTCGGCTTCTTTGTTTTTCTCGCTTGTTATGCGTTCGATTCTGAGAAATTCGCTGCTTACAAGGCTTTTCTTCTCCTCACAAGGGCTAAAGCTTAAGAAAGGGAGAAATTGTGTCGGAACGGTGCTCTTCCGGAAGACTTTGGTGGAGGCGATGTCATCTTCTTTCGTTATTGTAACTTCGTGGAAGTTGATGGAGTTTTGAATTTCCGCTTCATGCGTGAAACTTATGTTCTGATGCAATTTGTTCAGGTCATCTAGAATTGCCATCGGGTCTGCATCATTTGGGAGGACCATCAAAGTGTCGTCGACGTATCTCATGTAGAGTCTTGTGCTTTCTATTGTTGCTTTCATTTGGTTAGATTCAAGGGAGGCCAGGAAAACGTCTGCTAGTAGTGAACCTATTGGACTTCCCATTGCGACGCCATCAATTTGTTTGTAGTAGGAGCCTTGGAATTTGAGGTCAACATTCTGTACGGTCATGAGCAATAATTCGGATACCGTTTCAGCTGGGATTCTACATAATGAAGGAAATGATTTAATCATGTCGCAGAGGAACTTAACCGTTTCTTTTAATGGGATCTTCGTGAAAAGAGAGCATACATCAAAGGATATCATTCTCGAGTTTGTAAAATCCACGTCTTTTAACTTTGAGACAATTTCGATTGAATTTTCAACTGAATATTTGCATAATTGGTTTCGTATGGGTGTGAGTATTTCATTTAACCATTTGACTAATTTGTGTTGTGGGCTGGCTGACATGTCCAGTATTGGTCTGTATTTTAATCCATTTTCGCTCGACTTGTGGACTTTAGGAAGGAGGTAGATTCTACTGATTTCATTGGAAGTTGGTTTGAGTTGATTTGCAGTTATCTCATCGATAAGATTGTTTGACAATAGACCTTCGATTTTCCTGGTGATGGCTTTCTCAAAGCCTATTCTTCGCGCTTCTGCCTTCGCGGGGTCTATTTGGCGGAATCTTTTTGTGTCCGCTTTTATTTTCGTCGGCTCTCTTCAGACCTTACAGGCGGGACATTAGCTGCCTTATTTCCTGGTAAAAGCTTTTATTCACCTCAAAAACCTCTCGTCTTTCTATCCAGCATGACTGATGGTCAGCAACCTCACAATACACTTTGTTTTATTTTATGCAATAGTGTAATAAAAAATTGATTGATGTTTTAACTGAGAAAGACACATTTTTCAAAATCAAAATGAAAATTTTCATGTTCTGATACAGTTTGAAAAAAAATCCTTAAAACAGCTTGGCGCATTTTCAAAAATTTTCATTTTCAATTGGTTTTCGATTATCTTCATAATTATATGATCAAATTAAATACTGGAATCAAGATTATACGTAAAAATTCGAAATTATTTAAAATTTGGAGAAACTTTCTAATAACCGGAAGGAAAATGGAAAATTACGAAATCGAAAAAATTTGAATTTTCGTCTAATTCAGCTTATCAGAACTGCATTTAATCGCATTCAAATCTCCTTTGAGCCCAAACTTGAGTTTTTATCAAAATAGAACATTGACTCTGTGAGAAATAATTATTTAGAATCATTTAAGGAAAGGAGACCTCTGACTTTAATCTAAAAGTTAATTATTTTTCAAGTCTTGACATGCCAATCAGGTTACCCATACGTTTTTTGATACTTGAAAGACAAGATAAAAAATAGAGTATCGATAGAAATTACGATCATCATCCCAATGACTAGTCTACATACAGAGTAGAATATTCTATTCCCTTACTCTCTTTCTCTTTCTAGTGATATTCTCTAAATATTCTTTGACAGTATTTGAATGAATAAATACTCAGCTATATATAACTTTCCCACACTTTTTCTATATGTTCATATTTTAATGATTACTATAAGTATTATTAATACATTCCCCTAATCTGTACATTGTATATTTAACAATGATATTATAGACTATCGATTGAATTCTAATGATATACATATAATTACTTTTGGGTATTAAACTTTGATAGATTGCTTATTCCCTTTTTATGTGAGAAATTTATTACATGAGATTAAAATTTTGACATAGTCTAAATTAAATCAAATATCGAATTATGCTTGAAAGTTGCTTAAACATTCAACTAGGTCCTAAAGCCTCGTTGATAGTAAGATGAGAATTTACTACAAACTCGATGCTTCACTTTGGATAGTCAGGAATAAATTGAAATGGGTTGTTGAAATGCCCCAATTTTTTATTTTTGAGCTCAATTTAAAAGATTTGAAGCAACATTTAAACAAGGATCAAGATTAAAATCTCGCCAAGGGGAAATTTTGACCAGTTTGAATTTTTTCGAAATATTATTTTATTCCAACAACTCATTTCATCGTGGGTTTCAAGAATTAATTCTACTCCTGAGTATTCAAAGAAGAATATTCAGATTTTGGAAAAATTCTTGCTATCATAACAACTAGCTTTAGTTCCGAGAGGAGTTCTATGGCCAAAATATACAAATACTGGTTGAGCAAGATAGGTCTATTCGCGATAGCGGCTCTTCTTAAACGTAAGGGATCAAAATGATCAGAGATACCGATTAAGAAGCT
This sequence comes from Gyrodactylus bullatarudis, assembly GCA_012064415.1. Lineage (NCBI taxonomy): Eukaryota > Metazoa > Platyhelminthes > Monogenea > Gyrodactylidea > Gyrodactylidae > Gyrodactylus > Gyrodactylus bullatarudis. Next base: position 318,849 of record SSNU01000202.1, read on the forward strand.
AGGAAATCAGGAAAAAATTTCTCGGAATGAACTTATATTGTCATGCATTTTTAATGATGACTCGTAAATTACCCAATGAGTTTATCAAAAGCTAGAATACAATTGTAATAATTGGGAAAATATATACCCAAGAAGATTTATGCATTTTTCATACGTACCATGTACTCCTTATATGATTCATTCATTTCTTCATTTAGTAAGGAAAAAAGAGTTGTTCTTCTCGTCAGGCCCCCACCACTAAATATTGTATGTGCAATAAAGAGTAAATCTTGAGGCCAAAGAAATTCATCAAAATTTTAAATAATTCATAAGTTGCTTTTCGCTCAAAATTACAATTCCATTTCAGATATTAAGGTTTTTATCCAAAATCTCTTAAACACGAATCAAAAGTATATTTCTTCCCATTAAAATAGGAGGTGATGGTACGTTAGAAAGAAACCTTCCCACGGATTAACACCCTTTTGATAAAATAACCTATTTTACTAATCCCGATCATATAAACTAACCCTGGGGATTGAAACGAGTTTTTGAAATCTAATTCGAGTCAAATAAATTTAAAAGACATTGACAAAAAAGCATGGTTTTTTGGGCTTTTATTTGGCATGTTTCTGAATGCTTCTCATGAACCAAAGAGACCATTGGACTCAGAATCCAAAAATATTTGAGCCTTTTAAAATATATAATTTCGAGTTTATTGATTAGATACACTTCTGCTTGCTTGATAAGAAAAGCAGTGCTCTAGTGATCATTTCATATCTTCTGTTATAATCACTGTAGTATATCCTAGTAATTCTGAGGAAATATCAAAACTTTGAACATGTCTAGGCTGAATAGAAATAAAAAATATTGTGTACTAAAATTGTCATTTCATAAAAGCCTTACATGGATGGGCCGTTTCCATTAAAATTCTTCGGCTTCTAAAATGTTTTCTAATAATAATCAAATAGAACTTGGTATACTATATAATGTAGGCACATTTATAAATGAAAAATATGTAATGTTTTCAATTTCATATCTCTGATAAGGGGGGTTGTTAACATCGCTAATGTTAATTCAAAAATGGAATTTCAGACTCCTTCGTTATTATGATATAAATGTCATTTTGTTGATTTTATCCTTAATCATAAAATAAAGGGAATTTTTTCATTCTTTCTTGTTCGGTCTCTTGGGCTTGTTTCCTGTCAGAATTTGGAAATTCAAAAAGTTTAATTTTAATTTTGAAAAGAAAGAATAGTCTAAACCTCTGAGCTTCTAAAAAATTGCTTGTTTATTAATTTTTTGGCTGTGAAAATTTGATAGTTATACAGAGATACAAGAGAGGGAAAAAGAAATTTAAAAATATTCAATGAAATTTTTTTCTCAACTCATGAGGGTACTAATTTTTCTGATACAATTTAGTACTCAGATCATATTTCACATATTTTAAGAGCGTGAAAGTCATTCTCCATAATGTCATTGTCCATTTTTCCCACAATATCGCACGAACATTATAAAACAACGAAATCCACCACTATTCGGCTATTTGAAAAATTCTGGATTTTTAAAACTGAATGACATAATGGTGAAGTATTTTCGACACATGCTTCAATACAAAATAATGCTTAGAATTGATAATTCTATCAGAAAAGTTGGTACTAATGTATGAGGCTAAAAATTTCACCCTACTCTATTGCATAAGAAAGATTAATAAGCCTTAATTTTATTTCTAGGCAAACCTATACAATGCTGGACACCGCAAGAGTTCACTCGTGGCTGGGAAGAATATGCAGAAAACTATTGTTGGGTCGCCAGCACTTTTTTTGTCCGGAGTTGGGTGAATCAGAACGATAATAAAATTCCGAATCATAACCCCACCAATGGTCGAAGTGATAATGTAAATTCAAAACAATCTAAAGATACTATTTTATATCCAACGTTAGAGAAACCAAATCATGTTCAAGATTCAGCTTATATCAATGATAAATATAACCAAAGATATCTTCCATCAGATTCAGAAAATCAACCACAGAATCCTTCCATGCAGCTTGTCCAAGTGAGTACAATCATGCTGATTTCGAATTTGAATTCTGATTTTTACGTTAGATATAGATTTATTCTTTAAGTAACTTTGATAAAAAAAGATGGTCTGACTACTTACAAGTGAACTACAGACATAAGATTAAAACAACCTCATAATTGGGTTAGCTATGCATAAATCTACCACTTATCAAAGAAACAGGTACTTAAAGGACTATTATAAAATATTTTCAACATTCATTGATGAAATTAAAACCGTTCGATCAAAAATCGTTAAATAAAGCTAATTGATATGAAGTTGGGAATCTATGGTTATTAAGAAAACCTCAATTTTTTCATCGAAAATTCGAATTTGTAAAAGCTTTTATGGAATCCTACCCATGTTGCCCACATTTACGATTTGAAGAAAAGAATTCTGAAAAATAAATTATTTTCATTGGTAATTTTTCAAATTTCGACTTAGTGTCAAAATTCCATTTTTCGAACTCTACATCTCAAATCATAGATTCCCAACTTTATATTCATTTCCAAAATTGTTTTAGAAAAAACTTGGCAAAAACTCTGATAAGCTTTCGAAATTAAAAACCTAAAATTTGTCCTATTAGAAAGTTTCCTTGAAGAATTTTTATCTTTCCAACGATGGAAATTATATGCCAATCTTATTTATGACTTTTTTTTGTAATTACAAACCATGTACTTTCTATGCATAAATTTAAATATTTACCCCAAAAATGGCTAATTATAAATGCCTTTATATATATTTTTGGAAAGAGAAAAAGTCAAAATTCCACAGACCAAGCTGCATTACTTTGTAACCTAAATGTTAAATTTTTATAGACACTAGAGGATAATTTCCCCAAGCACCATGGTTTGGGATAGAATCAAATTTTGACTGAAACTCTTTGGCGAATATCTTTCATCCATACTACAACTTGTTAATATGAAGATGAGAATTTATGATTTTTACAGAATCCACAATTTTTCCATCAAGAAATTGAATTTGATCAAGATTTTCCTGAGTCTAGATCATGAGGCCCACTTTCACAATATAAGAAAAAGAAAATCTCAAAGAAGAACCAAATTCCCATATTTTTGAATTGTGGGTTGAAGTTTTTTTCTTGATTTCAAATTGAGAGAATGATCAAAAGTTTATAAAATCAGACCAATAGCAATTATTCATCCAAAATTGACCAATGGGGATTGAATATGCTCATACTCTTGGGACTGTGAGGAATAAATCTATTGTCTGATTATTAGTTGGTAATCGTCTTCTCTGTTTCCCCGTTCTTTTTTGTTGCTTAGGTGATGTCGACAGACTTCTTTTTCCTGATGGAGTAGGGGCTTGTACTTCTGTTGTCTTCAAATTCGATTTCTTGATGAAAAAATTGGGGATTTTGTACAATCATAACTCCATAGCTTAACTTTCAACTAAGATTCGTAGTTAATGAAAGCAAATCTCAACAACACCATGACTCATTTATATAAACTTTTCATTCTTTTGTACCCGGAATCAATTGGAATTAGAAGATTTAGATAATGCCCTGACCCTTTCTTTTATCAAATTTACTGTTTCGAAATAATAAGAACAAGCATTTCAATTTTGAATGTATAGAGTTGACTTTTTCATCAATTTGTTGGCCCAATTATTAGAAATACAGCAATAAATGAAGAGTTTTTATATAAATCATATTAACTGATTGTTATCAATACAATCATTTCTAGGCTACATTATAGCATAAACTTTCTACTTAATCGCTTAATAAGCCTTGAAGACTAGATTTTGTTTATCCATGTTTGGTGATAAAAATTATCATGATAAATAAACTGATGCACTAACTTTAAAGGACCTTTCTTTATGACTTTGAATTCTTTATACCCTCTAGCGACATAAAGAGTTTAGCTTAGAAAAGATACATGATAACGAATAGATTCTGTTATATAGAACTTAACCTCAATTTTGAAAATTCTTCCTCAAAACTATCAAAACTATGTCCTCATATTCAAATTAAAGATTTATTACAAGAATCGAAATGAAATAATTCGATTTCATCATCATAATAGCGGAAATTTGATTTTTTTCTAAGAGAATCCTCCCTTTATTAATTGAGCTAGTTAGATTCTCAAGGAAGCTTAAACGTTTCCATTCCAAAAGTAACTAAATATCCCCCTTTGATTGCATAAAAACTAGTTGACATAATGATAAGAATTTACCATTTTTTTACAAAAAGAACAAATCCAATAACCAAATAGGCATATGAGTTGTTCGAATAGGAATAATAGGAAAATTGAATCAGTCGGATGATAAGCGTTTTTTGGTTAATAGGCCAAATTTCCTATTCAATTTTTAACCTCGATTTTGTTAATTCCTCATTGATTTTTACAATTATCACGAAGAAAAATGACGAGTTCTAATTTGAATTCAAAATAACCGTATCAAGTTCACATAGGCCAAGGTAGTTGAAGATTATAGGAATAGTTTTTCTGAGCAAAATCGAAAAGTTTGAAATTGAAGCTTCGTGTCCTTCCATGATTGAATCATTAATGTAGGAAGACAGAATTATTAATTAGTAATCTAAGACATGTATAATATGAGGAATAATATTCTTTCCTCTCAAGATTTTAGTTGGCATTACTCACATTAGGGCTCACCATTAGGGAAAAGAGATTTAGAAATTCCCGTTTGAAATGAATAGGGTAGTTCTTCCTTTCAATGAGAAGGAGGACATGGACTGATATATATACAGTATATTGTATTATTTGAGTATAAGTGGTATTAACGTATGCAGGAAATTTATTCAGAGTCTTGGAGAATAAAAATGAAATGAACAAATTACTTTATCTCCTCATTTTTGGTATCATCGTTGTGGAAATAAAAAGGGGGATAGAGATAAAATGATTTCCTCAAATGACAGTTTATGTCTCGAGGACAGAGGAGATAGTTAAAGAGTGGTGGGTACACCCTGTGTATACTACAGCTCCGAGAAAATGACTGATTTTTACCCTAGAAGTAGAAGAGAGAAAATATACAAAGAAATATTCCACAAATATCTACCATATCCATAAAGATGATGCAATAATAACAATGGTAAGACTAAAAAGGATAAAAAATACTTTTTCCAACAGCAAATGACACTTTTATTAGTTGACAATCATGAAATAGAAAAAGAGGAAATATTGTCAAAGAGAAAATCATCATCATCAAATCATACTTACACACGAGATGCATAACCAATCCACCTCTCTCTGATCTCTTACAAAATTACTTGTTTATGAGCGATTAGTATACTTTGAATTGGAAGGAAATCTGTCTCTTGAATTCTTTATTCAATTAGAAGCCCACTTTTCTTGAGATCTTTTTTTGAATTTTGACTTTGAAGATTTGATGAGAAAGTTTTTTTTGACTCGCATTCAATCTTTTGTCTCTCCTTTGGTTTGCGAATCTACAGTTTTTTAACGTAATTATCTTAAATTCAGAAGTTAAAACAGCCAATCTTTGTATCTTTAGCAGATAGAGTTCAGGTGATTGCATACTTGAATTTTCCAATTTTTTTGAACCTTCATAACTCTACCAGTATGATAGGTTTCTGGATCAATTAAAGTTTAAATTGAAGCCCACAATGTGAACCTGCATTCGTAATATTTTTGGCCAAATAACTTGCTATCTTCATAGCTAAATTTTGGTTTTTATAAAAATTGTGAAATAGTCCCGGCACCGAAAGGGTTGATAACAGTTTGATCTTAGTGTGTCGAATAATACAATATTTATCATTTCTTGTAGTAAAATACATTGGAAAATGGAGGCGCGAATTCGAAAATTTAACATCTTGAATTGGAAATATGCATATCTAAATAAAATTTTAAAAATGAGGTGCAATAGGAATTTTTTCTTTTCCTCTCATTTTCTATCAAATTAATAAATAAACTCGAAAAGTTAAAAATTATGTCTTACTCTAATGAAGACCTTCTTTAGTCCAAATTGTATTTTTCATTTTTAAGAAAAAAATTTTTAAGTCGATGCCAAATTTTTCATTTTTCTGTAATTTGATTTGAATCAAATTTTCTCAATGTGATCGAAAAATCCTCGTATTATTATCTGGTTTTAGGAAATCTATATCTTTAAGGAAGATTTTCATATTTACTAGGTATAGAATTTTCAGTTTTATTTTCCCTGGGTGAAAATGTTTTGGTTCTAATTATATTTTTCGTTTCAAAATAGTTTCCCATTAAAGTAGCAGTGATAGTGTCTAAGTAGTGAGGCAAAATAATTTTTCTCTATTGTAACCAGTTCATAAGTAGGCTTTTTATTCATCATTCAAATTTTTCTGAAGAGACCCAGGCTAGTATTCAAAGATGTATCTTTTTCAAATTTCTAATGCATTTTTTCTGCTCTATTTAGGTTGAAAATACCAAAGTCAACTTACGAAGCATGCTCAGCTATTACCAATGGGCTCCAATATTATTGGCCATCCAAGCATTATTCTTCTACATTCCATGTCTCATGTGGAGGTTATTCTCATCCCGATCTGGTTTACATGTGAGTTTATCTCGAAAACATACAGGATAAATCACATCTTGTAACACTTGAGCTGTATCAGGATAAATCTCCCCAATCGAAACCAACACTTGAATTTTAATTAATGCACTTTTTATTAAAATTTGACTTGTATTCTATCTTGAAGTAAGGTTGTTCAAGTATCAACAGAAGCCATCAAGACTTGAAGTCTTGTTCTTGGAATGTAGATAGAGATCTATCTTACTTCATGAAGAACAAAAAAAATTTAATAGATCCCCAAACATTAAGAAAAGTTTGAATTTCGTGGAAAATATAGAAGCTTTTTAAGACTTTTTTTTGGTTAGTCAATAAAGTCAATAAAATTCTGACATCAAATTTGTACTTTTTCTAATCAGAAATTCATTGATCTTTAATTTAAGCTACGTTTGAAGCAAGTCCTTCAACAGACTCGAAAGATACTAGTAATATTTGTGGTCACTAGAAATTTCTATATTCATATGAAATCTATCTTGATGGAGATTGTCTTCTTACACACCTAGATGTTAGAATTCGGATGAGCAAGTGTCAAGTCCATAAGAAAGTCGTGGTGGCAGATGTAGAGGTTATTAGTTATTAGTATTGGTCAGTACACCATAGCCAGGATTAGAACCCGGGTTGAAGATTGGCTTAGTAGTTAGAAGTGTTGCCTCATAACGTTCGAATCCTGGCTATGGTGTACTGACTAATACTAATAACTACTTCATCTGCCACCGCTGAATATTATTCGACTCTCTTTTGGAATTGTCACCTGCTCATCCAGATTCTAAGAAGATTCTGTGAAAAGATAAATTTCATATGAATATAGTAATTACCAGTGACCACATTCTGCTAGTAGGTTAAAATGTCTAAAAACAAGGTAATCTCTAAATTTTTGTTATTCAAGACTCGAAAGATATTTCACTTTCATAGTCCAAAGTGATCTTTATTGATATACAAAAAAAGTTCATATAAATTTTCGACAGAATTCAAACTTTTCAGAAATAAACAAGGGAACATGATTACAGACATTACTGTAAAATGTTTGTGTTGATTTAACTTGTAAAAGGGACCCTTTTTTTGGTCAAACTCTAATCCAGAGTAATTAATTAGACCTAAAGTACAAAATATTCGAGACAGATTAATTTTTTCCAAAGTGTAAAAGGAACTTAGAGCTTTCTAAATTATTCATTCCTCTCCTCTTAGAACAACAACATAAATGTTTCCCATGTTTTCTGATAATAATTATTCAAACTCAATTCTCGAAAAGTTTTTTCCCCTTACCTCTCTTCAAGTTGGACATTTATGTTCTCATATATAAAAATATATACAGATATTCCTATTAAAATGAAAAGAAATTCAATTAATCTTGTTCCCTCTTAGTGTTTGTGTTAGTGTCTATGTATAGAAATACAAAGATAGATTCATATGAAGAAGGACACAATTCGTACAAGAAGAGGAAGAGTACTTTTCTCACACATTTCGATTCAATTTGGTTTATTTTCTTTATCTTGTTTCTTTCTTTGTAAGAGGTGGAGACTGGTTCAAGACTCAAGTGTTTCTCCTTCTTCATTTTGTATTCTTCATTACCAGAAAGGGAACTGGAGTGAAAATCAATTCTCAAACATTACCTTGAGATTCATTTTTTTTGCAAATTGATTCTAATTTCAAAATTGCTTCGCTTTCATTTTTAGCTTTTGAGGATAATTTGAGGGAAAATTGATTGGAAATTAGAAAACTCCAAACTTTACACTCTCTTCAATTCATTTATAAAAATAAATTATTCCATTCATAATGATAAGTTAAAAAGTGATCAAAATTTGATTTTTAGGATCACGATTAGGCTGAATCTAGTTTTGATTTTCTGATCGAAAATCAATGATATTTTGACGATACAAGATCCCTAAAAAATTGGTATTGATCATAAACCGTTTCTTTGTCTGATTGTGATCCTAACGATAAACTTTCGATCACTCTCTCATTTTGAATTAACAAAAAATTTCAACTCAAAGTTCAAAAAGAGAGTTCATAAAAAACGATTCTAAATGAGAAAGCTAATCTGGATAAAAACTTAATTTTAATTAACTTGGTAATTTTATCAATACTCATTGGGATTTTTAGTGTAAATTATTGATTAGATTATGTGATATTGTTAAGAACTACTCGGCTTATTTGATTTTAAAATTAAAGTTGTCCTCTAGTACCGGGCATTAGATTCCAAACTTTTCGATTTCGTACAAAAATTCAGGGAATGACAGTACAGACGTTTGGGTGAAGGAGAAATTCTTCCATTTTTTCAACTTTTAAACCCAAAACTTTTTATCGATTTCGATGATTCGAAGCAGTTATGTGAAGATATTTCGGATCAAGATTAGACAAAGAATTCGAATTTCAGCCATAGAGATATCTTACTGTTTCCGAGAAAAAGTTTAACTTCCAGATTTTGGATAATTTGCCTTCGGGATAATCGAAAAATTCAAATGGTTCGATTTCCCACAGTAATGACGAACTTCAGTGAACTTCTATGAGTGAATTCGAATTCTTCGTTCGATTTTGATCCCAAATATCATCACCAAACTGCTTCGAATCATTGAAATCGATAAAAATTCTGGGTTCAAAAGTTGAAAATCTGGAAATTTGGTACATTTTCGAAATTCGAAAGACGTCATAATTTTGGTCAGATTGAACTTTTTCGGAATTTTTTCGAATATCCACATCTTATTAGCTCATTCCGGTTTAGAATTCAAAATTTATTATTTTCTGTGAATCCGGAGAAAAATATCGAGTTTTTTGTAAAAATAGTAAATTCTCATTTTCATGTCAATTAGGTTTATATAAGCCAAACTTATGTGTTCAGAAAAACTATTCCTATAACCTTCTACTACCCTGGCCTATTTGAGCTTTTTCACTTTTCTCTCCACTTTTGCTATTTACTGGAGAGAGTTTTTGGCTTGCTTCTCCGCATCGAGTTAAAATACTTGCCTTAAATATGCGACTCATCTAATTTTATTGTAAAGCTCATTTATATGAAGTTGGGAATCTATGATTTTTAGAGAAATCTCAATATTTTCATCATCAAAAATTTGAATTTGTTAAAGATTTTCTGGAATCCTACTCATGTCCACTTATATCATTTGAAGAAAAAAAATTCTGAAAAAAAATTATTTTTATGAAAAATATGGTCATTTTTCAAATTCCCATTTGGCACCAAAATCCCATTTTTTCGAACTTTGAGCTGAAAATTTTTCTTTATTTGAAAGTGGGAGGCTTATCAAAAGGCTTGACAAGAAAATCAATTCAACTGAATCTGATCTTATGCATATCTTCATTATCGTTTGGGAGTCGAATTTCGATTTTTTGATCATTTTCACTACTTGAAAATCAATGAAATTTATGAAATCTCTCAAAAATGGGGTAACTGTCGATAATTTGACGGTGCTATTCAGCTTTATTAACTAATCTTAATCCTGAAAATCAATTTTTGATCCCTCTCCCACTTTCAAATCAAAAAAATTTTCAGCTCAAAGCTCGAAAAAATCGGATTCTGGCAAATGGGAATTTGAAAAATGAGCAAATTTTTTATAACAATAATTTTCTTCTTCAAATGGTAAAAGTGGACAGCATGAGTAGGATTCCAAAAAATCTTTAACAAATTCAAATTCTTGATGAAAATATTGAGATTTCTGTAAAAATCATAGATTCCCAACTTCATATCAACCAACTTTAGTATCGAACTAGGGTTTTGACAAGGTCCGCATTGAATTACAGATAATAAAAGACTTAAGCACTCATCTCTAGTCACCAAAACCCTGCTAAAATTACTATTTCAATAGTATTACAATGCTTTGCATTAAACTATTCTTTGTATTCATGATATCTGATATCAATACAAAAGTTTTATTAATTAGAGGGAACCAGTTTCAGTAAATATGGAAATCTAAACAAACTATACATCTCTGGCTAATATATATATTCAAATTTATTAATAAATCATGGATATTTTTTGAGCTGATTCATATACAAAAGTTTATATCTTTTGGCTAAAAAATAATTTTGTTTATTGCTGCCATTCCTGGTGATGGGCGGTTGTTTGAAATTTATTAAATAATTGATACTGCCATCTCTCTGTTTCATCACTCTGGTTGATTATTCTTCCTTCTTTCTTCTCTTCTTGCTCTGGTGTTGCATTGTTGAAAATGCCAAACTGAATGTATTTAATATGAATTTGGAAAGAACACTTGAAGAGTGTGTGATTGGATTATTCCAATTAATTAGTGATCCCATGATCAAAATATCTATCCCTATTCGATGAATATCCCCAAATACACATCTTATGACTATTTTCTCTTAGAAAATGTTAGACAAGGTTTTCAGCGAAGATCCCTTTCATACCCGAATTTCATTTAGCATTACAGCAAAATTCATTAATTTACACTTGATCTTTAGTTATGAAACAAGTGCGCTGTTAACTGTTGATTGATATTTGATAAAAAGGTTTATTTTTGTTTTTAATTAGATTAGACATCAGTATTAACATTTAATTTCTCAAGATATAATATTCTATGATTTTTACGAAAACCTCGATTTTTTTCATCAAATATTCGATTATATTTACGATTTGAAAAAATATGGTTATTTTTCAAAATTCGAATTGGCGCCAAAATCCCATTTTTTCGAATTTTGGACTGAAAATTTTCATTGATTTCAAAGTTAGAGAGTGATCAAAAGTTGATTTTCAGGATCACAATGAGACAAGAAAGCCGAATATGCTGAATCTGTTTTCATGCTCATTATCGTTTAGGACCTGAATTTCGATTTGCTGAAAATTTTCACTACTTGAAAATTATTGAAATTTCGACAAATCAAAATCCCTCGAAAATGGTAGATCTTTCGAAAATTTGTCAGCGATATTAAGCATTCTTGTCTTATTGTGATCCTGAAAATAAACTTTTGATCACTCTCTCACTTTGAAATTTTGGAGCCAAATCGAAATTTGAAAAATAATAAAATCGTAAACGTGGGGAAAATGAGTAGGATTCAAAAAAATTTTCAATATATTCGAATTTTTGATGAAAAAATCGTAAAATAGATTCCCAACGTCATATCAATTAGCTTTATATGCATCTTTTTTTAGATATATGAACTTTTTAGTGGTGAATCATGTAATTTGAATTTCCCAATTACGAAGGAGAAAAAGTACCCAAAATATCGAAAATTAACTTTTTCTTGAAAGTGGTCAGTTTCTATAAAAATGTATGGCCTTATTAGAATTTTCAGTTTCGGCTTCTAAAAAACCTTGTGTTGATCAACTTTTTTGAAAATCAAAATATCGCCCAATTTTCTTTAAGTGATAAAAGTTATATTTCGGCGGGTATCTTCAGACTTTACCCAAGTTCACATATAAAGACTATTGAAAAACATTGCCCTATTTGCGACTTTCCCTGGGTTCAAAAGAATGAATTAGAGTAATTATTTTCTTTGTCTAATGATGAACCTGAAAAATAACGTTTGATTCCTCTCAGACCTTGAAATCAACAAATATTTTCAATTCAAAGCTTAAAAAATAAAAAATCGCGTCATCTCGAATTTTAAAATGTCTCTAAAATTTTTGAAAAATTTCGATACCTTGATGAAAAAATGAGATTTTTGTAAAAATCATGAATTCCCAAATTCATCGAGAATAGCTTCAAGTGACTTTGTTTGGCTGGGACATATAGTCGGTTCACTTTTTATTCCTGAGCCTGCTGAATGTCTCTAATATGGTTGAATATTTCTTCATCTATAAAATATCCATACATTTATTTTTCCTAGTTGTACACGAGGATGAATTTGAATAAAAGGCCCATGATGATTTATCTCCATGATTGAAATCTTGGAATATTTATAACTAACTCTAACGACTCTCTTTTAGTGCAAACTATTGAAGCAAGAATAAATTATCTACGTTCTATCAGGTTAAGAAATAATCTTTTTTCCTCTGTTATCAAAATGTTCATCTGGAGTAAAAGTTGTTTTTAAGCAACCTTTTAAAATCTTGATTTACAATACAATTCTCGACTTGCCTTATCCATTTAACTCTTGCATAAGATAACGGCTCATGATTTATTTGTAAATATTAGTATCATAATCGAATTACGATTATTACTGCTAAATTTAATGAATCAGGGAATATATTGGGAATTCCATGGCATTATAAGATAAGTGAAGAAGATTCCATCCAAATATTCACATGCTATCTAAATGTGAACTTTACTGAAAAATAAATAAAGTATGTATTCGGCCAATATAATAAAATTAGTAATACAGTTGTAAATCTATTTCAAACAAATGTTATCAAAGGAAAGAAAAAGTGTCTAGAGTTTTGAAATAAATAAACTCATTATAAATTCAGTTTTTGTATCCCATCTTCATATTTATTACAATTATTTCTTTGGATAACTCTTCTTGATTACACTTGAGAGTTCGTCTTTCCCTAGATGGAATAGAAAATTATTTATTCTTTCTTGAGATTATTCGCTTATTTTATCATAACATAAAAATTTCTGTTTCTTTCAGCTGAAAAGAATTATGCAGTTAGCCAGTGAAGCCAATCAAGCTGTACCGACTGAAGCTGAAGTTACACAAGCTGATGTAGAAGCAGCCAAAGTTGTTCTCAACCGATCAGATTCACTTGGCAGTCTAACGAAGCCAAAACAAGCCCAACAGACCTTCAACTCGAGCAAAGCTATTAAAACCCTGGCTCGTTATATCGATGCTTGCCTTCAACGACAAATTGACTTGCGTAGTGTCAAAAAACGTCAGAAATTCTATTCTTCAATGTACAATGCGAGAGAGAAGAAGAAAAAGAAAGAATTATCCACCTATAGATTTAAAAATAACATTTGTAATCAATTTTGTTGCCTATTCAAAAAGTGTTGCTTCAACGTATCGAAGAATAAACATCATCATCTTTCCCCAAAATCCCAAGAACTTTCAGATGATAAATTCACGACGAATGATCGCCTGAGAATGAATGACAACTTTGAAAAAGCCGGTTGCTCCATGTGCTCGTGTGATTGCTTCAGCAGTGGCTCATGGCTTGTTGGTCTATATTTTTTTATGAAATTGTTATATTTGCTCAATGTAATCGGTCAGATGTACCTTATGGAATTGTATACTGGTGTCAAGTATAACTTGTACGGTCTCAGAGTACTCTATGATTTAGCCTGTGGTGTTGAATGGGAACAGAGTGGTCATTTTCCCCGTGTTACCTTTTGCGAATTCGAAGCTGTCAAATTTAGTGTTAATTATCGGTAAGTCGTTTATAACCTTGAATTAAATACGTATGTAAAAGGTTCTAATATGGAAATTTCACGATATTAATATTAGGTTCCTCTTCTATTAATATCATGATAATAATAATAATAGTTTGACACATGTGATATTTCGAAAAGAAGATTAGAAATTCTGATTCAGATTATCTTATCTCCCCCACAATGTTTGTTGTTGATCTTATTCAATATTATTTTAGAATTATTCTTAACTAATAGATTAATAATTTGATTACGTATACATGTTATCGTAACTTTGGAGCTCTGTTGTCCATGAAATTTGATTCATTTGACCGACAGCATTTTTATTGAAATCCGCTTTCAGTTTAGGTTATTTTTATATAAGTACTCGTTTGACTAAAGAAATCTCAATTTTTGGATTAAGAGGTGTTTTTCGACGTGAATCTTTGTTAGACTAAATTCTTTCTCGTCTCGAAATTGAGTTGGTTAATATGAAGTTGGGAACCAATAATTTTTACAAAAATCTCAATATTCCAACTCAAATAAGAGACCCATAGTCACCAATTAAAGAAAATAATCAGTGTTGAGAAAAATCTAAGTCGGCGCTAAAATTCCCCTTTTTCGAACTTTTTACACCGATTTAATTTCGTTATCATTAGAGAAAAATGGAAATTTACAAAATCTTAAGATTAATAAATTCCCATTTGACCACATTTTGGAAATTAGTTTATTTCCTCTAATTTTGATTCTGAAAACCCACTCTCGATCACCTTTCAACTTTAAAAGAATTTAGCTTTAGATTCTGCTACCAATTTTAATAATATCAACTAAAAATATCAACTGTTTATAAAAATAACTATATAGGCTATTTCAAAGGATTAATTTTCAAACATGAAAAACCAGATCAAAAGATGATCTTCTGCAAAAAAATGTAGATGATTAATGAAGATTTCATTAATTTCAAAGGCCATCCTCATTATATAATAAGGAAGGAACGATCATGTTTTTTCCCTCTATGAAAAAAAACTCTCTACAAAAGTCATTAGTCGTGCACAATATTTTGAAAATGAAAAAATGTATGAGCTCCTATTGATAACCTGCAACACATCAAAGATTTGGAATTCTTATACATTAAAAGCCTATGGAGTCAAGTGATTCTGAAATAATTCCCCTCCCTAAGAAATTTCTAGTTTTAATTTTATTTGCTTTGTCGGAAAATTTACACCTTGTTAGAGTGAAATTTTTATTATTTTCCTTTCTAAAAGATTGATTGCTTTACCAATGGATTATCCGTAAAAGATGGGTTAATTGGCTCTATAAGAAATTCTTCCAAAAAAAAGTGGATTTGAAATAATTTTAACCAGACTTTTCGAGAGGGAAATAGTCAAGCACCATCTTCAGTGGATGAGGTGCAAAAAGATTCGTTTGAAAGAGGGGCGCAAACTAGAAGTCCAAAAAATTCTAAATTAACAACCAAAGTTGGTTGATATGAAGTTGGGAATCTATGATTTTTACAGAGATCTCAATATTTTCATCAAGAATTTGAATTTGTTAAAGAATTTGAAAATTTTTATTGATTTGAAAGTGGGAGAGAGATCAAAAATTGATTTCCAAGATCAAGATTAATTAATAAAGCTGAATAGCACAGTCAAATTATCGATAGCTACCCCATTTTTGAGAGATTTTGAATGCTAGAAATTTCATTGATTTTCAAGTAGTGAAAATGATCAAAAAATCGAAATTCGACTCCCAAACGATAATGAAGATGTGCATAAGATCAGATTCAGTTGAATTGATTTTCTTGTCTAATCTTGACCCTGAAAAACCTCTTTTGATAAGCCTCCCACTTTCAAATAAAGAAAAATTTTCAGCTCAAAGTTCGAAAAAATGGGATTTTGGTGCCAAATGGGAATTTGAAAAATGACCATATTTTTCATAAAAATAATTTTTTTTCAGAATTTCTTTCTTAAGCTTAGCTTTGTATTTCAAGTTAAACTTTTAGCCTCCCATCTTAAGAAGAAAGAAACACAAGTTAATTGTCAATTTTATCAACCCTTGAGAGAATTTTCTAATTTATTCCTATCTTGTCGTCTCATCTAAGCCAAGAGAAAATTTATCATTTTCAAGTTTGTCATAATCATCATGGAAAAATTACATGATTTCTTGATTTTTACTTGACAGAATTATAATCGAATGTTTTTGTCTCTATCATTAATTTATTCTGAGATGAGAAACATCTCCTAACGTCAAATGAAGATATTGTTTTGGTTTGTGTGGTTCGCGAGTGAAAAAAGACTCTCATGTTTATTTTATCAGATTTCTTAATGAATTTTTCTCAAACTTTGACATATATATTTTTACGTAGAGAAAAAATTGCAGGAAAAATAAAGGATATAACCGACTATAAAAAAATGATGGCATATTTCATAACTCGGGTTTTGCGTCAAACTCGATAATTTTTGAAATTTTGTTGAATTCAAATAAAGATTTGTTTTTTAGGATCACGATTAGACAAGGAAATTAAATCAGCTGAAATCTAATGATCATCGAGGTCTCAGAATTGGTTCAAAAGACTCAAATTAGGAATTGGCGCGATCTTTCCAATGATAAAATCGCGATTCTTGTAAAAATCATAAATTCCATTTATAGCTAATTGATATAAAGTTGGAAGTTTATAATTGTTTACAAAAATCTCGATTTTTTCATCAAGAATTCGAATTAGTTAATTTTTGGAATCCTAATCGTGTTGTCTTTTGCCATTTGAAGAAAAATTTCTTCATTCTGATCCTGAAAAAGCTCTTTTGAGCACCATTACACTTTCAAATTAAAAAAAATTTTCAGCTCAAAAATGGGGATTTTGCGCTAAATCTAAATTAGGAAAATGACCATATTTTTCATAAAATTGATTTTTTTCTGAATTTTTTCATATTCTTGACAAACCTTAAGAGTGGATCTGAAAATCGATACGAAATTCAGAATGATGAGTCGTTGCAAATTCTCTTTTTAACAAAACTGGAAGAAATGACGAAAATTTCTTTATATAAAGAAGAGATGTTAAGGGTTTCTTAATCTTCCCTCGTTTGCTTTTATAAATATATCTGATGGTATGATGAACGACGCTTATTAAATATGCTGATGATACATTATATATATGGTTATACAAATACACAGCCTGTATAATGTAGGGAAATCTATGGATATTTATGGAGTTTCGATAATTGTGACCTCAGGTTGTGATAAGTATTAAAAAGGATAGGTTTTCATTAAAGCGAAATTTTTTTTTGTCGATACTTTGTTATATCTATTTTACAATTCTCATCCTACACAATGCATGTATCACATATCAACTAGAGTCTGTCCTTAAAGCCTTTTTTCTGTTGAAAAGTTTTAAAATGCACATACTCTGTTAATTGTACACCAAGGAATGTAATAATTTCTTTTACATTTATGAGTAAAAGGTTAACATGTAGCTCGTTTTTGGCACAAGACCACCATTTTCTCCAGACTTTATATATTGTGAGGTTCTCGAAATTTATAATAAATTCTCATTGGACAATGAGTAATTATAATAAAAGTCTTTCCCAAGTAATTAATATCACGCTCTATTCATTTAAGGTAAAGCTAGTTGACATTCTTACAAAAAACTCGATATTTTTCTCCAGATTCACGGAAAAAAAGGATTTTTTGAATTCTAAAACGGAATGAGCTAATAAGATGTGGATATTCGAAAAAGTTGCAAAAAAATTCAATCAGACCAAAATTAGGCCAATTTTTCGGTTTCGTAAATGCACCAAATTTCCTCTTTTTCAACTTTTAACCCCAAAATTTTCATTTGGAATCAAGATTAGACGAAGAATTCGAATTTCAGCTATAGAGATAGCGAAGATCTTACTGTTTGCAAGAAAAGGTTAGACTTCAAGATTTTGGATAATTTCCCTTCGTGATAATCGAAAAATTCAAATGGTTCGATTTCTCAAAGTAATGAGGAATTTTAGTGAACTTCATTTTTCCTTAATTCTCTGAGTTTCTGTTAGTTTTAGAACACCATCAATCTGATATTTTAACTAAATTCGAGTTTTTAAAGTGTTCATGGGTAGGAATTGAGACTATATTTCTTTTATAGTCGATTAAAAATAAGTGAATATTAAAAGAGGTATTCAATTACAATTGTATTGATTTCTTTTTCGAATGAATTATATAACATAGTAGGGAGAATTATAGGGAAAAACCTATAGTCTAATACTGTCCTAATAAATGGTCAGTTTAAACATTATACTTTGGATAAGTAAGGCTAGCAGAAATAATATAAAGTATCGATCTTATTAGAAGACACTTTCGGTTTCTATTTTAAAATACATATTTTTTTTCATTTGGTTCATCCTTTATTAGCTGCTGCGATACTTTGAATAGTAGATTAAAAAATTTTATGTTGAAAAAATAATTTAATGATTCTGAGTCTGAAGAGAGACCGGGAGAAATGTAACACTTTTTGTTCACTAATTTTATCCAAAGCTTCTTCTAGGCGTTTTGTTACCAAGATAGGTCAAGTACCTTCCTCAGTGTGATGAGACGCTTGTAATCTGAACCCTGTTATATTTTATCTATAAGCTTAAATCAATCAGAGTACATGTGAACTCTTTTTTCCCAAGAAATATCGTGTAATTCAAATACTAATTAACACTTTACTCTATTTTTAATTTCAGTAGGCTAGATATTGATCCCGAGTTTTCCTTACTCATTCCTAATCAATTTCGGATCTTCTAGTTGACTAATTTTTCAAGATTAACATTTAAAAGCGAACTGTTCTGAACTTTTAAGGGAAAAACTCGAAACTGTATAATGAAAAATTCACCTAGTCATGTACATTGTATGTATTGTTAGGAAAGGGAATGTATATTTCTCTTCTATTTGAAACATTTGGTGCACTTGTGTTGTTGAAGATCGATTAAAATTATTTTCTCTTCTTCACACCAAAGAATGATTCAATGATTTGAGAATTTACACACCCCATGCCTTTCTTTTCTTAACACTTTTTTGTGGGATGCGCTCTATAATATAGGGCCTATATTCCTAAAGGGAATTTTCAGTTTTATAAAGCTAATTAATATGAAAATGGGAATTTATGATTTTTACAAAATTATCAGGAAATCGAATTTGATCAAGATTTTTTGGAATATAGATCGTAGGTTCCACTTTGAGGATCTGAAGAAAAAAAATTTGAAAAAAATCAAATTTTAAGAAAGTTATGGCATATTTCAAATCTAGCGATGGCGCCGAATTCCCATTTTTTTGAACTTTGAGTTGAAAATTTTTGTTGATTTAAAAGTGAGAGAGGGATCAAAAGTTGATTTTTAGGATCACGATTAGTCAAAGAACCCGATTATGAGCATAAAAATTTCAATGGATTCGCCAATTTCCAGGGATCTTGAATCATCAAAATTTCTTCGATTTTCAAGTAGTGAAAATGTTCAAAAAATCAAAATTCGATTTTCACACGAAGATGGGTGGATTCTCAAAATCTGAATCAGCATATTTGATTTCTTTGACTAAAAATGATCCTTATAATCAACTTTTGATCTATCTCTCACTTTTAAATCAACAAAAATTTTCAACTCAAAGTTCAAAAAAATGGGAATTCGGCGCCATCGCTAGATTTGAAATATGCCATAACTTTCTTAAAATTTGATTTTTTTCAAATTTTTTTTCTTCAGATCCTCAAAGTGGAACCTACGATCTATATTCCAAAAAATCTTGATCAAATTCGATTTCCTGATGAAAAAATTTATAATTTTGTAAAAATCATAAATTCCCATCTTCATATTAATTAGGTGTAGTTTCCATTAAAAAAGTTCTTGGGAATTTCAATAGTAAATTGTCAAAAAGATCCTTAAGTGGACTTCTTACGTTCTTATTCAGACTTTTACGTTTTCCAGTTACAAGTTTGGTCTTCTTAGCGCTTTGGATACTTTGGTTGAAAGTTATTTAAAAATTTGAGAGATATTCATACCTTTGAAAATTAATAACTTGATCTTGAATTTGGCATTACTAGGAAGATTGAGAATCCAGATCCGGGCTTGAGATTTTATCTATTTTATTGAGTTGGCGGTTCTTCTTGTTGAAAATAGAAGTGGAGGCTGTAATTCTTATAAGCCATAGACATTTCTAGAAGTTTCTTATAAGAGTAGGGTAACTGAGGTAGAAGCAAATGGATGCAATCTAGCTTTTTATTTGTATGAACATTGGAAATGAAGTCCGAAAATCTTGTAGAAATTCGGAAAGTCTAATAAAACCGTTATACAGTATCTGTTATTGCGAGTTTGAATGAAAATCAAATAAAATAAAGACGTCCAAGATATATGCTCACCAACACAAATTACTTTTAGTGTGAATAGAAAATTAAGGCGTATTACTAAAGCTAGCTGACATGAAGCGATGAAAATTTTCAAATACTCAATAGTTGTTAAAAGAAAAAATGCAATCTGACAAAATTTAGAAACTTTTGGAATTTTGACAATACCCCAATTTCACACTTTTTCAACCCTTGAGCCCAGAAATTTTATCAAAGATTTTTTGTTGATTTCGAATTCCTGAAGAACCTTATTGTGAAAAATCAAACCATTTGAATTTTTCGATTATCACGAAATAAAATGATCCAAATTTTAACTTTTTCTTGAAGATGGATTGTTAAACTCAGCCTCTATGGTCAGATTAGAATTCTTCTTCTGATGATGATCCTATTTATCAGGATTTGATAGCTTCAAATCTTTGAAATGATGAAAATAATTAGCCCAAATATTGAAAAGGTAGAAATTCGAAGCCTTTCTGATAATCTAAAAAATAATCTAATTTCGGCCAATTTTCATCGTCTTTGAAAATTTGACCTTCCGGAAAACAATAGTCAATTGTTTTTAATGTATCTATGATGTAAGAGGAAGGTTCTAAATCGATGATACTCGCAACAAGCGTGAGTCTTGAGCACATATCCCTTGATTAATTAAATATCTAGGAGATGATTTATAACATTTTTGTGCTCTGATTTTAAATTTAATAATAATTTACTCCATGTTTCCGGACGTTGATATTATCAATATTTATGTACATTTTTGATACATAAAAACGTCACTTATTCGCTCTCTTTCCATATAATTTTTCATATCGAATTGATTTAAGGTTAATAAAATACAGTCTTTTCTATATATATTTTCTTTGATATATAAATATAACAAATAAATATCCATCGTCATCATCGATAGAGAGGATATCAAAACTTTCTTAATTACTCCTAACTGTTGTAGTCAATCCCTTTTTATTTCTGTATACAGAAATAGGGGGAAATACTCTCTCTGTGTTTGGGAAAGCAAGATAATCTCTGTTAGTATCAATTTTCCACACTGCTTTTTTTCCAAGATGAAAACAATCTCTTGCACTCTCTGATAACTTTATTATACTTATTTCTCATGATTTATGCATAAATAAACAAGAGGGAATTAGAGATCTCTTTGAGTTTGAGTCATTCTAAAATGCCAAATTGTAAACACAGGTTTTATTAGAGAGAGATCCTGAAAATCAACTTTTGATCCCTCTCCCACTTTCAAATCAATAAAAATTTTCAGCTCAAAGTTCGAAAAAATAGGATTTTGGCAAATGGGAATTTGGAAAATGAGCAATTTTTTCATAACAATAATTTTTTTCAAATGGTAAAAGCGGGCAGAATGAGTAGGATTCCAAAAAATCTTTAACAAATTCAAATTCTTGATGAAAATATTGAGATTTTTGTAAAAATCATAGATTCCCAACTTCATATCAACCAACTTTATGTTATGACCAATGTGTACACTTTGAAAATTACCGTTAATCTTATTACTCTTGATAGTCTTAAGACTATCAGGTAATCTTAAGACTAACGGAATAGTTTGATAAGCTTGTTACCAGGTTTCAAGATTAACAAGATATTCAGCTTTAAAATATAATTTGTTGATCTTGATTCCCGGTAATAAGTTTGGCTGACTGAAATAAATTTGACTTAAAAAGGCAATGAAGATTTTTTATCAAACAATCCAATTGTGTAGGGTCTGAAAAACTTGAACCCTGCCATTTTCGAACAGCGGAGGAAATATTACTTAGATTGATATATAGGTAGAACTATTAGGAAATTATCTACACGAGCGAGGATCATCTTAAGAAGGATACTACGGTTACAAGGCATCTTAGACAAGAAGATCATACAGCTTCAATTTCTAATTTCTCCGTTTTATACAAAAACCCCAATGACGACAGCATAGATGTATGGGTGAAAGAAAAATTTCTTATTAACCTATATAAACCTAATCTATGTGTTCAAAAGAATTATTCCTATAATCTTCAATTACCTTGGCCAATGTGAGCTTTTTCACTTTTCTCTCCATTGTTGATATTAAATCGAGAGTTTTGGTGTTTTATTCTTATTTTCTTTGACTTTACTATTTCTTTCATGATTTGTAAAATATTATCTTGAATGAATTCTTAACTAATATCATTTTTGAAGAATTACCACTGATGATGCTTTAAGAAATGTACATATGGCCCTAATACATCTTCTTTCAATTTTCTAAATTATGAATATAAGTGGATTTTCGGACGTGTTTGAAAAACTACGTGAATTACGTAAATATTACTTGTCAAATCATGATAAAAAATGTATTACATGCTTCAAGTTTTTGACAGGATCAAGTTTATGCATTTTGAGGACATTGTGAAATTTGATAAAATTGGAAAATATAAAATATAAATTTATATATCTCGAATACAGTCATCAGTTTTAACAAATTTACCAACTTAATTAGAAAATAATACCCATTGATAACAACTGCAAAGAAGAATTTACAGTCCCAATTATTCAATTTTGTCTGAATAGATTGTAATCTTGATTAGCATTTTTTTCTCGGTAGAATATTTTTTGGAAAAATAAGTTCCACATAAAATTCTTGCAGATTTTATGCGTGAAGATAAAGTTAAACAAGAAGAAAACTTTTTTTCTGTTTACACAACGGTGGTCAGTTTTGATAAGGGGAAATTCAACTTCCGTTTTTTTCTATAATTATATAAATATTATATTTCTTGGAATTAAGAAATTTCGATAGATAACACACTGATAAAAATCCTTAAAAATGCATTTTCTTCACATTTTATTATTTTCTCTTCTCATGTAAATGTATACGTCGTACAGAACTTTTTTATCTGATAAGACACACACTCAAACTCTTAAAGATCTTATGTCTGGAGGAAAACAAAACTTTTCAGGCTGAATTTCTTTGATGCTAAATTGAAGAATTTTTCAAAAACATCCTTTTTTACTGTATGGAAAAATTAATAATTGTGTAAATAGTTTGAGATATTATCGGATTGTTGAGTGATGGAAGAATTTCGAAAATGCCTCAATTCCAGACTTTTTCAACCTTTTCAAATTAGTTTTCTATCAAAGATCCGAAATATCAGTATCGAATGGCTTTAAATCAATAAAAATTTTGAGCTCAAATCTTGAAAAAGAGGGAAATTTTGACCTTTTCGAAATTCGTAAAATGGCTTACTGTTGGCCAGATTCAATTTTATCATGGAATTCAAAAAAATTTGTCTTTCCGGATAAAAATATTGAGTTGTTTTAGAAATAGTAACTTCTTATCTCCATTTCAATTAGGTTAAGTAGACGAATTTGGCTTAACAACAACAAAACCGATTTCTTGGCTAAATCAGTGTGTACTCTCATATTTTCATGTTTCCGAAGTAAATTCCCCAAGCAGCAAATTTGAAAAATAAATGATGACTAAACTTTTTTAATCAGAATTTTTTTGTTTTTTTATTCATAAAAATAGATGTCACGAAATTCCACAGTTTTTCCTCATAAAACTTTTTCTATGTAAAGGGAGAATATTTGTCAGCAAACAAGCTTCCTCATTGAGTGGAAATAGGCTATTGTATTTTTAAGAGTTTGTGTTATATAGGCGTATTCGATATTTGTTTATTTTCAATATTCTGAGATTATTTTCAGGCAAGCTGACCTTTTCGGTGTTGAGATTATTAAAACCCATGATTTAGCTATGAAAATATCAAGTTATTTGGCCAAACTAATTGAGTTTCAAAAGTTTGAGAATATTGGCACTGAAATTTCCCATCTTTTACATCCTAATAGGAATATTTTTGGAATAGTCAAGCTACTTTGAACAAAAATGCAAAAATGAAATTCAATACAGTAAAATAATAATAATAATGGGTTTTCCATCATTTGAAATCAGAATGTAAACAATGTTTTTTCTTATTCTGTTATGCAAGGCTCAAAATTGAGATCTGAAATCATCGTAAAGTATTGGAACACGTGTCTTGGAATGTTATCTTCAAAAGTTTTAATGTTAAGACAAGTATTCTTCTATATTTCATTCAGCTTCGAGGGTAAAAAATGATGTCTCAAAATAAAAAAAGTACATTTTATTTTGATGAAAAATGTGAAAATAATTAGAAACAGAAATTTTTAATCTGTCCAAAATCCAACTACAGTTACTAGGATAACATTTAAAGTTGACATAACTAGGTGTCCGACAAATTAGATTTCTCTTCTCCTCCCTCGAATATTTCCAACAGGGATTTAATTTATATCTTCTTTCGTTTTCATGTTGTTCGAGGTGCCTGATTTATCTTCTTCTTTTGATATCAAATTGTCTTTTATCACCTGGATGAAAAATCAGAATCTTTTTTTGTTATTTATAGCCTTTTTTGTTCTTTTATAGCAGCTTTATAGATGGAGGAAATTTGTCAAAAAAAACTAGTCAAAGATTTTGACTTTGATGCCGTCTAAAGATTCTATATCTAGCTGAAATAAAGTTAGGAATTGATGATTTGAAAAGAAATCTTGAAAATTGGAATAATTAAGACACAGTTTTTGCATTTCAAGATGACACCGAATTTCAATTTTGAGCTAAAAATTCTTTTCGATAACACGATACTGAGAGGGTAATCAAATTTTCTTCTTTGGGATCAAAAATTGACAAGAAAACCGAATTTTCAAGATTCCAAAATAAATTTCGAACCGTCACAATATGATTTCATGTTTTATTATTTTGTAGAAATCCTATATATTTGTAATCAAATAACTATCCTCTCTTTGGTAGGCTGACAATATTGATCCTTGATTTTTTATTATCAAAGCTTGAAGAACGATAAATAGGTCCAGAGAAGATCCTTTGTTGTAAACAATTTTATTTTAATTTGAATGATATTTTTCTAAAAAGCCAAAATATTTTTTAAGATTATCGCAAATTAATACTTGTTTTAATAATTTTATTTTCGGATTTCTTCTTACGAATCCGAATCTGAACTATCTGAAAACCTTAATTAGTTTACTTTGAAATATCTTGATAAGAATGCATAAATTCTGATCTTTCAAAAATAAATTTCCGGAACTTACTTAGGAGATTATATTTCTTTCTATTTTTCAGATTAATATTCAGCTCTTTAAATTAATCGAATCTTAACCCGTTCTACAGGATACAAATCCCCATTATGGTTCAGAAATTCAAGGATTAACTTGATTAGTATTTTTTTAGTTTTGAAAATACCTACATATCCTACAAATACATTCTATCTATGGCATTTAGAATAATAAATAAAATTGATTTATTTTTCCAATGAAAAAAACCATTTTTGACAAACTACAGGGGTGAAAAGTCCAGCCTTATAATAATAACAATACATGTATAATACTGTTTGTATATTAAGTGTAGAAATACATATTAATCCATATTAAATACAGGAAGAATTTGTCTATATGGTCTTTTCTGGGATTTGTGGTATGCACATTTTCCTCTGGCTGTCTTTTTTCCAGTAAGGTTTATCATCATGAGTGTTTATTTTCTTTATACCTTTTTGGTTTATAACATGGGATGAAAATCTTTTTTCTAATGCAAGGTTGTACCCCTCCCAGTTAACCATCCTTTACATTTAAAGTAATGCATTACTGTGTTATTATTATTGTTTTTGGAAATTTATCTAACCAACAGGAATAAAGTAATCATTGGTTCCCCATTGTCCATTTCTGTAAGAGTACAATCCTTAACAAGGTCTCGTTTCTCATCATTGTGATGATCATTAATCAAAAATCTATTGATAATTATCAAAATATCCATGTAATATAATCTTTTTTACAATTATGATCAAAAGTACTTATTCTAAAATATCTCTAATAAATGTCAGGAAACTGTAAAAATTCAAGTGTGACTGGGGTGCTTCTTACAATTAGAGAGTTGTCTACAAGATCAAATGATCATCTGGACAAGGTCACTTCGGTACCAGTGGGCATATTAGAGAAGCGAAACATTTTCAAATTTAGCAAAAGATTATCTTTTGGATGGTGAGATAATAGAGCTGAATTTTCAAAACTTTGAGTCCAAAATTTTTGTTAATCAAAAATCATTTTTCAGGATTTAAATTTCTGAATTAATCCTCATCCGGAATTTGGGGTCCAACCCTATTTCTATTTTCAATAATTCTCAAATTTTCTATTCTTCAAGAAAGGTTTTATTTATTAATAAAACAAAATACAATGTTTTTCTGTGTAATAATCCTGTTTTTAATGATCATTCAAAAGTTTTATACGAATTATTTGCACAATAAATTCAAACTATTTTTCTTTCATCCGTTTGAGGGTTAACTGTCAATTTGATCTGATCTTAGATTCTACTAATTTATTCATTTTCAAGAAGTTGAAATGATCTGAAAATATAAAGTACACTTTTGCACGAACAATGAACTGTTTCCATTTTTTCTCCAAATTTTCGTTTCTCAAATCTGAGAAAGTGTGTCTTTTGAACCGATTTCTAAAAAATCTTGAGATAAATTTTTTAGACGTTGATAAAAATAATGAGATTTTTGTAATATACTTGATTTAAAAAACATAAATTCACAAATTCATCGAGAATAGCTTTATTTCCAAATTATGAGCTTGAGTGGATATTCGGGCATGAATTACTCAAACAAAATAAGAAAATGGAACAAAAAGTTATTTGATTTTTAAACTCTCTTTTAGAATGCAAAGAAAGAGAGAGGTGTGTACCAAAAGACATAAAATCACCTGTTTGTGTGTGTAGAACTCACAACCCTCATTTAGATTTCTTTTTTACTCTTTAATATAAACAGGATTAAGAATACAACTCTCCTATTAGGGAATGAATACCCATTTTTTATTAATTAATTAATTAATAGTTTGGGCGGCTTTAATAACTCCTTCTACTATGGAATAAAATCAAATGGACTTTTATAGAGTTTATATTTGTAAACAATGGAAAAAGTTTTGTAATTTCTTATACAGTATATAGTTATCTTTCAAGTCAAGTATGATGAAAAATTTACTATCATCATCATTAGAGATTTTAAGAATAAATCCAATTTCTATAGGTTTGAAAGTAGCAGAGCGGCCAAAGAAAGTTTTTTAGGAATCAAGACAAGAAAATCAGTTAGGTTAAATCTGATCTAATTATCGTTAAGGAAATTCGATTTCTTGAAAATAAAGTCATGTTTTGTAATGAATCAGCTCATGTCACTTCATACACTCGTTTTGTCCTTGAATAATTCTAATAAAGAAAACCTTGATCCGGTGATCATTAAAAAATTAAAACCCGATCACGTTTCGTTTATGAAATGATGTTGAAGTTTTCAAGGACTGTGTTCTTGATTGGATTGAGTCCCACAATTCCTTTTCAAATAGATCTTCATAGGGTTCTTGAATACAGTCATTACAATTTTATGAAAAATTCTGTCATTAAATCTTCCTACATCTCCTAATTATAGTATTCATGTCTTTTTGTTTTATTATTCAATTAAAAGAATGTTTTGTCCACTGATTTAGTTCCGTCGATAATTACAATTATCCTCTTTTGGTATGATTCATCTGCTACATGATATTCTCTTGATAGTGAATGTATCAGTTACTAAGACTATGTAAAATGGGGAAACCATTCAATATTCATTGGTAAAGTTGATACGTTTTTCATGATTGGCTTTTCGAAATACTAAAGTTTCCTCAAAGAAACATGTAATCTCGACCAATGTTATCAGATTAAATTTTATTTCCTTACAGCTTTCTTCTCGACCACTCTTAGATTTTGAGTTTAGTATGTGTTATCGTTGATCATTAAAAAAACTAGAGCCTCAGAAAATTATTACTAATAAGTTATTACAAAAATAATGAACTGTTTAAATGGTTTTTAGTACATTTTTTAGAGAGAATAGCTGGTTAAAAATAAGCCTTTTAATACATTTTCAGGCTCAAAGTACTAACCTTGTTTTACTCCTGATAGTTAGGAACACAAATATCTCCGAGAATTCCAAAAGGAAATCTGACGAAAACTTTTCAAATCACCACTTTTTCGGGATTTGAAAATTTTATCAGCCCTTCATGTCTCAAATTAATTTTTTTTTTATCACAAAAATCAGAAAATTGGTAACCTTTCCAAAATAATCACGCTGATGCCGCATCTGAATTCCTTTTTCAAGAAAACATTCTAAATATTTGACTAGATTTTCAAAAAATCACCCTTCTTCAAGCATCAGTGAAATAAGAGGTGAAAAAAGTATCTTTCATTTGTATTAACCGGTGTCCCTAAAGTAAAGTTTGGCCGGAGTCAACTTCTTCCAAACTCAAGATGACTCATTTCGCTATTTAATCTATCCTATAGAATTCGTATTCAGTATTGGTAACAAAAATAGAGTGAGATGTTTCTTGAGATTATCAGGAAAAAGGGAGATCTTGCTTTTACTTTGAGATTTCTATATCATTCTAAAATAGACCAGAATAGTTTGTTTTCTCATCTGCCGATCAACTCTTTTTCTTACAGTTAATCCAATTTAAAATTTTGATTTCTATCAGAAAGGTGAGGACAATAAATTTATCGTCTATTATCGTCTATGGCAATAAAAGTTTTTTATTCCTATCTATGTAGTTTGGAGGAAGATAATTCCTCGGAGAATGTTGATAAATGTTTCAAAATACAATAATTTTTATGCTCCTATTGCATTCTGTATTACATAAAAGGGATTATTTATATCTTAAATCTTTTTATTTAAAAATAAAATAAAAATACGAGCGAGTCATGGTTTAATGCTTCGTTGAGTTTTAAATAAAACTATCTATCCCCAAATGATGGTACCCAAAAACTCATTTCATCTAAAAACATCCATTCATAATCAATAGCTAATGAGAAAATTGAACTATTCAGATGAAATGATTGATGCTTACTGAAGTTTACTCAATCTCAATTTACCTAGTTTCAATTGAATTTTTCACGCTCAGAAATCCCTCTTTTTTGGCTTTGTTTATCACATTAATTAAATTTTATTTTTCTATTCGTCAAGAATTTGGAAACACGAGGAAAGCAAAATCATTTAGGTTTAAAAGCTCTCTTCACGTTGAAGAGACTTGATAAATGAATTCTTTTTAAAATTACTCTAAAGTAGTCATGTTTTAATTTTTTATTTTTTATTAACTAGATATGTGTTACAATGTGTCCTTCCAATGAACATGTTCCTGGAGAAAATCTACATATTCCTCTGGCTGTGGTTCCTTCTAATTGGCCTTCTTACATTTTCTACTCTAATCTATTGGGTTTCAAGGGTTGGTACTAAAAAGTGTCGCTTCACCTGGATCCATAATCAACTTTTAACCCTACGCGTCCAACATCCTAGCCTTGTGATAACCACTAGTTTTATCGAGGAATACCTTGGTCCAGATGGAGTCTTCCTTTTGAAATTGATTAGTACAAATTATGGTGAACTGATTGTCGGAGATTTAATTGGTGAATTGTGGTTCCTGCATAAACAACGAAAGATGGCCATTCATCGTTTCACAACACAGACAAGCGCATCAGCCGCGGGAACAACCAAACCAGTTCCAGTTGCTAAGAATCCCTCTGTTAAAAAAATACCCCCGGGAAAGAAATTGTCCGAATCCTCTTCAGCGAAACCATCTCCAAAGAAACCCATTTACAGCAAGAAATTACTGGCTAGCTTTAAGCCTGGCCAAAAAGTATCGCTGGAAACAATTCTTAGAGCGCATCAAATGATGAAGGGAGATGTTCCAGCCAACTTGATGATGTCGAAAGCATCAAAGGTTGATGTTTCTGCCACTGGTAAGCCTGGTGTAAAGTTTGATAATAAAATGTCCGTTATTGGCATTGATGTTGCTACGAATCGTGATCAGTTGCGTCATCCAGCTGAATGGTTGGCCATGTTGAATGCTCAACAGGGGGCAGATTTTGTCAGTACAGCTTCTTCGTCTTCTGGCCAAGGGCAGATCAGAAATAACATGGATTTGAGGGGAGCTTCCGGAGCGAACCTGAATCAAAATGTTAACCAACGAAATCAGTCACCGCCACCAATTCCATCGAGAAATATTGAGAGTCGTGGATCAAATTCAGGGTCAGGAGGTTATGCATCAGATCAATTTGATCCTGATCGTACTCAGGCTCTAGATTATCGAGCAGACATGGATCATGTTGCAAATTACTTTGAAGATTTAAATCATGATAATCTTGAAAATTATGATAAAGAAATCATTGGACAAGATAACGATTATCAATACATGCCAGTGGAGCAAGAATTCCAACAAATCGGCGAAGTTAACTACAATGATATGAATATTCAAGATGGCACCGGAATGGATGGTATGAACGATGATGGTAACGACGAAAACATTGGTATGAATGCCGATGAAGATGAGTTTAACAATGACCTCGGCCAAGATGATCTTGGCGGCTTAGATTTCGGCCGTGATGATGATCATGGAGGTCTTGATGACTTTGACCGAGACGACGGCATGAATAATGACGACTTTGATGATCGTGGTGCTAGCGGAGGTATGGATGATAACATTGTCTGATAAAAGCTAAAAATTGAAAAAAAGACTAAACCTATTGATATTAGTAAAATAAAGAGCTGATTAAACTGTATTATTCGAATAACTAATGACTTTCTATTAGAGGACCCGTTCATTTATGATGATTAAAAATGTAAGACCTATTCTTCAACCTATGCCTAACCATGTTCAATCTAACTATCTATTTACGTAATATTACTTTGGCTTTCTTTTTACATTGACGTTCAAAATGATTTTTTCTATTTAATCTCTCTCTCTCTCTGTTTGTGTATTTTACAAGCAATTTTCAAAACCCTATCTCTATCTCTATAAATACTATGTTACTCTCTATATTGGCCTCTCGAAATTTCTCAAATTTTTTATTTTCTAAAAACTGCACAAAAAAATTTATCTCCTACACCAATCTCACTTTACTCTTGAAATTAAACTCAAGATTCATTCAATCTGCATGACTCTGAGTTCATTTTTATTTTGTTTCTTCTCTTATATAATGAAAGCTCATTATTAGTTGACTTTGCTTGCTCGGTGTCGGGTATGTATGGATTTAAATTATCTTTCACACACTGTTTCTTCAGAATGACACCTGGCAAGTGGGTCAAAGACCCCACAACTACTACTACTATTCAAAGGACCTTGATCAGCATTTCTTTTTGAACCCTCCATCCCCTTTTTCCTGCTATCATGTATCGGATCATTTTTATTTTTGTAAATACAACATTTATTGCAATAATTAAATTTAATATATTTGTAGAAGAATAATCATGTAATTGCTAGGCCGAAAATGAAAAAGAAATTTTTTTTGACAAGATCAATTTTATGAAACATTTAGAAATAACCCCCCCCCCTGACCCCTTAGCCCAAGCCCTTTAACTCCCCCCCCTTACCCCGTGATTACTCATTCACGTGGTGCTGCACATTTGTAGGAGTCATTTTTTGTGCCAATTTTAAAACAATTTTGAATCCTTATATTATATCAAATCAACAGCTACTGTAATAAATGAATAAATATACACATCTTATGACTATCGAGAATAAAAGTTTTTGTGACTGATAAATCTGTATATCTATGGCATACATAGACATATATATACAAAAATATATAAATTCAAACAAAAAGAATTCTCTCTCCAATATGATATGACTGAAAAATCAAAAAATAGCCCTATTAATATTGCAAATTATGATTAATACATATTATAAATTATATATTATGACTATGAAATAAACAATTTTTTCCAAATTCCCAATTTTCAATTCGGTTTACTCTTTCTTTCATGGCCAGATTTAAAAGATTCAAAAGACTAATCCAAGTTTCGATTTTTTATTTCCTTAAAAAGTCAAAGGTAATCAGTTTTTTGTGAGTCTAATTAAATATTTTCTTCTTGAGTAAACTTTTATATACTAATCTCATTTAAAGTATTGATTCATCAGATAGCCACTCATTTCTGGTGTTTCATTAAAATTGATAAGGCCAAAAGAGAAAATGAATTTTGATTTATTAAAACGCCAGTATAGCCCGGTAACTAACCGGGTTGTTCGTATCTTCTGATGGAATCTACATAGATTAGCAAGATCTTTCTGTGGAAGTAGCCTAAGAAAGGATAAGTAATGCAAGTCCGAATGGTCTTCTATCTATTATTTTGAGCTAGTATTAATGAGGCTTCTCTGATTTTATCTAAGTTTACCTACAAGTGGGCCAATGTGTGGGATCTGACAACACTGCTCTATTTGCTAAAGCGATTGTCTCATGATGATTTGATCTATTTCTTAAGACTGGTAGAGGTTTTGCGAATTCTCTTGGCTCAAACTCTTGATTCAAGACTCTTAAACAGTTTTCAGAGACATAATTTGTAACAGTCTTTGTAACAGGCTTTGCAACTGTAACGTCAGGGTCCACATCTTGATCCAAAGGGTATCAGCAAAAGCCTTGGTCAGATTTCTTTGGGATTTCTAGGACTATTTCAGACATAAATGCATCTTGTAGTGACATTGTAGTGAGGTCCATTAGAAGCAGAAATTTTCTCTTGACCTAACTCACTATATTGTGTATTAGAGTAGATAACATGAGGCTATCAAAAATCAACTGACATTATCTTTGTGGAATTCAAGAAACTACTATTACTTTATTCAGAGATCTGATAAAAAATATTCTAATATTGATGATTATACTTTTAAGTAGTTTTATGATAATAATATTTTTCTTTTTATGATCAATTTAGACGTTAAGAACGAGATAGATTCCAATTCGTTCCAAATTCTGGTAGAGATTATCTTCTGCATATTGAGTTTTCGAGTACTTTACAATTCAGTCTTGTTAAATTAGGTCGGATCATAGATCCAAAACTATCTCAGGCATGATTGATTTGTCGTGAAATTTTTTTTTCTCTTAATCTCTAGACAGTTTTTCTCGTGTCAATTTTTTTTTCAAAAAAGCATATTATATTTAAACTGATTAATTTGCATCGATACTTTGATGAAAATAGTCTTTCTCTCTCATCTACAGTGTACAGCGAGAAAAAAACGTGATTGCGTAAATCTGTATAAGCTGTAAAACTAATCAAGACTTCCCTTATCTGGTAAACAGATCAAGTGAATTCTAGTGAACATAAGTTGGAGAGAGATTTTTATTCCAAAATTTTATAATTTCACTACTAATAACAATAATAAAACATGAAATAATGAATTTCTGCATTACGTCTGGAAATGGTAACAACAACTAGTGAACGAATCTATTTCTATAGAACTAAAGGAGAAAGAAAACTTTCAATAATTTAACAGCAGGATATCGTCTTATTATTCAGGTTAACCTCAAATTATTCAGTCTTCTGGAAAAAATATACGACATTCAACGCAAGAGTTTGATATCTGATCACAATAGATGAAGATAATTTGGACGAATGAAAATTAAGCATTCTCCTCAACCAATCAGATTACTCCTCATTCATACAGAATCATGCTTGCTTTTAACGAGATTCATTCAAGGGAAATTTCATCAAGGACTATCACTATACATAACCTATACCTGATAATTATCAATCAATAATAATTACTCATGCTATATTCCATTCGTTAATATGATCAACTCTAATGATTACGGAACTATATCCTCGATAAACTCTAATAATTCATCTACTTCACAGTCTAGTCTAAGTAAACTTGACTTTGAACTACATTGTACACTATGCAACCGTTATTATCAGAGTCCTGTTATATTACCCTGCGGTCATTATCTGTGTTCTTCTTGTGCTAATGGAACCCTGTTGGAACATGATGAGCCAACTGTTATCCAGGCTATACATTCATTAAATAAAGATCAAGGATCACCAACAATAGGATCTAGTTCAAGTGGTGAATCAGATTTGATCAGTGTTGTAAGCGAAACAGATTCTGGTGTTGTGTTTTGTTCCCCAGCACCGAGAAGTAGTCTAGGACGTATTTCAATTCTCTCAACCAACAGTAATGAATTAGCCGGCATCTCCTTTGGATGTTTATGTCCCATTTGCAATCGAATTGTTGCTCTTCTCGATGAACAAGGGGCTGACAACTTTCCAAGAAACTATGGCTTAGAAAAGATTATCCAACGTGTACAAGATACAACCACCAGGAATGAATACACCCTCTGTCAGCTTTGCGAAGATTCAGAAGAGTCCTCAACTGGCCCCAAAAGGGCATCTGTTTGGTGTGAAAACTGTGATATCTTTTATTGTCAAAATTGTCAGGTTAAATGCCATCCCTCACGTGGGCCATTGATTAAACATGTCTTATTAAATGCTGATGAGGCTACTACTATCCTGAAAAAGAGGAAACTAGAAGCTTCCTTCAATTGTACAATTCATAGTGGAGTCAGGTGTAATAATTTCTGTTTAACTTGTCGTCAAGCTGTCTGTAGTGAATGTCTACCAGAGAATAAGGACTCATCACAGCATTCAAAGCATCACGTGAAAAATATTTCAGACCTGTACAAAAATAAAAAAGTGAGTAATTATTTCTATTAGATATGATCCTGTTTTTCATCATATTTCTTCATAGATAAACCACGTAGCTAAATTATAAAAATATTTTCTCAATCTAATCTACGAATATTTTCAAAAAAATCTTATTATAGTAAAAGAACTCAGATGTAAAATAATTTTAGATTTCGTAAACAATATACTAAATTTGGTATTTTCTACTCTAATCAAATTTATTAGTTGACAAATAATCTAAAATTTAGTTCAACTTTTTCTTGAAAATGACAAGTTCCTCTCAGTCTATTTCTATAATTGATCCCGAATACTTTTATCGAATTGCTTTTAGTCGATTTTTGAAATTCAAAACATTGCCTAATTTGGCCAGATTTAATATTTTTATGTCAACAATTTATGGGCTCATTTTGTGATGGAAATTTAAAAGCTTTTACTGACTTAACGCAGAAAATTATTGATTTTTTTGTAAAAATAGTAAATTCTCATCTTCATGTCAAATACAGCTTTAGTTTTGTCATTGTCTTCTGGTGCAATTTTTCAGGATGTTCTATCACACGTCATTTTATAGCAACTCATTATTATTCCTTCAAGCATCAGAAAATACTTCGTTTATTACCCATTCAATAGGAAATTTATTAATCTCCTGGAATACGCAAAGATCTTGGGTCTGTCAGTCGTCAAACTCACGCTATACTAATTAAAAGATAATTTTTGTTTAAAACGAATGAGCCATTTTTTGATCGATAACTTCTGAACCAAAAATAATTGCGTTAAAACAACTGTAGATTCGTAATCGGGGTATTCTCAAACCATAGGATAGACAAAAGATTGAATGCGAGCCATGAAAAAAAAATTTCTGGGACTTTAAGTATTAAATTCAATGCATTGCATACTGTAAAATCTGAATTTCATCAACCTCTCATGTATAATTGTAATGATGTTGAATATCCTGGTATCAAGAAAGTTTCCCAAATGTACTTTTAATAAAAATTGAAATAATTAAAGAATTAACTTGAGCATTATATGAGCTAGTGAAAAATAGGAATCTAATGTATCAGATTCGACCAAATCAATCTTATTCTCACGAACTTTACTTTTAACTTTCTCTCAAATCAAATTGTTTTTCTTGACTCTTTTTTTCTATCGTCCAATACTCAACTCTATGGATTTATTAAGAAGGTGGTAGGGGATACTTTTTTCTACTATACTAATAATACATATTGTACTGATATACTCGGCTCAGTGGACTAGTGGCTTGTTCCTTCGTTGAGTTAATGTGGACTTAAAATTTTGTTCATGTTTCTTATGAGAGAAAAAGAGGAGGGAAGCAGGAGTAGAAAATAAAAAGTAATAAATTATTATTTTAATCAATAAATAATACTTTGTTAATGACTGCTCTCTGATCTGGTTCATGTTTACGGTATGGATTCGAAACATGATTTTTTTTTATTGAGTGCTTTTGAAGAAGTTTATTCAAAAGAAAGACATATTTCGCCAGGTCTTATCAATCTCTAATCGTGGACTGATTTATATATTTATCATAATATTGAAAATTGGACATGTTTTTGATTTTTCATCAATTTATAGTTTTCTTACAAAAATTCATTTTGAAAATTCATACAAAATATGCGTGAAATTTCGACTTTTTAAAATTTAAAGCAATTAAATGATTATGTTTTGAATAAGAATTAGGCAGATGAATCGAATTTTACTAAAAACGTTCACAGAAATTCACAAAATTGTGAGAAATCAAACAATCTGAACTCTACCCACGAAGAAGAACAACCGAAAAATTAAAAAGTCAACTTTTTCCTGAAAAGGTTTAGTTTCTGTGAAATTCTTTACTCAAATTCGATCAATTGGCCTAACACTGATCCAAAATATCAGCTTTCGATTGCTTTAAATTTTCGAAATCTATTTAAATGTTGAGTTCAAAGAAGTGAAAATTTGGCGCATTCAAAAAATGACCGAATTTTGACCAGATTTTCCCAATAATATACCTATATTCTCATCTTCATGTCAACTACAGCTTTAGATTCATTATAGATTTACAAAGTTTAGTTATGATTTTAACAAGTTTTTCCTCAAGATCATTGTTACTGTAATATTCTTTGTACTTTTTACTGATAATGATCCCAAAATGAAGATGATAAAAAAACAAGATAGATGAGGAGAAGAGAAATTCTCTCTTTTTCTTGTCAAAGTGTACTCAGAGTAACAATTAACCAATTCTCTGTTCTCTTCGTCCTCTTTCGTCCTTGTTACTCTCGTAGCATCTCGACATAATCATTAGATTCCTTTCACCCATGCATTGTTCTCTTCTTGACTCTTTCCTCTGCTGATAGCAGTCAGGAATCACTGTTTTGAATAATTGCAACTGAAGAAAAAATATGACGTAGGCATAAAAGTACAATAAATAGGCATTTATTAATACAACTGGATTCATTAATGAAAATGTTGTGTAAATTATTTCATGAAATAGTGTTCAGTAGAAGACCTTTTTTGTCAATGAATAAATAAATCATGCATTCATTAGATAGACATTGAAATTAATTAAAGTCTTTGAACTCAAATCAATCAATCAATCAATCAAAAGAACTACTAATTATATTATGCCTAGATGGAAAATATGAAATCTGTCATTGCTTTTCGAATTAGCACTGATTCTTGAGGTCATTGTTTCCTTCATTTCCGTGATGGTTTAGAATGAAATGAGTAAATGTGTCCCTGCTGCCTTAGTTTTGACTCAAAACTTTTGAGTAATTTCCTCTCTTTTAGCCTGTGATAAAATTTTATATTGCAGTTTTCAGAATGAATACAAATCTCCAAAGATCCTTTTGTAACTGGAAAATTAGATAGCTTCAAGACTTGCAGAATTGTATTATAATTAATTTAGTTATTGGGGTATTCGATTGACCTATTATATTTGAGCTTATAAGAATACTTCTCTACCCCAGATATTAAAAGTGATCATATTCCCATTGTTTTTGGAAATACCTCGAATATCACCTATTATACTTCATCTGACACCTATTGTTTTTGGAAACTAAAAATAAAATGCCAATTCTCAATCTCACAAACAGAGCATTAGGTAATAGGATTAGTATACATTGACAATTTGTCAACACCCCTAGGAAAAGGTTCAATCCACGAGAAATTTCAAGCATATAATCCTTAAAAGTATAAAAGCATCATTATTTATCTGAAAATATTCAAATAATTGTATCAACCAACTTTACATAAGCGATGTCCACAAAGAAATGCCAGAAATAAGACTATCAGGTAGGCCTCAAGTCATTCTGAGGGTTATTGCATCATTCATCATATTCGTCTGATTAAACTCAGCTCGAAAATTCAAAATAAATCGTGTTATTACTTTCCAGAATCAGATAATCCCTTTGAAAAAATGGGCATTGAAGAAAATAAAAATAGTCTAATCAAAGCGTAAGATCAACAAGGGTAGATTTAGATATCGACTCATGATATCCTCTCTCTTCATCTGATGAATAATTCCAGCCTAACTTTTACTATCAAAAAAATTTTATTGCTAAAATCGATTGATTCGTTTTAATCAAATAAAATTCGAGAACACCATATGATGAAAATATTCCCTTCTCTAAAAGATAAATATATATATATATCAGACAGAAGAGGAGAGGATGATTTTTCCATAAATAATTTGCATTTCTCTTATAGTTTTCTGACAAAAGGGGAAACATTTCTTCTTTCCTGCCTTTTCATCAAAGGTTTTTCCCTTCGTGGGATAATTTCGTTTCTTCTCAAAATTATTGATGCCTCAACTTTTTTAAAATTCTGTCTTGATTCTTAATCAGAAGCGTTTGAAATTACCAGGTCTTAAAAGTTGAAATCTATTGGACCAAGTTTACTGCTAGTTGCTTTTTTTAATCTCTACTCATTCGATTGTAGATTAAACTAGGATGAAATTTTTAACCTCATTTTAGGACCAACTTTTCCGATAGAACTATAAATTCTAAGCATTATTTTGTATTGAAGAATGTGTCGAAAATGATTCTCCATTATGTCATTCGGTTTTAAAAATCCAAAAATTTTCAAATCACCGCTCAATTTTCAATGAATTTTTACTACACATTCACTAAAATCCGGAATATCTTGGCCATTTAATGAGTTTCTTAATTTTTTCATCTTCAAAAATATAGTAATCTTATCATCAAGAGGGTCTTCATGGTGAATTTCGTTGTTTTATCATGTCCGTGAGATAAAGTGGGAAAAATGGGCAATGACATAATGGAGAATGATTTTCATGCTTTAAAATTATGCAAAACATGATCTGAGTACTATTAAATTTATCAGAAAAGTAAGTCCTCTCGTGAGTTGTGCGGAGAAAAAAAAATTTCAGCCTAGCCTATCTTATTGTAGATTGGTGAGATATAAGCCCATCTAAGTTCTAAAGAAAAATCTACTTCAATGTGTAAACAGAATTTATTTCTGAATGAGTAATGAATTTCCATGTTATCTCACATATTGGATGGATAAATAAATCCCTTTATAAAAATGACACCTAAAAAATAGGAACAAAAATTTATCTTCTCAAAATGAAATCTACTGTACATACACGTTTTCTTTCATCTGGCCAGATTAATGTGTTGAGAAGGATTTGTAGATGAGTCATCTTTGCATATTTCATGAGCTCATCGTAGTAGTTACGTTAGTCATGGATTAGGCAAGAAATCTATTTTCAATCAGGGAAATTACCTACACACGTGAGAAAATCTGATAAGGGAGAATTACTAAATTTAATGCTTTACTCATAAAATGAAAGAAATAAATAACAGTTTTTTCAAAAAATGTAAACGCTAATTCCCATTTTTCGAACATGCAAGGAACCCGATTATTGCTATTAAATTTTTGCAAGACCTGCTGTTTTTGAAGGATCCTGGTTTATCGAAATTTCACTAATTTCCAATCAGAAGAAATGATCAAAAAATCGAAATTCGGCTCCTACCCAATCTTGAGGTTAATTCGTGTTTAATTCTGACCCTGGAAAAGTTGATTTAACCAACGTCTGAAAAAATGGGAATTTTATTCATCAAATTCTTAGAAGTTCACAATTTAGTATTCACGAAGTATTGTAAAAACAATTTACCAATTTTAAAGACAGACAAAAAGTTATTAAGAATCCTAACTAATGGGTAGAGGCTCTATACTAACGCAATCAATAAATAATTTCAATTTGGAACTACCTAAATTTCCCAGGGATTTATAACTTTCTCTATCACATATCCGAATAAATAAATGATCAATAAATGTTTTTTTATTATGATGGATAAATATAGTTTTTTGTTAGGATGGGGTGGATTCAGTGTTATTAAAATAATTTCCATTTATAACCTGTATTATGCAAAATAGCTAATTTATGTGTCGCCTTCTTCTACTTTTATCGTTATTAATTTTATATCTTGTATCTGAATTTAATCTGAGAAGGCATTTTGCTCCCATTACTATGTCTTGGATTACATATATCTAATACATAATATGTACCAGGAGTAATTTTTATTAATTCACCTTTTTTATGTACCAACGCCAATTCCATTAGAGGCCAATGTTTCCAAGTTATGTACTATTAAATAATACCTAGTTAATCTATCCCTTCTCACACCGATAAAGAAAAAAGATATTCCTTCCCAAAAACTTTTCATCGAGAAATGCCTTTTATGTCCGTATGTTTTTTATGACTGCAATCTGATCTGCAGTTCAGCCTACTTATTTATATTGATATATAGATTTAGTTATTTTATATACAAATTGCTTCTGGTTATCTTTGCGCTGACAAGATGGAGTCATTAAATTTTTAGTCCTTCACTGGAAACGCCCTGCATTGTTAGTTTTTTTGAAGATTCCAATAAGCATGTTATCCGTATATAAAATTCGAGAAGTACTGAAAATCAATAAATTTAACTGTAGTTGGAGCTAAAATTTAAATTCCATATCACAAATATTGTTGAAACTTGAGTAGCATTACTAATAAGTAATCATTGTTGGATTTTAGAAATATTTATTTACAGATTACTCAATAGAGATGTAACAAATTTTTCAACTTACTTTAAAAGTTGACATTATTCTATGCAAGATAAAGTATCAAAATGCTTATCCGTGATAATATTCGAGTTTAAAAATCAGACTTTTTGTAAAAATGCCGCTAGATTTTCAATGAATTTTTACCATGTTTCCACTAAAATTTCGAATAGCTTTTTTACTTTTTTCAATGAAAATATTAATAGAATCATGTTATGATCATTTCTGTTAAATTTTGTTATCCCACTATGCCTACAAGAGAATTTAGGGAAAATGAGCAATGAACGACTATGCATGGGATTGCAAACGAATTTTCATTTATTTTAGATCCTGCACATCATTGTTATCAAACTTATATGTGGAAATTTCACGGATAACTTTGATTTAATAAAGGGTAAAATTTCGATACATCTCTATTACTCAAAAATTAGTAAAATCCGTTGCATAAAATTTATGATTGAATTCCGTTGAAAATAGCTTTTTATGATAGCTTTTAATCAAGGTATTTCACAGATAAAGATGACCTTATCTGAGTGAGAACACAAGTGAAATTATATATCTGCTTCCTAGCTTCAAGCTGAGAGATGCTCCCTAAATTTTTAATGAGAAAGACAAAGTGATCCCCTCTTTTTAAACATCTATACAGATAGATATGGAAATTGTTTTCAATTCTCAACGATGAACATTTATAAAATAAAATTTTTAAAACATCCTTGCTTATTCATTCAAATGCCAGATGTACGTTATAAAAATGAATATGACAAATAAATATTTGGAAATTGGTATTTATAGAGAATAATTTGGGCGTATCTTTTACAGCAATACAAGGTTAAAATATCTATATCTAGAGAAATTAAAGATAATATTTATAACAGCTATATTTCCATCCGAGAGAAAATGATCTATGATTTGTGGTTCACAAAACGTAACTAAACCTTATATATAGGGTTTTTATGAATGATTTATGATTTTTTTAAATTATCATCAAAAATTCGAATTTGATCAAGATTATTTAGATGATAAGGGTTTCATTCACTATATAAAGAAAAAAATTAATTTTTGTGATTCAAGATTTCTTAAAAATGACTTTTTTATCACAAATTTTATGGTTATAAACAGTTTTCTTGTCTACTCTTGAACCTAATCTTTACTGGGTGAATATGGACAAAATCATCTTAATTTTAATAAAATCTTGATCAAATTCGATTTCTTGATGAAAAATTGATAGATTTTGTAAAATGTTCATATCAACTAGCTTTATTACGAATTAGTAATTCACGTAGTTTTTCGATTACGTCCCAGAATCAACTTAAATTCATAATTTAGAAAATTCAAAGAAGATATATTAAAACCAAATGTACATCTTTCGAAGCATCACCAGTGGAAATTCTTCAAAAATAATAAGTAAAGTTAAGAGTTCATTCAAGATACTGTAATAATTTACAAATTATGGAAGAAATAGTAAAAGTCAAAGAAAATAAGAATAAAATGTAAGCTGAAAAAAAACCAAAACTCTCGATTTAATATCAACAATGGAGAGAAAAGGGATAAAGCTCACATTGGCCAAGATTATAAGAATAGTTTTTCTGAACAAATATATTAGGTTTATATAGGTTAATAAGGAATTTTTCTTTCACCCATATATCTATGCTGTTGTCAATCGTAGGTCTCGAGGAACTGATTTGGATTCTGGTGATAGTTCAATGAGAGATTAATTAACTGATACATCTCATCTCGCTTAGGAAAAATTCTTATGTAAAAAATAATTATTATCAAGCCAACCTAAGAAATTGAGACACAAATATCGATTTAAAGTGAACTCAAACTGCAATTTTTATTTTCTTAAAATAAATGAATTATAGCCAAGAGTTGGTTTTCAGTTTTACACACACACACGATCTTTTATTTTGGAAGAAAATGCTCCCCTGAGGCTTTTGAATTTTTTAATATTTTCAAGTGGAAAGACTGAGGCCCTCTGAGTACACTTACTCACAACGTAAAAAATCTTCTCATTAATAAGAAATATAGTGCAAAACTAAAGTATATTCCCAGAAAAAAAACAGTAGATAACAATGTGAAAAAAGAGATGAAAAATCCCCATTCTCTATCATTTTATTTCAATAAAAGTATCTTTTACTCGATAGTCTTTTGATTATTCCCCCCTACTTTACACACGCTCAGTGCATGACCTGTTAAGGACACATACAGTTCTTGGATATATCCCACTTCCCAACCTATTGTTGTCTGTGGTATGTGAATAAGGTATGAATAAATTATAGTTCATTCAAGGATTTTCAAAATTTATCAAAAAATTCGTATGGGATGTGTATGATGTCTATGAGATATGTAAATGCTCAGATCAGCAGTATCGAATTTCTTTAAATCTTTCATGTTTTTATTAATATTTCCTGTTTTATACTGCTCTAGAATTGGAAGTATCAATGGAGTTTCTTACACCTTTATATGGGAAAACTTGATAAAGCAAAATAAATTCGGGTATTTTTATTAAAATGGCGAGGAAGACAAATATTTTTCGAATCCTATAATGAAATGAGGCCATCAGTTGTTGCGACGACCTGCGGAAAATTGGCCATTTTTTGAATTCAACTTTTCAAGCTGGTCGTAAAGGTAGTTGACATTTGGTCATAATTTTTGGTTATTTAAAAAATTAGCTTAGTCAATTTCTCTGACTAATTTTTGTGAACTTCTTTGGCTAAATTTGGACTTTTTGTCTAATCTTGATCCGAAATATTAATATCAGATTGCTTGAAATCTTCGAAATCGAAAATTCTGAGGGCAAAGATTGAAAAAGTAGGATATTGGGGCATTTTAGAAATTCCTAAAATGTTCGGATTTTGGCCAGATTCTAATATTTTCAGAAATTTTATTAATTTTCAACTGCTATCATGGAATTCAAAGAGAATTCTTTCCTCTACTCCCGAGAAAAACATTGAGTTTTTCTTCTCATCCTCATGTAAACTAGCTTTATATGGGACAAACCATAATTCTACTTAAATGAAACTGAAATTTTTTTATACTTATCTGATAGAAGAATTAACACTATTTCAAATTATATATTATTATATTCACCTACAATAATTTTTTGAAAAGTTAAAGATGAACTGGTTTTGAAGCAATTATGAAAATTTCCAGGAAAATAAAATGAAAATCCACATATAGAGAAATAAAGAGCAAACCATACTCGTAGAATTTTGAAAAACTCGCCATTTTCAAGAAATAGTTTAATATCGAAGTTATGGATTATTTTTCCTTGTGATAATCGGAAAATTCAGATGGTTATCTCAACTGATGATCATTTTCACCAAAAATTTGAAGAATAGCTTGTTTTCAAGGTTTGATTCATCTTTTGTCAAGCTATATTTTAAATTTAAATATAAGATGATGTCAGTAATATTTAGACACATTTCACAATGCGATCAGAAAGTACTTGACTTGATAGATATACTTTTTTTTAATTTGAGTACAACCTCTAATATTCTTGGACATCTCTATGGAAGGTCTCTCTTGCTTACCTAACCAAATAATTTTTCTCTATTTAGTTCAAGACATAATATCGTTTTTTATATGCTCTTCTGGTAGGGATATTATAACAACAACAACAGTCTATCAAAAATGAAGAGGTTCTATCCTCTTGAAGGATTTTTCATAAATTGTATGCATAGAAATTAAAATTATGAATGATTGCAGTTATTGCTTTCTCTTATAAGAAGCACAACTTATAAACACTTGAGTTAATCTAAAGGGCTAACTCTTTAACAAATCTTTCCTTTTCTGTTCTAATCTCTCTATTTTAATTAAGTATAGATAAATTCACAGTACTTACCATTGAAAAATAAAGAGATTTATAATTTGTAAAAAACATTTTTTTCATCATATCTTGAATATTAAAAGGATTTTCTTAAACTCAGATTTAATAGGTCTACTTTTATTATGGATGGAGAAAAAAAAATTAATGAATAAACACATATTTTTGATTTTTGTGATCAAACAAACATAACCATAAAAATTTCGAAAAGCTCATTACTGTGCTTAAAAAAATACTATTAATTTCGAAATTATCAAG
The DNA here is from genome assembly GCA_012064415.1 of Gyrodactylus bullatarudis. Classification (NCBI taxonomy): domain Eukaryota; kingdom Metazoa; phylum Platyhelminthes; class Monogenea; order Gyrodactylidea; family Gyrodactylidae; genus Gyrodactylus; species Gyrodactylus bullatarudis. Next base: position 363,661 of record SSNU01000202.1, read on the forward strand.
ATTCAATTGCCGAACAGTACTGAGGTTAATCCAAATTGGACCGAATTAACCCCATTTGTCTTACTTTAATATTTAGATTTCTAAAAATTGAGTTTTTTGTTACAATCAACTATGTAGTATCACTATGAAGCTATTTGTAAAGCTATTCTCAAACTTATTTTTGAGAATCACCATTAGACAAGAAAAATCAAAAAGGGTATATGAGACTTCAGGAAACATCCCTTTTTCGTGTGAAAGTTTACTCTCTATTTTTTGGCCATTTTAGATGATCTGAGATCAGTTCAAATTTATGGTTCTTTCAAAAATTTTGATTTTAACAATCGACTTACTTGGCCAATGGTTATCTTTCTTAAATCTTTAAGCCAACTTATAGTTTAAAGAATAGGAAAAATCGCACTAACTAGAAATATAAAATGTCTTCAAATAGTTTTAAATCGGCCAAGTGAGTCTTTTGATTTGGTTTCCAAAAAATCATGAAAACTGGAACTTTTTTAAAAATCATAAATTTCCAAATTCAGTTTTGTAGTTTTTTCTGAAAATTGATATATATTTTATCTAAATTAATTTTACATATCCCAAATAAACTAGGACTATTTGATTTTCACTGATTTTGAAAAAGTATCCTTATTTTTCGTCAAATACTCTTGATGTCTATAAAATGTAGGCTCCTTCTAAAGTTCCTGATAAAAAGATGAGATGTTTCCAGTTCATAAATTTTGGATTCACAACGGAATCTCTGTGAAAGCTGAAATTCTACAAAAATGATGTTGAATTTGAATATCGTCACTTCATTAATAATTTATTCATATCATTTCTGTCTACTTCACAAAGCGATTACTGTATAATAACATATATAATATTCCATGTCTCAGTTTTATACGCTCATGTACCAGTGAATATTTATAATTATAGTCTATATAGAATAATAATTCTCCATTTAATCTTACCTTTTTCTAATGACTCTGTTGATATTCATTTTTAATGACTACGCTAAAAAAATTAAATGCAATGTTTCATTATTAGATAACATGCGTATAAATGCGTATGTTTCCGTTATTTCTATTAAAACTATTAATGGTAATTATCTTGTACTTGAAAGTTTGTATTTTATAATAAATTGTACAGAGAATCATATATCTATATTGACTACTCTTATAATATTTAGTAATCACACACAAAGCATTAGATAGCTACAAAATAATTCACAATTTTGATAGCTATGACGTTTTTAAACTAAAGTATCTGGACAAGATGTATTATTAACTATGGCAATAAGTAGTCTAAGCCAAAGAATAGATGTAAAGTTAGTTTTTTCTCCAGATAGTTAAACACCAAAAATGTTTAAATCCCAGGTCACTTTTTTCAACCTTAGAGCTCAAAATTATTACCGATTTCAAGACTTGAATCAATTAAATACTGATAATTTTACGAATATATGATCTGACTACCATTTTATCTTACTTTGATGAATCATTTTTACTCAAGTACCTTACCGATAAAATTTCCAATTTGCTCGACTACCGTCTTTCTTACTCTTTATGCCCATCTTTTTTAATGTTCTCAAGTTTTTCCTTCTTTACATCAGCATGCAATATCTCTTGATGTAAAAGCATTGGCCTCTTTCGACTCACTTTTAATTAAAGGCATGACGAATTTATTCGTCTGAGTAATCCTCCCTCATCAAATAATGCCTAGGGTGATTTTTTAACAATACCCAGAGAATAATGTAATGACGAATGTTTCCAACATTCATTCCCCTCTTACAGAATTTCCACTGGCCCCCTCCTGCAAAAGAAAAAATCTTCTTCTTCTACTGTATAACTGTTTTTCATATATTTCATCGTGTGAGTACAATTCTCAGAGTAGTGTTATCCTAATAGGAAATTACATATAGTCAGTCTGGCCATCCCTGAATAATCACATTTAATTTGGTGAAAATAAGAAACATTGATTAATGACTCATTTCTTTTTTCCATGTAACAAATTTCATTATGTATTATTGAATGACAACTCTATTTCTTACCGAATAAAATATATCTCAATGCAAGTATAATGAATTTGCTACATTTTCCAAGAAAAATATGTCTCTTGTGTGAAGCGGTTATCCAAGATTATCTAAGGAATAATCCCAGAATTAATTTTGGCTTCCGAAATTTCTCACTGAAATTATTTTCACAGTTGAGTCTTTAAATCTCTGAATACACTTGTTTTTCCTTTCATCAATTTGAACCCAAAGTTTTTATCGATTCCGATGGTTCGAAGCAGTACTGAAATTTGGGATCAAAATTGAATGAAGAATTCGAATTCACTTGTAGAAGTTCACTGAAGTTCTTCATTACTGTGGGAAATCGAACCATTTGAATAGGATGCTAAAATTATATTTGATAGAAATGACTAAGTCGGAATTTTTAAATAGTCGTAAATAAATTAAGATAAAGAGTTGTTTCTCTCAGATAATGAGACTTTCCAATCGTTGTGCTGGAAATTTATCATTGTTCCTACTAATACGACGAATTAGTTTCCATAATTTTCTATGGAAACTTCATCATCCGTCTACGTGCCTATTTTCGATTGAAGAACTCTTTTCTGCTGAGAAATGTTCGTTTTTGCATTTTTTTTCATGGGGAAAAACATCTAACATCTCCCTAGTTTGCTGAGATCGCTGAACTGATGGCATTGCTTTTCAGAGGTCAATGTGATTCTCATAAATATAAAAATTTATCTGACATTTTCGATAAATACATTCGAAAGTAACATGAAGTGAATAACAAACATTCTTTCCTTACAGATCGATCTATCACAATCATTGAAGGGACTTTCAGAGAAGGCAAAGAATACCTCAAACCTGATTCATAACATGAAGTTACAAGAAGACCAGATAGATGTAAGATTGTTTATTTGGAATTTTTCCTAGTTGTATTATAACCCAGAAATTCAGTATTACATGGTTCATTATTATTATTATTTTATTGATGACTCATCAGAATTGTTTTTATTTTCTCGTTCCAGTTCTTATCTTTAGTCAGCTTTTCATGCTTACCTATATCCCCATCGACTTACCTTTTTCTTCAAAACTTTATGGGCAGAAGAAGATAGAAAGACGATAAAAATAACATTAGGGAAATTATCAACTTTTAGAATAGACAATTAGTTATCAGTTTTGTTTCAGGATATTCTCTCTGATACTCCATTGGATATATATATAAGAGGAGGACAAAAAGTTCATTTTCCTTTGAACAAGGCTCTTATCTGATGATATATTCATTTTTATGTTTTGTTGAAATTTTTTCGAAAATAATCATACTATGCAAAAATGCTAGTTTTTCAAAATATTTGGGCCATCATTGCTCTGAATTTCAATGAAAATCTTGCAGGAATTAGATAATATTTCGCTTTACAAATTCATTTATTACCAGTTGAATAGGTCTAAAAATATGAATATGTCTGAAAATGCATATCCAGCTTTCCAGTATGAATTAAATAAATTCGAATTTGAAAAAATATTTACAATGGAAAAGAAATAAAAATGTTTCAAAAAGCTATTTGGTAAGAAGATTTCGAATTTTTTCCGAATCTCCCCTTGAAATGAGCCAATAAGTTGCTAAATCTAAAAAGATTTAAATCTAACAAAGTTTGAGAATGATTTTGTTCAATCTCTAATCTCGGTATTGATGATTTAACACCATTAGAAACTTGAATCTTTGTCTAATGTTGATCTTTAAAGAACTTAAAACTTTGAGGCAATTTCGAATTTTTTAATTTCTTCATATCAACTAACATTTCTAAAATTTAATGAATCTAAACTCAATACAGATGAAAAAAATGATTTAAATCCAACTTGAATATTTCAGAAGTAAATTTAGCGTCATGGCGACATGGATATTGCAGAATCAATAATTTGTTTTGAGCAAACTATACTGATCCATCCGTTGAGAAATACATCTTCCCCAACAAATGTACAAGGATAAAAATTGTACTTTTGAGACAACTTAATAATTCATCAAGAGAGTATTAAAAGGAATCAGTTTAGTTAAAGTAATCCACAACATTTGTGTATCCCCCTGATCAATTAACTGACCTTATGTTTAGCCTATTTTTCTATTCCTTAAAATAAAAACATATTCTTCAAATGTTCTCCCTCTTTCGTGTTCTTTCTCTGTGAGGATGTTATAGAATAATAAATAAAATACAAGAGCAGAGTGGAGACTGAGAACTAGGAGGGTATGGGGGTGGATTGCATAGTGTTGGAGTATGGATGGAAGAAAATATTGAGATCAAAAATATATTACGTCAAAAAAAGGGGGAAATGTACTATTATCTACTTAATGAATACGTATACTTGTATGTTTAGATTGGAAAGAATAGCGAAATAAAAATACTGATCATGTTTTATCCCTTCTCCTCCTATATATGGACTACGTACTACAGGAGAGGAACGCATTAAACAAAAACTGTTGATCAAAATCATTTTTTATGTTTTTTAATTTTAATTTTTAATGAATTCTAAATCTCTTCCTACTTTGGATAACCTTTTAAACTTTATTTGTACTTTTATTAATGCCTAAATTTAACTAGCAATAGAAAAAATTTCAAATTTCGATTTCTACACCCAAAGTTAAAATTATACAAGCCTTTCAGATCCTAGTCTATTTAATGAGCTCAGATTATGACAATGAAATCATATTCGGAATTAACATGCATCAATGTTAAACCTTTTTTTCGACTCTTTTCTAAGCATTTTCTTATATACTTTTAAGCGACCACACAAGAAATTGCTAAAGCTTCTGAATAAACAATCTTTGTTAATTCAAACGAAATATCTTTCAGTCGAAATGATTTTATGAAGATCGATAAAAAAGCGATTAGAACATAAATACTTTTTAGTCGTTAAACCTCTCTTTTGTATAATCTTTAGGTTTAAGATTTTAGCCCTGAATTTTTAAATGTGAATGAACTGGAATTTTGACGTAAACTATTGGCAAAGACACAGGCTTGGATTCAGTGATCTTTTCGTTCAAAATTAAGAAAAATAAATTAATTTCCTCGGGAATCTGGCTTTGAATCAAATGTGATTCCTTTTTTCTGTAGAATATTGAATTCTATATTTGAAATTTGCTTTATTTAGAATTTTGTCCACCTCTAATTCAACTATTTATTACATAACTAGCTCTTCGTCTTTAGACTAAATAAAAGATTTTCATCACATAAAAAATTCTTTTGTCTTGCGAATTGCATTCCTACATTACACTCAATTCATTTCCGATTTCTCAAAAATATATTCCTTTGATTTTTAGCTTGTAGTCATTTTATCTGCCATTTATTTCCTTTAATCAAAAAATTTTTTTAAGACAAAATAATTTCGATAGATGAAAAATATTTTTTTTGATAAATATTTAGATTCTCTTCATTCTGAGGTCATGAATTCATCTATGCATGAATTTTATTTATTGAGCAACAAAGAATAACATCGAAATGTTTTCTATTTACTTGCAACCTTGCTTTTTCTGTCATTATCTGCAAGCAGGAAAGTACGGCAAGTATTCTTGATAACATTGGGTTAAAAATCAGGTTCAAGGGTTTGATTTTTAAATTCCAAAATAAGCTGAATAGAATATTGAGCTCAAAAACAGATTTTTTTGGTTATTTTTGTATTGGATTAATTGATCATAGATGATCCAGTTCAAAAAATTCTTTATTCCCAAATAAAAAAGAAGAGTCTTGACCCAATTATGAGTAGAGCTTATCTTCTTCAGTACAGACTTATTTTTTTAAATAATTCTAATTCAAACTTATTTCAATGTCTCGAAAAATAAAATTTTTTTGAAGAACAACTTCAGATTGAGTTTGGTGAGTATTCAATTCTTTATGAAAAAAATTGACGCTTCACCTTGAGACATTTCTGAGACAGTAATTTTTTATTATAAATTAAATAAGATTCAGAGTACTCGAGTAGATAATTTAGACTGTTCGTTTTTCTCATTCTTAGGAAAATTAAAAACTGCAATTATATTTTTACAAATGCCATTTTTGCTGTTTCTTTCAACAAATTACTGCTTTTTCCTCAATCAATCCAGAAATGATTTCCGAACTTGCCAATATTAATTTTCATACAAAATATTAATTCCTTTTTGTGTCCCTTTGGAAATGTACTTTAATACGAATTTTTGATTTTTTTTCATTTCGTGAAAGAAAAATATGTATTCCTGCATATACCGCAAGAAAGGATACATCTTTTCAATAAATAATAATTTATTTATTCCCAGATTTTAATCCTCGATTTATATCATTCATTTTATTATTGGCAAAAAGCCGGCAAGTTGCATTATTAACCAAGGCGAGATATTTATAAATTTTATGTTGATAATGTTGATAATAACGTAGTTTGTCTGCCTAAAACCAACACCATAATCTTCTCATAAAAAAACTGGGTTGGACTAATTCTTTTTTTTTTCGAAATAACGCTTCTTGTAAAACTACTTGACATGAATATGACAATTTACTCTTTTTACAAAAGCTCGATATTTTTTTCGGAAAGTCTGGAAAAGAATTATTTTTCGAATTCCATGAAAAATAAGCCAATAAGTTGGGAAAATTCTTAAAAATTTCCGAATCTGACCAAAATTAGGCCGCTTTTCGGATTTCGAAAATGCACCGAATTTCCACTTTTTCAACTTTCGAAGTCAAAATTTTTATCGATTTCTGCAGTTAAATGCAGATCTTCGAGACCAACATTTGACAAAGAATTCGAATTGGGCCGTGGAGGTAGAGAGGAATCTACTGTTTTCAAGAAAAAATTAAACTTTATAATTTTGGATAATCCCCCTTCATGATAATCAGTAAATTCAAATTTTTCGATTTCACACCATAATGAAGAATTTCTGTGAATTTCTGCAGCCAAATTCGAATTCTTTGTCAAATTTTGTTCTAGATTTGAGTTTTTTGTAAAAAGTAAATTCTCCTTTTCATGTCAAATAGGTTTATATACAATTATTTATGATCATTTTGATAATTTTGAACCAAGTAGTTCTCAAGAGAGCTGTTCAGCATAGACTGACGATAGCGTTGTTCGCTTGCAACCTGAATATGTTGTCTCCTTAGAATTTATGTTTTCAAGGATTAAAATTTCTTCATTATTTAATCAACAGAAGGATTACAAGAAAACTGAAAGTGAAATCAAGTCCCTTATCGATGAAATCATCAAGCACTTACAGGAGAAGAAACATGAACTCTGCCAGAATCTACTCACAGAACGAGATCACAAACAAGCCAGTATAAAGGAGTTCATCTCTGCCAATACACAGAACATTGCCAAGTCTAGTCAAATTATCCAGTTTTGCATTGAAATGATGAAGGAATGTGATCCAGTCTGTTTCCTACAGGTAATTTAAAATTTGAAAATCAAAAATTCTTTCTGTAAAATTCAAATCAAGACTTACAATCGATATTTAAACTGTATAAAATTTTGCATAAGATTTGTGAGAAAAATCTTATTTCTTTGCTCAAAATTCGGATAAACACTCTCTCTGTTCGTGAAGAGATAAATTGTTCGGTCACTTTTTGAACTTCAAATCCTCATACTACTGTGCACAAATTTGAGGCTATAATATCTGGCTATCATTTTGAATATAGAATATAATTGCGATGACAACGTCGATCCAAACGTCAAAATCATATTTTTCCTCAAAATGGGGTCTAGAAGGAAATATGATGTTTCATTTTTAATGACTTTGACAACCCTAAACGACCTGAAATAGCTTGTTTCTATTTCTGATGCTCTTTTATTGATGAAGTGTCGATCTTTTCGTCTATTTGAAAGAACCAACTTTATATTTCAAAACTGTAAAAAGTTATGACAACTTGTCAAGTTTGCTTAAAAATGAGCCCTCGTATCTCTATAATTTGTATTTCTAAAGTTTAATTAGTTCAATTGATAGATTCAGAAGAATTTATTTTTGTTTTCTAATATTATCGTACGCGTAAAATGGGATCATACATAAGATTTATCATAATTAACACCAAGTTACCTGCTTCACACATGATATACAACATTACTAGATTTCCATGTTTTCACAAGCAATTAATTCATTAATGAATGAGTGGAAAAAACCAACGAGAAAACTAATTCCTCTAATGAATTGACCTTAACCAACATATTACAATACAGTAATATTTCCCATTCTATTTTTATTCTCCCTGATCCATTCACTAGATGGATAGATTGGAATAAAACATTATCAATTTGTTAATTTCATCTCATTTTTGTGTGGTAGTTCTTTATAAATTCTTTCCATGCATGTAAACTACAACTTATATATTAGGGAAATACAAAGTTTTACAAATTTATCGGGTATTTTCTCATTCGATAGAGAATTAAACTTTGAGAAAAAAATCTTTTTGAGTTAAAAAAAATAATTTAAACGTTACTTTGACTCTTCTATTTCCAATCTCATCTTTAAATTTTGAATGAATTCACCATTATAATTGAGCAGTCTAAAGCTAGTTGAGAAATGAAGTCGGGAATTTAATTTTTTTACAAAAACCTCAATATTTTTTTCGGAATATGAAGAAAAAATTTATTTTTCGAATTCCATCACAAAGAAGGCCAATAAGTTGTAGAAATTTTTAAAAATTCCTGAAAAAATTCAATCTCACCAACATTAGGCTATTTTTTGAATTTTTAAAAATTCACCAAATTTCCAGTTTTTTAACTTTTGAGCTCGAAATTTTAATCGATTTCAAAGATTTGAAGCAGTTAAATGCAGATCAGGATTAGCATATTATTGGTGATTAAATTTCAATCATTTTTGATGATATTATTTCATTTTTTAAGAGATTGAACAATGAAATTTAACCCTTTTTAACTTTTCAGAAATGATTTTGTAATAAAAAATATCAAACATTAATTTACACAAAAAAATAACACGATAAAAAACGATACTTGATTCATCGATGAAGTTTTTCTTAATTTTGAACCAAGTAGTTCTTCGGGGAGCTGTTCGGCATAGATTGACTATAATTGCTACCTGACTACGTTGTCTTCTGGCTTGTATTGGTCTATCTGTAGAAAAAGAAAGAGGAGAGAAAGGTGTAGTATTTCTTAGAGAATTATAGTGATTATTACAGTAATAACTCTGATAATATAATTCATCTGTTGACGGAAAATAAAAATTAAGATAATAGAATTTAAAAAATTTAAATTACCCTGTTAAAAATAGTTTGGAATCACACAATATTTCTTAGTTGATATAATTTTATAAATGAACCTTGAATTGTAGATATATCATCGATAAAATTGAATTTATTCCCTTTACGGAGATGGGTGTGCCTCGAAATAGTGTAAGCATTTTGAAGACGTTAAACAGAAATCTATTTCTTTTCATAATTTCTACATGAGCTAAAAGTAAAAAAGAACAAAAAATAGAACATCTCTCTTACTCAAGAAGAAAATTAGTCCTTGGAAAACTATTATGGTATGAGGAATTAGTCATCATGAGTTACATCATGAAAACTATAATTTCTGTTGAGAAAAAGATAACACTGCCAGAGAAGAACACATCAAAGTTGATTAAAACAATGTCAATCATGAGGAAGTAAGAAATCGAAAGGAAATTCTCTCTCTCCATCAAAATGATTCATCTTCATTCTTCAAGAGAACTATAGAAATGTAAAACTTTCTCTGGAAAATTCATTTATCACCTTTGAAAAGGGAGAAGAATCAAGTTAATTTGTTAAATTAACTTTAATGTTTTTAACCTCGTCGTATAAGAAAAATTTGTGTACCTAGAATTTTTTTCAAGGTACATAGTTAAGATTGGAAAGAATTAAGAATACGCTGATGAAGAATATGCAATATTTTTAAAACCAACCTTTAGTTCAGGAGTTACTGGCCCAAAAATGATCATTTTTAGACCATGAAATGGGTATTTTTTCTATTTCAAGAGAGGAATTCGAGGTGATCACATTTTTGAATTTTTCGGGTATGGTTTCTTGATAAAAGTTTCTTTATTTTTTCTCTTTGTCCTCTGAGAGTGTTATTAAAAACGTTCTTTATATTTTCTAGGAATATTCTATACTTTTACAAAATTGAGTCATTTTTAAATAGTCATAACTTCTCAATAAACTATTTTAGCTTTATAATTCATAGCTTATTCGAAAGAGTAATAGTTTTACTTTCAGAAAAGTGGTAAAAATTATTTTTAAATTCTTCAAAACAGAATTATGGGTGAGAATAGGACTGTGTGAAAATTTAATTTTGATCATTTTCCCTAGTTGAAAATCGATGAAATCTTGATTATTCAAGATCCCTGAAAAATACGAATTTATCGCAAGTTTAATGTCGATAATCGGGCTCCTTGTCTTATTATGGTCATAAAAATAGAATTTTGATCGCTTTGGAATCAGAAAACTGGGAATTTGGCGCTTCTTCGAGATTTGAAATATGACAAAAAACATCTCGATCAAGTTCGATTTCTTGATAAAGAAAATGAAAACTGAGTAAATATCATAAATTCTCATCTTCATATTAACTAGAATGTATGTTAGAATTTAACATTGCTAAAGCTAATTGATATGAAGTTGGGAATCTACGATTTTTACAGAAATCTCGATATTTTCAACAAGAATTTTAATTTTTTAAAGATTTTTTGGAATTCTACTCATGTTGCCAGTTGAAGAAAAAAATTTTTTTTTATGAACTGAATCTTATCTAATTCATAGCCTTATTATCGTTTGGGAGCTGAAATTCTATTTTTTGATCATTTTCCCTTCTTAAAATTTTGATAAATCAAAATCTCTCGAAAATGGGGTAACTCTCGGTAATTTGACGGCGCTAGTCAGCTTTCTTGTCTTATCTTGATCTTGAAAAACCAAATTTTGATCAAATTTAAAATCGATAACAAATTTCAGTTCAAAGTTCGAAAAAATGGGATTTTGGAGCCAAATGGGAGTTTGAAAAATGGCCATATTTTTCATAAAAATAATTTTTTTCAGAATTTTTTTCTTCACCTGGTAAAAGTGGGCAACATGAGTAGGATTCCAAAGAATCTTCAACAAATTCGAATTTTCGATGAAAAAATCGAGATTTCTGTAAAAAGCATAGAAATCTCAACTTCATATCAACCAACTTTAACTTTTAAGTCGAATAAAAAAGATGACCATATTTTTCTTGAAAAGTATTTTTGAAAAATAACCAGTTCAACCATAAAATCGAGATTAGGGGGATAATAAAAGTGAATCTAAAAAGTACTCCAAGCTATTGATCCTTTTAATTATTCCAGTGGTTAACCAATGTATAATATAATTTTAAAGTAATATTCATTAGTGATATTTGAACCAAGTATGATAGAGAGTAAATAAACGTCAACTGTGGAACGACTTTTATTTAGGAAATAAATAATAGGTTAACCTAGTTTCTGAAAATTCTCTCTTTCTGGATATTTTTCCCCTATTGTATCCCTATAAAAATTATTTAAAAGAGTAGAAAGTTTATACAAAACTATTACTGCATTGCCCACCCACAAGTAAGGGTTCATCTCAGGGTTATGTATAATTCATTTGTCAAGGAGTCGCCATTAATTATTCTTTACGATAAGAATATGGTATACTCTAGTCAATATTACATTGAATCAAGCTTAATTAAAGTACGAAAGATGAATATTCTAGGCAAACTTTTTTCGTATTTTTAGAATTATAATTCTCACTGAATTCTAAGTCGAACCTTTATTGATTCAACTTCTCAAACAGAAACCAAACGAAAGGATTAGGTTAAATTTTCTTGGCCATAAAAATTTTGAAAGTTATACATTGGAAAATTAAGAGTTTATAAAATGCCTATCATAAAAACCAGACACTGAATTCAAACAAAAAGTCGTGTGATCAAAATCCTGTGAAGTAATATGTCATTGGAATTAACAAAGATTGACTTTTTGAGTAGATATTACAGATGCTGTAGTGAAAATTTATTGTATTCAATACTTTTTATTTTGATGAGAATGTTTTACCCAAATTTGAGTCGATGAAACCGGATCTCAGTGGCAGTTAAAGTATGAAGCTAGTAGACATGAAGATGAGAATTTACTATTTTGACAAATAAACTCAATATTGTCCTCTGTATTTATTTTCAGTAAAACAGATTTTCCAAACAGGGCTTTTCATTATTGAAGCTTTTTTTGAGAAAATAAAACTAGCTAAGAATACAAATCTGCCTTTTTTACTTTTCTTTGTTGTTAAAGAATTTGTTTTTTGAGTATTTCACTCCTAGAATAATTAATAAGGATGAAGAAATAAATACTGTTGAGCACTTCATTTGTATTCTTCTGTAGAAAGATATCCACCTTTTTATGATATTTTTCAACAATAAAGAAAAAAAATTTGGGATTTCTTTACCAAAAACACGAAACTTGCTCATCATTAATTATTCATAAAGCTTTGATACATTTTATTTATTTTGTTAAAAGTTTGCTTTTTGAAAATACGTCCCTTTAGTGGCTGTCTAATATTGTAATACGTTTTTAGATTACCAATGAAATTTAATAGATTCTTCTTCAGTTTGATCCATAAAGATTTATCAAAATCAACTAATTATCCAGTCAGATTTCTTCATTTTTTAAAAGCAATCTCAAGTTATTTATCTAATCTGTTCCATTTCCCCTAGAATATCCAAAGTTTGAACGATAAAATTGCAATTGGCCATTCACAGTTTGGTAAGGATTTAAAGGTACCATCATCGAAAATAGATACAAATCCCCTACAGCATTCTAGCAAGGTTGACTTGAATCAGACCTCACTCTCATCCTTGAACAAGAGAGAAATTTCCCGAATCCAAAGCTCAATTATCAAGTTACAGTTGTCTTTAACAAATAAAACATGTGAGTTTACTTCCTTCAAATTTATAATGTGTTTTTATGAGGTTCTTACATTAAAAGTACTTGAAACTATTCTTTTGAAGATGAGCCATGTGAAAAAACAGATTGGCAGAAATTTATTATATTTTTTTTCTTTACAAAGCCCTACAAGTTTGACCTTGTTTCGTTATTGAACCCTTTGATAAATTCTTGTATAAATTTGTATTTTCTTTTGTTTTTATTTCTGTCTATTCTTACTACTTTACGGGTCAACCACGGAATGTTCTTAGATTATCTGAGCAATACTTTTTTCTAATAAAATAACTAATGAATTGGACACTTTCTAAACATTTCCCAACTTACTGTGAGTAAATCAAGGTCTGTTAACATTCATTCAATTGAACTAATTTGTGAATCCATCGATAAAGCATAAAATCTTTTTATAAATTTTTAAAGCCGAAAATCAGCTTGAATTAGAAAATGAATCAAAACCCATAAACAGTCCATCAATATCGAGAAGTAAGCTAACCTTAATTTATGTCTACTTGGTGATTAAAGCTATTCACATCGAATTTCTTTTCAGAATATCCCATTTTCATTCATGAGGAATGTATATCTGAGGGAAATACCATAACACTGGTTTGGAAGATGACCAAGCTCGGTGATGAGCAAAACGTCAACTACGTCCTTGAATTGGATGATGGAAATAATGGAACTTTTAGAGTAAGTTTTCATAGACAAGCTAATTCTTTATTTAGCATTTTAGTATGGTCTAAAATTATATTACTAATCGTTATTTGAATTTCTTGTCTGATTTTTCTAATGATCACATCATAAAACTGTAAAAGAATTTTAACACTAGAATGAATAATGAGGCTTGTATTAACTTGTCCTTCCAATGCTCTAATTATTTTATTAACTTAATTTTTGGTCGTTGTGAATTGGGGGTCGAGTTACTAAATATGTTTTGAATTTTCCTGGAAAGTCCATTTAGATTCTGACCCAGGCAAATCTATCTCTAATAATCATAGTTTAAAAATCATAGATTCCGTAAATATAATGTACTCTTAAATTCTCAAGATTATAATTGTTAACAGTGATCATTCCTCTTAATTATAGAGTCGGATATATATCAATAACTATATATGGAGTTATCATGTTCATTATAGATGGCTTGAGATTTCTTGAAAAAGAGAATAACTATCAAGATGAAGCAGGTATAACTCTGTTTCTTACTTACATTTTCTTTACAAGATTATACACAATTCACATAATGCATAAAAGTTACCATTTTCTGAATTACCTAAGTTAGACATGTGCGAATTTGGATATCACCTGATTTACTTGATACCTTTTCAGTTGATAGAAATTATTCAGACAGATAAAACTTATCTGAGTTGGAAGAGACTTGAAATAACCTTTACAATGATTGACTATAACGTTATAGTCAATCTATGCCAAACAGCTTACTGAAGAATTACTTGGTTCAAAACAATGAAATTAAACCTAGTGAATATAAAGATGGGAATTTATGATTTTTACAAAATTCTTAATTTTTTCATCAATAAATCGAATTTGATCATGAATTTAGGAATCTAGATTATGAGGCCCTCTTTTACGATACGGAGAAAAAACCAATTTTTAAGGAAAATACGGCAAATTTGAAATCTTGAAATAGCGCCAAATTCCCATTTTTTTGAACTTTGAGTTGAATATTTTTGTTGATTGCAGTGTGAGAGAGCGATCAAAAGTTGATTTTCAGGATCACAATTAGTCGAAATATGCTGAATCTTGTTTTAAGAATCACCCCGTAATCGTGTCAAAATCAAATTTTGATTTTTTCATCATTTTCCCTACTTGAAAGTCGATGAAATTTGATATTTCAAGATCCCAAAAAAATGACGAAATTATCAAAAATTTTATTATGATCATCGGGTTTTTTGTCTTATTGTGATCCTGAAAATCAACTTTTGATCGCTCTCTCACACTGAAATCAACAAAAATATTCAACTCAAAGTTCAAAAAAATGGGAATTTGGCGCTATTTCAAGATTTCAAATTTGCTGTATTTTCCTTAAAAATAGATTTTTTCTAAATTTTTTTCTCCGTATCGTAAAAGAGGGCCTCATAATCTAGATTCCTAAATTCATGATCAAATTCGATTTATTGATGAAAAAATTAAGAATTTTGTAAAAATCATAAATTCCCATCTTCATATTAATTAGCTTTAGTTGACAGAAGAATGAAAATTTACTACTTGTACAAAAATCTCAATATTTTTGTTCGGAAAGTCAGGAAAAAATTTCTTTTTCGAATACCATAATTATAATGAAATAAGCCAATAAGTTGTGAAAATTTTAAAAATTCAATCTCACCAAAATTTTAAATTTGGAAAATGCATCAAATTTCTACTCTTTCAACTTTTGAGCTCAAAATTGATTTCAAAGATTTAAAGCAGTTAAATGAAGTTATTTGAGATCAGCATTAGACGAAGAACTCGAATTGGGCCATTGAACTCGAATTGACAAATATTTTTGAATTTCGAAAACGATTTCTGTGCCTTGAAGCAATAAAATGCTGGGATCAACCTTAGATAAAAGATTCATATTTGGTCACTGAATTTAACAGAATATCATCTGTATTTTCCGATAACCCTGAACGAGAACGACTCTGAATTTTTTGAACTTAAGTTAAAAAACTGAAACCAATTGTTTTATCTTGATCCTAAGAATCAGCATTTTATGACTTCAAATCTTAAAAAACAAAAAAAGTGGAAGTTCTGAAAATTCAAAAATCGACTAATTTTGTCAGATTCAATTTTTTTCATTTTAACTGCTCTGGAATTTAATAAAATAAATTTGTTTCCAAATTTGTACCAATGAAGAAGAAAAACTATTAAGCCTCATCTTTATACCAATCAACAGCTGAAATAAAACGATTTTTCGATATTTTGGATTCCGTTACTACAAAAAATAATAATGCTAACAGTATTTTAATTTATATATTTAAAAATTTAGAAAGTCTACAAAGGAAAAGATAACATTTGTACTGTTGAGGGATTACACTTTCGCTCGATATACAAGGCAAGAGTCAAGGCAGTATATCCCACATTTCATACACTCTACAGTCCGTATCTGAAGATACAAACATCTAATTGTAAGTAACAAGATTGAAAAATCCGAAAGACAATTTATTTGGAATTCAGAAAAAAGATTTATCAAAAGCACTAGGTTTTTAAACCCATTGAACCAATAAAAAGATGCAACAACATTTGAGCAGGCTTTAGTGTAACCATCTGAAGGTACATACTAGTTAAGCAACTCATTATTATTCATCTAAGGCTCAGAAACACGCCTCCTGGAACACGCAAAGATCCCAGCTCTATAATGCATTAAACCTGTGCTATCCTAATTCAAAGAAAGTTGATTTTCTTCATAGTTTTTGGTGGCGATGAAGGAATCATCTAGAGGAATTTGAAGTCAAGTGAATAATTAGTGATAAAGCTTATATTTCACCGGATCTCGTCAGACTATTACACCGGCTCGATATTTATAGAGAAAATAAAGAAAATGTACAAGTTCCTCTGATTGGCTATAATCTCATTGGATTTTTGAGTTAATGAGTTAAAATTTGTCACCAAGGAACAAGTTGGACGAGTTTGTGAAAAAAATAATAATTATAATTTGAAATATCAATTAGCCTTGGTGACAAATTTTAACTCATTAACTCAAAAATCCAATGAGATTATAACCAATCAGAGGAACTTGTACATTTTCTTTATTTTCTCTATAAATATCGAGCCAGTGTAATAGTCTGACGAGATCCGGTGAAATATAAGCTTTATCACTAATTATTCACTTGACTTCAAATCCCTCTAGATGATTCCTTCATCGCCACCAAATATTTTTGAAGAAGTCCGACACTACTTTCCGCAAAAGAAAGTTTTTGCTTAAAATGTTTTTTAGACCCAGGGTCATACATAAAAATAAAGTTAGCAAGTAATCGCCTGGAATCTCTCTTGAACATGAAATTTACTTTTTCTTGAATTATAAATAAATGATTAAAAGTGGATTTTAAATTCACGACAATCACTAATAAATCCAGATATGGAATTTATTGCTGAAATAATTTCAAACTTTCAGATACTTGGTTCAACTTTGAAAATGAAAAGTCCAATGCCAGTGTCAAAGTGGCTCATTCCAATATGACTCTTGCAGGCCAATTATTTGAACATCAAGTTATCCTCGGGTCAACTGGTCTCTCACGTGGCATTCACTATTGGGAATTCTCTATTGACAAATATGAAAATGGAGCACAGCCTGCCTTTGGTATCGCCAAAATAGACTGTGATAGAAATTTGATGCTCGGTAGGGACAATAAATCTTGGAGCATTTATATTGACAATAAGCGAAGTTGGTTCCTTCACAACGGCGAACATTTCGAGCGGACAGATGGTGGTATTAAGATTGGATCTGTCATTGGAGTCCGTTTAGACTGTGATCGTGGTAGTTTATCCTATTATCTCAATGATGAACCGCATGGTCCGATTGCTTTTACTGAATTACCTTCTGGTGTCTATTATCCTGCTTTAAGTATAACCAAGGGTGTCCAGGTCACTTTGAATTGTGGCCTAGAGCCTCCATCCGAGTCTGAAGAAAGTGATGAGTCGCATTCTGACCCAGAGATTGAGCTGAAAAAGATTAAAGAAACTTTGAATATTCTTTAACTTGACAAATCTTCTTAAGATGAACCTGTTTTTTCTTTTTTCTAATGTGATGAAGAAACCTTTTGCTGAGATTTATTATTACGAATATTGTTGGAAAAAAAATTTTTTAAGAAAACTTGAAAGTAATTTGTTTGAAACCTTTCACAAATGAGTAATTTCAACTTTGTCCTGAGAGACGTGTAAAAGTGATACTAATTTCTACTGTAAATTTGTAAATAAAGTTGAACTAAACTGTAAATTTGTTCATTTAATCCATATAGATTCAGTCTCAGAGTAATAAGGATTCAAGCCCCAGCGCGTCATATATGGGACAGGTAACTTTCTTAAGCCATAATCCTGCTTTGAATTATCTCAGAATAATTTATTAACCACTTTTCTGAAAGAAGAACTGATATTCTTTCGAATGAACTGTGAACTCATTACGATATAATAAATTATTGAGGAACTATGACAATTTTAAAATGACTCGGTTTTGAAAAAAATATGAAAAAATCGCCTTTCAAAGATCAAAGAAATCTCGAATATGATCAAAAATGGTCTAAAATAGTTCTTTAAGGGTTACGATATTGAAATTAACCAGATAGACCAATGCAAGCCAAAAGATAGAACAGCCAGGTAGCCGGCGAACAACGTCTATGCTGAAGATCTACTTAGTTCAAAACTATGAAGTAGAAACTTTTTATTAGTCGAGCATCAAATTGTTTCAAAGTCAAACCCTCATAGCATAAGTAGTATCTTTGAAAACTATTAAAATACGTATTCATACACTCAATAAAAAACCAGTAATACTTCAGTATTGTTTTACTCTATCTTCAAAATTCCTGTCCTCAACTAACCAAGGTATTTTTGATATTACTCATTCCTTGTAAAACTTCTAATAGGAAATCAATATGTTATCCAATCGGAAGAAGATGATGTTCCCTCCAGTGCTCGTCAACATTAACGTAACTGTATATTTAAAAAAAGAAAAAGTTTCACTTGAGGTCATACGATTTGTTCAAATGGTAAAAAAGGAAGATGATGCTCAAAGTATTCCTCTTTTACAACTCTTCTATCATTATTTCCCCCTTCTTGTAATAATAATCCATCAAATAGTTTTAGGATATTAAAAAAAAGTATGTATATACCCTTTGATATATAAATTCCTAGTTGGACTTGTTCCTCTCTCATGTTACAAAGGAGAAGATGTTTGAAGAAAAGTAGAAATTCATTCGTTAGAGTTTTTTTCTCTGTCTTCAAGATTCAGATGAGAATTTAACATCCTTTGAGTGTGATATAATTCAAGATTTAACGAGATAACTCTATTAATAGAGAAAATGTACATTGTACAATGTACATGTCACTAGGTTTCCCAGTAAAAAAATGTGAAATTGCTTTCATTAGCCTCCAGTAAATGATCAGATTCTTTCGGCTTATCTTCAAGTTGAAATTATTGTCTTATCTACAAACTTCATCAATTTTCATTTTCATTCAGAATTGGGCATCGTATTTTTATCAAAGTTTTTTGAAATTTTATTAATTTAAGAGTATGACATAATTCTTAACTTTACAAGTTTATGCTTTCAATGTATGAAGAAAAAAGAAAGATTCTAATTTAATGAAAATTAGCTGACTGTCTAAAATATACACCTAGTTAAAATGAAAATCGGAGCTTTTGATTTTAACAAAAATCTCATTTTTCATCAAGAAATCGAATTCAATCAAGATTTTTTGGAATCTAGATCGTAGGTTCCACTTTCAGGATCTGAAGAAAAAAAATTTGAAAAAAATCAAATTTTATGAAAGTTATGGCATATTTCAAATCTAGCGATGGCGCCGAATTCCCATTTTTTGGACTTTGAGTTAATAATTTTTGTTGATTTAAAAGTGAGAGAGTGATCAAAAGTTGATTTTTAGGATCACGCTTAGTCAAAGAAATCAAATATGCTGATTCAGATTTTGAGAATCCGCTCCTCTTCTTCTGAAAATCGAATTTTGATTTTTTCATTTTCACTACTTGAAAATCGATGAAATTTTGATGATTCAAGATCCCTGGAAATTGGCGAGTCCATTAAAATTTTCATAGTCATAACCGGTTTCTTTGACTAATCGTGATCCTAAAAATCAATTTTTGATCACTCTCTCACTTTTAAATCAACAAAAATTATTAACAATTATTTTAATTATTTTCAACTCAAAGTTCAAAAAAATGGGAATCCGGCGCCATCGTTAGATTTTAAATATGCCATAACTTTCATAAAATTTGATTTTTTTCAAATTTTTTTTCTTCAGATCCTGAAAGTGGAACCTACGATCTAGATTCCAAAAAATCTTGATCAAATTCGATTTCTTGATGAAAAAATTAAGAATTTTGTAAAAAGCATAAATTCCAATCTTCATATTAACTAGCTTTAGATCATAAGGCCCATTTTCACGATATGAAAAAAAAAATTTTAGATTGGAAAAATATCAGTAGTAGGTTTTCGAAATAAATAACATGAAATGATACTGTGTCAGTTAATTTTCATAATTATAATTATCGATACTGCAAGTGAACGGATATATTGTTTACTGTTTCTGAAATTATTTCATCTATTGAAAAGTCAGAATAAACATCGGTCTGTTATACTGTAACTGAAATGAATGAAAAAAATGATACTGCAAATTTATGTTTCCCCAAATTCTAACTGAATATGATAAATCTATGTTTCATTATGGGTTGAAAATATGTCATTCGATCATTTTCAGTTTTTTTGGTTTTTAAAGCTGAAAGCATGTGCAAATTATATGATCTATTGTTTCTGCTACGAAGGAAAAAAGTAACTTCATCATTTCTGATGTTTATCCTATTTCTTATATTTTATAACTAAGGTGATTACGAAATATTGTATTCAGATCAATAGAAAATCATAAAAAAGTTTGATAAATAATCAAAAAATTTCTCCCTGATAATTGTCTAGAATTGACTTTTGAAAAGAAGACGATTTTTTCATGCCTGCATTCTGTCTGGTTTTTAGTTCAAGATTGTTTTCGTTATTGTCCTTCCAAAAGTAGGCATACACATAAATCAAGTATTACAGATTAAGAAAAACACCCTAAAGCTTAAAAGAGTCTTGAGGGTTAGGCTAGAGGATAGATAGAGAATTAATGAATTAGCAATTGCTAAATGTTCAAAAGTTGGAAGAAAATATGTATTTAGTGAAGGATCATCAAAAGTGTCACTAGAGCTAAAAAAGCTAGTTGAAATGAATACTATTTTTACAAAAATCTCCTAGAAAAAGTTAAAAATTGAAATGGTTTGATTTCCCACAATATTGACGAATTTCTGTGAATTTCTTCATGCGAATTCAATTTCTCTGTCTAATGATATTCTTCAAAGTCGATAAAAATTTTGAACTCAAAATGAAAATTTAGCGCATTTACGAGATTCAAAAACGGCCTAATTTTAGTTGATTTTTAAAATTTTGACAACTTATTGTCTCATTTCATTATGGAATTCATAAATAACTGACGATCCTTTAAGAAATGTATTTTTCCAACTTTTGAATTGTAGATTTAACAGAATTCTCGCACGTCTAAGAAAATTTACGGGAATATATCAAACAGGAGGTTGTGGCATGATAATTCGTAAGACATGAAGCCTTTTTGAAAATTAAAATTAAAAAGGGAATTTTTAAAAGACATATATATTTATGAAAAAAGGGTGAACATTGGGAGAGGACTTAGTATTAACTAACAGAATTTAGTACTCAGAAGATAAAATCATCATCGAAAAAAGTTGGAAGCTCAGAAAAGTGTCCAAAATATATTCAGGATTTTTAATGATTTAGAACGTTTAAACTTGAACTTCATAATAGAGACATAACTCGTTACTACTTTGAGTTGCTTTGTTCTATCGGGAAAGTCAGTACGAGAATGAGTTGTAATAATTTCCTCTGTTCATCAGGTAATCTAGATTGAAGTTCTGTAAGGAAATCGAATTATTTATTCTACATGTATCAAAATTAAATTTATTTTTAAAACTAAAATATCAGACTTTCCATGTATCATGAACACGTAATATAGGATATTTTTGAATAAATTAGCATGTTATTTCTTGCATGTTGACATGAGACGCACTGTAGGCATTTCTGTTGTATTTATATAAAAAAGATTTTATGTCTGATAAGTCCTAATTGTGATCCCATTTCAAAAATTAAAATTAGAATCTCAAAAATTAGATGTAGGGGTTCATGTTTGATCTCAAATTTCAAAATAATAAGTTAATAAATATTAAAAATATTTTATGAAAATAGATCTCTTTGAAAGCAATCTTTATTTCCAGACACAAAAATAGAGATTTTATCCAATTATGAGTAGTCCTTTTTATCTTCAATATAACCTTATTTTCGTGGGATTTTTAATGTTTCTTTGGAAGTTAAGTTTTCCTGAATAAAGAAAAAGAATTTAGGTAAAGATAATTATTTTCCAGGATATATTCCTGTCAAATCCTGCTAATAATAAAGTATTCAATCTTTATAAATTAGAATTAAACCAAAAAACTTATTAAAATTCCATATTATTAATTTCAATGACATAGAAGCTTGAGTTACAGGCGGTCGCGAAACTTATGGCCACCCCAATCTGGAGAAATGAGAGCGCAATATACCTCTAAATTTATTCAAATATGAGAAGATTTTACAAGGAATTAATTGGTTCATTCAACGTCCCATTTTTAACAGGTGTTTTTTTACTGCGAGGATCAGAGAGGTTTTAGTTGGTCTGAAAACATCAGAAAAAACCAGGTTTTTTTTGCAGCCAACTCAGATCAAAAAATATATTACCACCTTGTACAAGGCTTAACAAGATGAATATAAAATTCAGAAAAGAAAAAATATGTACCAGAGTAGAAAGATTAGACTCCAATATATTTGAAGGTTGAAACAATTTTAATCACCATTGATAAAAGAAAAAGCATAGAAAGACAGTCTCCTATAATTTTATCATTAAAATACATGATTCTTTTATGATTTTCTCCTGCTTCTGCTAGACATTATTATTATTATGATAAAGATAAAACATTTATCAGAGGTGTTCTTACATGTTCACTTTTATACACGTTTATCATAAAGTTTTGTGACATTAAAAGACACTTTATTACTCTCAGAACATACTCGCGACATCTTTTTTATTTATTCGTTCAGCTACTTGCAAGTAAACCCATTAATTTTAAATTTAATCAATAGTGTTGAGAATAAAATTAAACGGAAAGTACATATTCTGAAAGCAGTATGCTTCAAGTTAATTCCTTAATATGTAGAAAAGAACTTCGCAAATTTATTCATTTATCCTAAAGTACTTGGTTATAAATCTACAAATCTTCATCTACTCTTTACTGTTCAGCGATCACTAATGGAAATAGATTCAACGGTAAGGCAAAATTTTAAAGCAAAACCAGGAAACATTTAAAAATAAATTGACTGAAGCAGGAAAAGGGCTGGTTGTTGTTGATTTCTTTGGAGAATTCTGCGGACCGTGTAAAGCAATAGCTAACGAGTATAGAAAATTGTCTCAAGAGCAACCCGATGTCACTTTCCTTAAAGTTGACATTGAAAAGAATGATGTAATCGCTTACTTTTTAAATTTACCGATTTATTTAGGATCTAAGTGATGAGTACAAAATCACATCTGTTCCAACATTCGTTTTCATCAAAGAAAATGCAGAATGTGACCGATTCAGTGGTGCCAATTTAACAAAGCTTAAGGAAAAAGTGGAACAATGGAAAGTTACCGAAATAGTGAAAGGGACAGACACGCCAAGTGAACCAACCAAGTAAGATATTTCCTTAAAATAGGTTGAACATGTCAGAAAGGAAGAGTCGCCTGAGAAGAGTGATCCCGACCAAAAGGAGGAAAGTACTCCGGAAGATGGTGATGACAAGACCAAGGAGAATACAACTAGAGAATCCACTAGCCCAAAATAATTACTTTTCGATTAATGTCAAGAGTTATAACTAACTGGTTTTGTTTATTTTAATTTTAAACAAATTTTATTTATAAAAATACATGAACGAACTAGTTAATCAACTGCTGATTTACTTACAGCCTGACTGGCTCATATTTAGGCTTCTAATTAGTGCAATGACCCCTAATTCGTTAGTCATTGAGTAGAGAGCCAAATTTATTATAAGATGAGACCACTTTTCTGGGGAAATATTTTCTTAGAATTTTAAAGAACTAATTGGAACCAGTCGGTCATATATGAGACAGGTAACTTTCAAAAGTCATTGTTCTAAGAAAACTGAAAATAGGTTATTCGCCACTTTTCTGAAAAAAGAACTAATATTTATTCGAATGAAATATGACTTATCAAGTTGAGGATAAATATGAGTAATTATTTCTTGCCACTTGCATCAGGGTTTATGAAATTAAATTAAAGAGAAGAATTGATTTTGTTGAATTTTTGAATCCGTGAAAATTTTTTATTGGTAAGAAGAAAGAGATACCCTGATTTACTGTAATGTTTTGAGAACAATTTACAATGTTACTCGATTCTAGACTCATAAGGAAGGTTGGAGAGCAAGCAAAAAATAAGTGATAAACGTTTTATTTCGCCTGGTCTCTTCAGAAGTTTGATCCTTTTTCGCCTCTTCTTTTACACTCATAATTTGATTATCAACTACTGTTGACTTCTCGGATTGTTCACTTGTTGCTGGGCTAGGCATCTGCTCTCTTGAATGCTAATCATTGGCTACAGCCAACTTCTCTGAGGTTTCATTTTAATTTTCACATTGAGTCGAGCTAAATTTAGGAGGGGCTTGAGGATTCCTTCAATTTTGGCCAGTTGCTTTCCTTTTTTGAACCTGTCACGGCCTGTGATGCCTAGATTCGCGGCAATCGTTTTTTGTACACAAGTTCGGCCGACTGGAGAGGCTTTGATCTACTTGGTAAAAGTTTCCTTCACCAGTTTTCTTGACCCATCTCGTGTAGATGGTGTTAATTTGCATTTATCTCTATATAGAGCCCCATAGCCTCAAGACTACCTGATAGTCTTAAGACTATCAAGATTAACGGTAACAATGTTACCGGGTAACATATCTTTTTCATTGGTTCATCTTGACATAATTTTAATTGCAATATAAAAAGAAGAGAAAGATTTAAGCTTTTCTCAGTAATGATCAAGCGCATTGAAACAAGAGTGAGTAAAATAATCAAGTCTTAAATTCTTTTCAAGGTTCTTTGGTGATTAGGGATAAGTGTTTTTATATCTCTAATTCGATGCGGACAAGTCACACATCTTGCCCTTAAAGATAAGATTTATAAGCTAGTAAATTAGATAGGCGCTGAGTCTTTGGCGAGAGTTGTGACTTCTCCGTATCGAATTAGAGATAATAAAAGACTTATTCCTAGTCAACAAAAAGCCTAAATAACAAGTCATAAATACTAGGATGATTGGCAAACTATTTTGGATAATGATGGAATCGCAGTAGTCAATTTTACCACGTTATCATCTAATCCATGTCGATTTATAAACCTAGAATTTGATAAATTACCAAGAGAATACGGTTCAGTGGTCTTTGCTCAAGTTGATGTGGATGAGTCTGTTGTAAGTAGCCTTTTCATATGAATCTTAATCAAGGAAATTGCTCAAGAAAATGGCATAGTCGCCACGCCGACATTCAAATTTTATGTTCAAGGTGTAGCGCTCGATGAATATACTGGAGCAGATATTGAAGAGATAAGAGTTAGAATTTGTCAGTTAACTTGAAAGTCAAAATAAATGTTATGATAAGTTATCCTTGATAACTAAAGAAATATTACTCTATCTTTATTGAACTCGTCTAATCTTAACTCTATAGATTAAGGGCACCGAGTAACTCAAAATCATCAATAAACAATGTTTCTTGATTCAGAAGGATCATCAGTATTAACTTTTTAAGAAAAAACCATAATTCTTCAATAGAAAACAGTGAATAGAAAAAGCTCCCATAGGCTAGAATAGTTAAAAAGATAATTATAAGAAATTATTTCTTCACTCATACATCTTTAGGGGTTATGAAATTAAAGTCGCGAGAAGAATTGATTTTGAATCCGTGAAAAATTTTGATTGGTAAAAAAAGAGAAATCCTGATTGGCTGTAATGTTTTGTGAAGAATTGAGCTGAGTAAAAATAGGAAATTTCCAAAACCTTATTTTGAATTTATTCAATGAGGTTTTTAATTTTTCTATTGAGAATAAAAACAATTCAGGTAAAACTATGATGACTTCAACTTTTCAATATTCTTCGTAATACTACGAAGATCTGCTCCGACAACTTCAGCAACTTCCTTGCCCTCTTTGAAGAATTTGAATGTTGGCATCGCACTGATATTATTTTCTTGGCTAATTTCCTAAAGTAAATGATAATTTTAACTGATAAAAACATGAATTTGTTCGGTTACTAACTGAGCATTCATCTACGTCGACTTTTACAAAGACAATATCAGGGTGTTCATGGGATAACTCTTCAAATTTTGGCGCGATATTTTTGCATGGTCCACACCAAGAGGCTGTGAAATCTACAATGACGAGTTTCTCCTTCTCATTCTTTACAGTATTGTCCCATTCTTCCTAAAACATCACGATAACTAGTTGAAAAAGTTACTCACTCTTGTCTTGATAAACTTGACCATGGTTAGGTAGAAATCTCAAGCCGTTTCTCAAACTCTTTATAGTGTCTAACATTTAAGAAGCTCAATATTCATTTGTTTCACTAGTTAGCATGATTATTGAACAATACTTTGAAATTGCATCATCAAGATGTAACTAATTTAGAGGGTTTAACATGTCTTCTTTTTAGATCATTGTCTGATTTCTCAATTGATTTTAAACCTTAAAGTTTTCCAAATATATTAACTAAATTAAATCTTCTTTTAATTTGAATAGAGAATAAATCATCTTGTTACAAATCCTGAAATTTACATTGAGATCGAAATGGTTGAATAAGTGAATAATTGCACGTTTTACTATCAAAACTCCCGACAAGGGATGCCTTTTAGATATCTTAAAAAGCCTCAAGTTTTATTTTCATCCAAATAAATGACTGTCGAATATAATGGGTCAAATTTTCTAAAGACTAGCCACCAAAAGCACAAGAGTTTTAATTTCTTTGGGTGCAGGTGAATTAGGAAATTTTATTTGAAATTACAAAAGACGTTCTAAATATTCTCTGACTATATTTTAAGAGGAAATAAAGAAATTTTAATGGAAAAATATAGAAAAAACGAGGTTCAAGATTTACAACCTTTTTTTTCTTCAACCTTTTTGCTTTCTTCATTTTTGAAAGTTAACGCCTCAATTTTTTCTTTTATAGCATTTAAGTCTGCTCCGACAACTTCAGCAACTTCCTTGCCCTCTTTGAAGAATTTGAATGTTGGCATCGCACTGATATTATTTTCTTGGCTAATTTCCTAAAGTAAATGATAATTTTAACTGATAAAAACATGAATTTGTTCGGTTACTAACTGAGCATTCATCTACGTCGACTTTTACAAAGACAATATCAGGGTGTTCATGGGATAACTCTTCAAATTTTGGCGCGATATTTTTGCATGGTCCACACCAAGAGGCTGTGAAATCTACAATGACGAGTTTCTCCTTCTCATTCTTTACAGTATTGTCCCATTCTTCCTAAAACATCACGATAACTAGTTGAAAAAGTTACTCACTCTTGTCTTGATAAACTTGACCATGATTAAATAGAAATTTCAGGTTGATTTTTCTAGCTCTTTTATACAGTCTGATCCTTTAACTTTTTTCAGTAGTCATTGGTTTAAGCAATCAGATGAAGCCTGGTTATTTCATCACACCTCAAGTTTTTAAAAATTTATTTCATAACTTGATAAAAATCAATAGAAAACTCTAATTAATCGATTAATTTTCTTATCAGCTAAGATGACTTGCAGATCTTGTAGATAAATCATCGAGTGTTTTCTATAGAGAAAATTACTGAGATTGCCTGAAAT
The DNA here is from genome assembly GCA_012064415.1 of Gyrodactylus bullatarudis. Lineage (NCBI taxonomy): Eukaryota > Metazoa > Platyhelminthes > Monogenea > Gyrodactylidea > Gyrodactylidae > Gyrodactylus > Gyrodactylus bullatarudis. The sequence goes on from SSNU01000202.1 coordinate 391,190, forward strand.
AATAACTGTTGTCTTTAAAATCATTGCTATGAAATGTATTGAATTAGGACAACCGTAGATTTTTAAGTTGAAAAACTTAAAACTTTTTGAGAATTCTTAACAAGTGACAGTTTTCATGAAAAAACCTTTCTCTTAAAATTATCGCACTTTTCTTGCCTAATTTAAGAATCCTTTTTTATTACTAGGGTGCGTTTCTCAGGAAACATAGAAATGCGTTCCTGTGGTAACATTCTTCAAGAACTGCTGATTCAAAACTTCATCTTATTTTTGCCTCAAAATTTTTGATATGAATTATCATGTAACTACCTATAAGTAGTTCACATTAATCGTGGAAATTCCAAAATAAATTCTAAACGTTTTTTTGAATCATTTGTCAGAAGTTATGACTCAAAACTTTTCACCATTAAGGATTTCAATCATTTATCAGGTAGCTCAAAGCTTATCTTTCATTCCTACTTGAGGATGAAGTTCTCAACTGAATTGCTTGTCAAAAAAATTCTGTTATAGTCTAATATATATTTTATTAAAATTGCATTATAAACTTCTTTAGTAATGAGGATTAAACAAAATTTCTCTGTGTTAGCCGTTTCCGAATGGCATTTTGTTGATCTCTAATAAAATTTGGATTGAATATGCCGTTAATCTGAAAAATAAAATTTTGTTTCAGAATTCTTTTTCAATATCCAATGAACAAACCAACGTTTTAAAGAAATTCTTTTGAAAATAAAAAGATTTACCTTGAGTCGTGACTTTGGAGCTTCCTCAACTTTTGGCATATCATCCATAGTTTCGGCGTGTTTCTTTCTCCTCTTCCGACATAGTCCATACTTTCGATGGTTTTGTACACAAAATACTAAAATTGCTGTTATTGTTGATACCTTGATAAATGAAATAATTTTTGAGCAAACTTGGAATTGAATTAAGGATTTACAGGTGGTAATGCAAGAACAAAAAGATAAAGCATATTGGTTATAAACCAGATAAATTTATGAAAGAAATATAAGGAATTCTTATTAAGAATATAAAACTAATTGTTGGGAAACTTTTATAAAAATCTCAATATTTTCATCAAGAAATCGGATACATTATAGAGTGTAAGAAACTCGCAGTTTTATAAACTAAAATTTCGGTAATTGTCTGGTTCGGGAACGACGCAAAAATTTATTTACGGGCGAATTACACATGAGCTAATGAAAATCGAGTAGGTCCCCGAGTACTATTCAATTCCTATTATGGTCTATTTAGATATATTCATGAGTATAATCAACCTATTCTTGAGCTAGTCTGTTCTCAATAAATTGTGTATGCCCTAGATGAGGAACGAATTTTAATTTAATCATTTTTATAATAAAATTTATTAAAACTTAGGTCAATATTGGAATTCTCAGCCATGGTCATCCAAACGTTTCGACGGTGATTGTCTTCACACGCCTTCTTCAGTGGTACGACGAGTTTATCAAAAACAAA
>SSNU01000158.1:19632-30984 GCA_012064415.1 Gyrodactylus bullatarudis
AATTAAATTCATCATAAATAACTGTTAATTTTATAAATAAAAAATTTTAGTTAAAAGACATGTTGAACCTTTTAATATTTATGATAAAGCTTAAATACATATCGCATACACGATTGCATAGAAGGATGTCCGCTCCACCCTGAAATGTATTATTATCCAAAATCGGCAATGGAATTCTTGCAGATTATGCGTAATCGGCAAAAATCTGACGAATATGAATAAATTTATTCAAATTATGCATAATCGGCAAATTATCCAAATTCGGCACAACATATATAATTAGTGCTATTGTACAGTGAACTTCCTAAAAAAAGTATATAAAGAAGAGGATCTGACTAAAATATTTTAACCTCTTTACTAATGAGTAGGGCAGTAAATTTGCTAATTTTGCTATTTTTGATATGATATGTAGAATTTTATTACGAATAAGACACTATCATTCTTTCTTTTCTAAGCCTTCTGATAGTCGAGATAATTTTGCTATTTTTTTGCTTTTGAGATATGACATGCCCTTTTTTGGCTAATTTTTTCTCACAAGCCTGTGTTGGATATTTGATAATTGTATTTCAGATAAACTTCTTTATTCTTATTGAAAGATATACTAAGAAAACCATGGAATAGTGTGTATTCCCTCACTTTAGTTACCTTACGATGTCATTGCCACTACGAGTAACCAAGCTTCTCAGCGGTTTTCCCGATACTTTCAAGATTGACAAGAATAACCCTGGATAAATTAAATGCATGAAATGCAACTCATCCTTCAAGGCTTCAAAAAAGGATCATATATTCAAGCATATTTCGACCCAGAAGCATCAAATGTTCCAAAAAATTACCCAAATTGATTCTCATTTTCCTGGAGATAAAAACAAGATTATTGCTAAAGGATTCTTAAAAGCTGGAATTCCTCTGAATAAGCTTGAGAACCCATCTATTGTTGAAATGTTTAAAAGCTTAAATATCAATTCTTTTACAAGTGTGGCAGCTAGAAATTATTTGGATGAAATCAAAACTATCAAGAGCTTCGTTAAAGATAAACCAGTTTTTATCATGATTGACGAAAGCAGAATTAATGATCGTTCAATATGCTGCATAATTATCGGATCTATTGAAGAACCAACTAAATTCTATGTCTGCAATTGTATAGAAGCCATGATCATCAAGGAGAGCTGTCCTAACGTTGATCGACTTATTTCTTCAGTAAAAGCTTCAACTGTCAAGAATAAGTCAAGAAGAGACAAATTCGAGATCATAGGTGCACCTCCAACACCAGTAGTTACTCGTTGGAGAACTTACTTACTTCAAGGAAATACTCAGTGATGAAAAACTTTCTAGAGATCTTGCTACAATCCAACATTCCTATCATTCAATAAAAGAATTAGTTAAGGCCATAGAGGATCCGAATAAGACCCTCAGAGAAGTTTATCCGTTAATCAAGAATCTCAACTTTGTCGAGGATCCCTACAAGATTAAAGAGTACATCAATGAAAGGCTCTCGAAAAATGAGGCTGCTGATATCTTCAATATGACAAGAGATGAAATTAGCCCACGATTGGAAAGATCATTTTCTAAAATGAAATATTTCTATCAAAAAAATAAGAATTTTAAAGAAGAGAACTTTAAAAAATACTTTATATTATATGCAAATAGGCCTTGAATAAATTTGCTATTTTTTGGCTAAAAAAAATTTATTTTTGCTATATTTTTGCTAATTTTTTGAGAATTCTGCTATTTTACTTACTGCCCTACTAATGAGTAAAGAGCAGGGCAACTCAAATCATATTTTTGTATATTTTGATATGTTAATATGCTGAGAATTCTGAATATAGTCATAGCATTCAAAAAACGATATTTTAAAATTTGACGGATTTTTCAAGTCATATAATATGCTTTACGTCGATAAGTCATATTTTTGGTTATATTTTTTTCGTAAGTCATAATATTCATTTCAACAGAATGAAGACTTATAAAATATAAATTATCATGATTCATTATTGTTAATAATATAGACCCCCTTTTTATTTTTAATGGAAATTATTTACACTTTAACCTCTGACCTATAAATCGTTCTTGTTTTATTTCATGAAAATTTGATACATACAGTACAACTATAATGAGAATTCAAGGCACAACCATATTGTACGTATTACAACATATATGTTTTGACACAGAATTGGGTAACAGTGAAGTTCACCGGACACCGAGCCGAAGGGTTGGCCCGCATATACCGGTCTGTGCGTGGGTGTATACATTACATAATATTGCGTGTACAATGTAATGTAAATTAAAAGGGGGTCAGGGTAAATTACACATTATTATTTATCCTACAGATAAATACATTACAAATTGCTCAATATCTCAGGTTCTACAAAAGATAATCCAAAAATTCAAAATACTATCGTGTATAAAATTTCTCGCTTAACAAGATGATATAATTTTCAAATCTGTAGCTACAATAACAACAAAATTACAATATTATTAAGTTATAAGTGGAGCATTTGCAGTTGGGCCAAGTCTATTGAAGTTGTCTTGGAATAGCTGCAGGGAATCATCAAATTTCTTGACCTATTGGTTAGAACAATCCTTCTTCAATACACCTAGTTACTTAAGCAAAAGGATTATAAAATTACTAGAAATAACATAAGTACGTTGACTTGTTTTCCTCCCCGTTGATTTAAAAAACTTATTTTTGATAAAAGGCCTACTTTTTCTTCTGATTTAAAGGCTCTGATGGCTATAGTCTTTCAAGCAACAATAGAGACCCTAGTGTTTCTATATAAATTCAAGACAAGCCTTTCAATGATAAATATCATTTGATTTTATCAATCCCTATATCAATACCTAGTAACCCAAGAGTTCATAGAAAACCGGTTTAAAATATTTCACAGGTGATTTTTGACTATGAAAGTAAAGGATACTTGCCTCGTTACAGAAAATGGGTTCTTCTTATTGGCTAATAGCCCTGCAAGAAAGAGTATATTTAGATTTGAGACCCCTTAAGATGTATATCATTATGCTTAACGCTCCAGACTTATTTATCAATACTCAAGAAGAAGCTATGGAGATCTGCAAGAGATACTCTTTGATTAAATATTGCCCAGTTCGGTGTCCTAAATGTCCTGATGGTCTGATGATACCAAAGCTATTAGCCCGTGAATGGAAGCATCAGTGTCTTAAATGCCGTAATAAGGTATCATTGTTTATCGGCTCGATATTCTATAGTAATTTCGACAAGAATATTTATGCTGGTAACAAGTTAATTTCTTTCATTCAATAGAGGCCAAAATCCCCATGCACATGATATTTCGATTGATGTTCTATTATATCAATAAAACCACAATCGAAGAGACAGTTCTTCAAACTGGGATAAGCAACCACTCAGTGATCAAATATATGGCCATATTCGAAGAGAAGCTAACAGCATATCTTGGCGATGGCCAAGTAAGAATAGGAGGCCCAGGTTCCATAGTAGAAGTCGATGAAACGCATCTCTTTAAGCGGAAATATTATAGAGGTCGACTACTTCGTCACGAGCGCTTTTGGGTAGTTGGAATGTTTTGTCGAGAAACTCGTCTGATCCGGTTGAAATGCATGCATAGGAGAACACAAGTTAATTTACATGCTTTTATAACAGAAATGGTCAGACCTGGAACATTAATTATATCTGACAAACGAAATTTTGTCGATCCTGTGACAGGTGCCCATACAAACACAATTGAAAGACTGTGGCGTACTCTCAAGGTTTCAATTCGAAGAAATACAAGAGTTGAAAAAGTGCACCAGCGCCTGCGTCTTTTCAAAGATAGCTTTAATAGACGTTGTACAACTGCAAATGCTCGGGCGAATGCCTTAATAAATTCACTTCAAATTTGATGAACTTTATGGATACAAAATAAATTTATAACTTATAACTTACGAATATTAATACTTCATATTGTAATTTTGTTGTTATTGTAGCTACAGATTTGAAAATTATATCATCTTGTTAAGCGAGAAATTTTATACACGATAGTATTTTGAATTTTTGGATTATCTTTTGTAGAACCTGAGATATTGAGCAATTTGTAATGTATTTATCTGTAGGATAAATAATAATGTGTAATTTACCCTGACCCCCTTTTAATTTACATTACATTGTAATATAATATAATATTATGTAATGTATACACCCACGCACAGACCGGTATATGCGGGCCAACCCTTCGGCTCGGTGTCCGGTGAACTTCACTGTTACCCAGAATTGTTCTGTCCCCTCTAGTATTAAATACCAAGATCATCTGTATTCGAAGTAACCAATCAGAATTGATTATTTCTCATTCAGATTGCACAATAGTCCATAATGATATTAGCTCTCCTTTTTTGATTGACGAGTCTTTCATACAAGAGAAAAACATTGTCAACATTGTCATTGGTACTTTAGACGACCCTTCTAAATCTTGCGGATTCAATAGTTGTTCAAGAATCCCTTGACTCAAGCAAAGCTTGCCAAATACAATGATTTTCTTCCTGAAATGTCAGTTGAACGAGAAAATTTCTTATTACTATTGACTGATGCAGCAATCAATCATATCCTCTTACTTAGACCAGAGGATAAGAAAGATAGCAAGCCCTGGTCTAACGAAATAGAGAACGTAAAATTAAGTCTGAAGGAAAATGGTTATCCCGGTAAATTTGTTGACAAATTCATGAATGTATCTGTGGATAGAAATGAGGTTGTCGAAACAGATGAATTGGAAAAAACAACTATTTTTATGAAGCTCAACTTTAAAGGTGATGGGTTAAGTAATGACATTAGAAGAAGGTTAAATGATCTCATCAATCAACATTATAATAACATACAAGTGAAAATTGTATTTAAAACTCAGAGATTGTTTAGTTTGATTCATAAGGATTTACTGAAGCCAGAGGAGAAAACTCTATTAGTTTACAAATTCCAATGTGATTGTGGAGCCTCATATATAGGTAGAACGATTAGGAAATTACCTTCACGTTCGGAGGATCATCTGAAGAAGGATACTGCTTTTTCACTTTTCTCTCCACTGTTGCTATTTAATGGAGAGTTTTGGTGTTTTTTCAGCTTGCATATATTCTTAATTCTTGAACTTTTACTATTTCTTTCAAAATTGTAAATTATTATTTGTCTTCCCGTTAATTTTTGTTTAAATTCCTCAAGAGTTTTAGCATCATATTGTTCAACCATGTCCATTAGAAAATTTGTACGTTGATCGCGCCTTTGTATCATTTTGTTATAACAAACTTTCTTTTTTCTTTCCTCTCGTTGTATCTCTGCACAATTTTTTTCTTGTGGTGTAACATTCATCATATCTTCCCATAAATCTAACAGGTTTTTGCCGCATATTTCAATTTTCCTATCATGCCTAACTAGATAGGCTCTAAACTTTGGCCATGATATTATAGGTTGGACAGTGCTTACCGCTTCGTCAACTACTTTGGTCGTTCCGTATGCGTTGGCGCAGATACGGGAAATTGTACGAGCCTTGTGACGAGGATTGCATCTTATTACGAAATTCAAAGAAAGAAAAATATACTTTATTTAAATTGTTTGATTCCATTTCATAAAAAATAATAAAATCCCCATTGAAAACAGTGAAAAAATCGATTCAGGCTTAATTTGGCCTATGTGAGCTTTTTCACTTTTACGTATTTGGTGTTAATATATCTTTTATTTCTATTTTAATATGATTTTAAGTGGAAGTGAATCAAGGATCTTGTAGTTAAAAACAAAAAGAGAAGAAAACTTTTTGCAGAAATCGGCCAGCCTCCTAAACCTGTCATCACTCGCTGGGGTAGTTGGCTTAAAGCCATCGAGTACTATGCTAAAAATTTTCCTAATTTGCCGAAAATAGTATCATCCCTGGAAACTAGTGGTAATATAGTTGAAGCGGCTAAAAAAAGTGCTATTGCTTCAAACATCCAGAATCAGTTGTATACAATCATAAGATGCTATGGATTTATCAGTGAAATCCTCACTAGAATTCAAGAGCGAGATGCACGAATTATAGATTTCTACATCAGATTGAAGAATCTAGATTTCAGTGAAGATCCGGTTGGACTCAAAAGCTACATAGAGAAACGTTTGCTTTCGAATGGTATGACTAAAATAATCAATCAGTCAAAAACTCAACTTAGTCCAATTCAGTATGCTAAACTTCAAAATTGCCAACCTACAACCTCTGAAGTGGAAAGATTTTTTTCTATAACAAAGGCAATTCTTAAAAAAGATAGAAATTTTGATGACGAAAATATCAGAATTTATACCATTAAAAAATTTAATAAAAAAAAAAAAAGAATCATACTACTTGTAAATTATTCTTATTTTTTAGTCATATAAGTCATATTATGAAGCATATTTCAAGTCATATTTTTTCAAGAATAAGGTATATTCTATGGTCATATTTTGGGTTGCCCTGATAATAACTAATCGAAAAAATATCTATCGAGTAGAGATTTTTTTATTTTTTTTTGAGGATTAACTCTATATTAGATCTTTAGGACTTTTACTGTATGAAGAGAACACACATTCATTATTTATACCTGAATACTTGTTTTTATTTTTACAAATAAAACAATTTGTATGCGTAATTTATATTTTCAAACATAATGAAATCAATCAATTTCTGAATTGAATACACCAATTAGAGGTTCATCGTAGTGTTTAACATATGCAAATCTCTCCCCAAAAGTTCCTTCTCCTTAAACATCCACCACATACCATTTTCCACTTCCAATGATAGCACCAAAAGAAATTGTGTTCACCGCTTTTTCGACAAGCCTGGAAATTCGACCACTTTATGCCTCTACAATTCCAGTCCCACGTACATGCAGAAACAACGTATATGATTGTTAGAAAGAGAATAATTAATCTCATCGTGATTTCCTATGCTTAATCCATGAGTATTTATACCACTAGTGATGATTATTCTTATGGATTTCTCTTTCAATTAATTAAATGAACAAAAAATTAATTTTTTTCACGTGTTACTTGAGATAGATTTTTCGAGTTTTCAATAGGTCCTTAATTCAGTTTCTTGAAACGATTCTAATGATGAATATAACATAATTTAAGATTCTTAACTCTTTCGGTGCCGATGGACATATATGTCCATTTTCCAATTTTTTTGAACCTTCATAACTCTACCAGTATGATAGGTTTCTGGATTAATTAAAGTTTAAATTGAAGCTCACAATGTGAACTTGCATTAGGTATATTTTTGGCCAAATAACTTGGTATCTTCATAGCTAAATTTTGGTTTTCATACAAATTGTGAAATAGTCTCGGCACCGAAAGTGTTAACATGTTATTAATATTAAATGCAATATAATTTTGAACCAAATAGTTCTTCAAGGAGAACTATTGAAGATTGACTAAAGCGTAATATTATTGAGAGATTATTCACAAAATATGCAACTTTGAAATTATAAATGTCAATTTGGTAAAAAATATTTTGGAGAAAAATTAATATAATTCGAACAAAATTTTCAATCTGAATCACTCTTTTGCCTAAGGAAAATGAACCGTTTGGGTCTTGTTGAGAATTCTTTAATACAAGAGCATAGAAAAACTAACTTGCTTTAATTGAAAATCATTACCATTAGGTGCTATTTGTACTATATCTCCCTTAAAAATGAAAGATAAAGTAACTAGAATCGAAAGAAAAGATAGTTTCTAAGTGTTAATAATTTTTATTGAATAATCCAAAGAAAGATGCAAAAAAGATTAGAATGCTATCCATACTGGTTTTCAAACGGAACCTAAAGAGTGAAAATATGAAAAGATGTAAAATGCGGGAATTTTCAAAATTCACACCGAGGTCTAATTTTGGCAAAACTGAATTCTTTTGCCAAAATATTGATTTAAACGTCCTATCAGATCAATTCATTTTTTTGTGGAAAATCGTACGTAAACTCTAAGATTTATTCTAAAGTTTATAGGAATATATTCAGAATTTGTCTTTCTGTCGCGAACATTAACTGTATTTTATTTTCTTAATTGATTTCTAAATTTAGCACTTTAATCATTTTAAAATGTATGCCAGTGATGAAGTACTTTAAGAAACTTACACTTAGTATAGCTTAAGTATTTACAAGCATACTAATTAATTAGTGGTTAATTGAACTAAGAAGCTGGTGAAAATCAGAAATTTGTGAACCGATTGGCAAATTATCAAATGATTAAAAACAGAATAAAATTTTAGCTGATAGTTCCCGCAGTTAATATGAAGATGGGAATTTCTGTTTTTTACAAAATTTTAATTTTTTCATCAAGAAACCAAACTTGATCAAGATTATTTGAAATTCAGATCATGAGGCCCAGAAAAAAAATTTTAGAAAAAATCAATGTTTAAGGAAAATACGGCAAATTTGAAATCTTGAAGTAGCGCCAAATTCCCATTTTTTTAACTTCAAGTTGAAAATTTTAATTGATTTCAATGTGAGAGAGGGATCAAAAGTTGATATTTAGGATCACAATTAGTCAAAGAAATTAAATATGCTGAATCTGGATTTAAGAATCACTCCATAATCGTGTCAAAATCACATTTTGATTTTTTGTCCATTTTCCCTACTTCAAAGCCGATGAAATTTTACTAACTCAAGATCCCTGAAAAATGAAAAATTTATCAAAAATTTTATGATGATCATTGGTTTTTTTGTTTTATTGTGATCCTAAAACTCAACTTTTGATCACTCTCTCACATTGAATTCAAGAAAAATTTTCAACTCAAAGTTTAAAATTAGGAATTTCGCGCTACTTCAAGATTTCAATTTTGCCGTATTTTCCTCAAAAACATTGATTTTTTCTAAGTTTTTTTTCTCCGTATTGTGAAAGAGGGCCTCATGATCTAGATTTCGAAAAATCCTGATCAAATTCAATTTCCTGATGAAAAAATAAGGAAAAATCATAAAATCCCATCTCCATATTAACTAGGTGTATGTTAGAAGCATCACAGTCACATTGGAATTTATAAATTTATTCCACAACTTTGCTATAAAATATACATAAAAACTAATTCGAAATCAATCAATCGACTAATGAATCAAAATTAATCAGAAAACAAGGAGAAGAATCTCAAAATTCAATTTGCAATTCACTATCTTTGCGAATGTGACAAGCCATCAGGGTTGAGTCATCCTTGAGAGGTCGCTTATTAAACAAGAGGTTAATTCCTCTGAGACCAATTTCATTTTCGAGTTTCTCCTTAACCTCCTTAATCATCTCTTGGTCATTGGCGAACAACTTGAAGATGTAGCCATTGGGAGTCTTTACCGAGATGTCATAATTTTGCTCATATTTGAATCTCCACTTTTCGCCGGGATTCAGAGGCTTGGACTCTTCCACTATACCGAATCCCTGTTTGGACATTTTCATTTTTCTAGCAAATTTTTTGGTACAAATCTTCTTGGTATCCAAAGGATTCAGTGTTGCCAAGACTTCAGAGCCATCTGGCATCACCAAAATACCCTCTACATCTTGGACGTAAAACTCCAAAATTTTACCGCCCAATTCATAATCTTCCAGGGTAAAGTCGTCATCGAGAATCAAATTTTTCTCCTTCTCTCTGAGTTGATACGGCGGTGTTTTGAATTCTTTCACAAGAGACTCCTTAAGTTGTTTAACAGTTGACTTTGGATTATAGAAAATTTTGTCAAGTTTTCCGTTACGAAAAAAGTACACAAAGAAACCTTCCACCAATTTCAAAGGATCACTGTTACTAACCTGATAGACGTCAATCGGAATTTCATCTTTAATAATGTGCCTGGGCGAGGTAATTTCAAACATGTCTTGCTTACCAAGGCCCTGATCGATAACTGAACGTTTAAGATCTTTACCCCGATCATTAACGTTAACAATAAAATTGCACAGTTCCCCCTTGAACCCCTCAACTCTGAGAAGATAGTCATGGAGTAGAACTTTTGAAGTACTATTAATGCCTAATTCACCAAGGGTTGATCGAGTATCGAGATGTTTGACAATCTTGCCCTGACTGTCCAATAGAGAAACTGTGCAGTTATCGAATGATCGACCCAGTTTCTTCTCCAGTTTCCTTCGTACAACTTTGAAATTATCACTAAGATCAACATTCACTGACTCAGAGTTCATGTCTGGAGTAATGACCGTTAATGGAAACTCGTAGAGGATCGTCAACTTGGTCCCATTGTCAATGTCGTAGTCTTCAACCTTTAAGGCGTCAAATAGTTGATTGTTATTATGGACCAATTTAAAGTCTTGTGGTAAATCTTTGTAGGCCTTTTTAAGTTTTTCCTTGACCACAGCTATGGTATCATCAGGAGAGACTTGAATGTCGACGAGTTGACTTGTTGAAACAGCGAGGTTTATTTTCATTTTACTTCCAACAAAGAATTTTTATCTTACTTATTTCTCTCATATCACTGATAATTTATATATACAGATGTATCAGTGTTGTACTATAATAATAAAAAGAGTTATTGACGTAATCAACTCAGATAATTATAGTGTGTGAAATTCTTATGGAGATATACATGAAACTCAACGAGTTGCTCAACTGAATCTTGCATTTAAAAGTTCAAGTAAAGTTTCTTTTAATAAATTAAATAATCGATTTGATGTTTAAAATCCCATTGAGTGATTTTTCTTGAATAATGAGAAACGTATAGCTTATAGACAGGGCGGTCAAAATGAATATTTAGTATAATTTTTTATTGAACTCACAGTAGTGAGATTAGTCAAAATCCTGTATTATTTTTCTCATATCTTGTCTGGTTTGGAATATACACCTAATTAATATGAAGATGAGAATTTATGATTTTTACAAAATTATGAATGTTTTTATCAGGAAATCGAATTTGATCAAGATTTTTTGGAATATAGATCGTAGGTTCCACTTTGAGGATCTGAAGAAAAAAAATTTGTAAAAAATCAAATTTTAAGAAAGTTATGGCATATTTCAAATCTAGCGATGGCGCCGAATTCCCATTTTTTTGAACTTTGAGTTGAAAATTTTTGTTGATTTAAAAGTGAGAGATGGATCAAAAGTTGAGTTTTAGGATCATTATCTTTTTCGAATGAAATTTAATATCCTAAAACTTGATGATAAATTTAAGTACTTTTTACAAAAAATCAACAAATCTAAAGAATTGAAAATTATCCAATCAATTAAACAGTCACCAAAAATTGGATTTCGGATTCTTGATAAATATTTCAAATTTAGATCAAACATCCCGTTGACAAGTGCTCTTGATCCTGATTCTATTAATGATTATTTCATATCATGTTACTCTAAAAGATCATTTTTCCCCTTGTTCCCCTTCACTATTCTAAATTACCAATATAGATTTATTAGTTATGATGAATTT
>SSNU01000161.1:0-64014 GCA_012064415.1 Gyrodactylus bullatarudis
GACACAAAAAGACTAGCCATGGAGAATTAATGATAAATCTTTTGAAAATATGAAAATTTGACCTTTCTTAGTCAATTCGAGTTCTCCTATTGGTTGAAAAACAATCAACAAATTAGATTCTAAAAACTTTGGTAGTCAAGGGCTTGAAAATCATGGTGAAGGAAGAAAAATTAGCCTAGATAAGATAAGGCAAAAAAATGCAAGTTTATCTTCTAGGAGAAGTTTGTTAGAGAATTTTTTTTTCGTTTTTCAAGGTTTCTGATGATTCTGAATCTCCACACAAAAAAGGCATTTGGTTGCCCTAGTCATCAATAATAAAAGATTGCTAAGCTGTGCTAACTTTTGTGCTAATTTTCATTTTATGGTCAAGAAAAAATTAGCTTTGACAACTATGGTGGCTTACAGAGTTCTACTTTGGAAGATATTACTCAATAAAAACTATAATAATTATAATTTAAAGAAGGATTTTTTTTCTGAATTCATGAAAAAAATTCTCTGGAACTTTAAGGGATAAAGTTACATTTTCAGATGATCCTGTTCCTAAATTAATCTCGGCCTTGACATTTGAATAGATTGTCTCAACTAGTTCAATTAAAATTAACCAAGAGAAAATGCCACTGAATTTTATTTCAATAAATTATTGACTGTATTAATAATAACACAGCTCTTTTCAGTTGATTTTTTGGATGACTGCTAAACATTTCTGAATAGATATATCCGTCTTTTGTACAGCGAATTTGGGTTACAAATTTTCAGGAGCCCTATTTTGGCTATAATCGTGAGCTTGATAGCTACTCTATTACTGAGAATATGATACTATCTGTAAAGTCTCAAGTTTTTTAGAAGAATAGAGTAGGCCCTATTATTGCAATATAATAACACTTTATAATTCCGAATATTTATACAAACTATCATTTATTCAGCCCAATAATTCAATAGAAATGAATAAATTTTTTATGAAATTTCCCGAAACTCACGATGTCTATAAGAATTCAACTGGCAGTCTTGTTTCAAGTGAATCTTTTCAAGCAAATACTTTACCAAATGGCAGAAAGTTTTACAAAAAGTCGCAGAAAAATGAATCCTTCTCTGAATCTGTGAGTATTTTTTTCTTTAAATATTATTATTTGAGTAAATGTATCGAAAAGAACCCGTTTCAAAAACTTTTTTTCAAATAAATTTCATACTAAAATGTTTATAGAACATACAGCTATTAATAGTTTAGAAAATTGAAAGAAGATATATTAAAACCAAATGTACATTTCTTGAAGTATCATCAGTGGTAATTCTAAGTAAGAAAATAAGAATAAAATACAATCTGAAAAAACACCAAAACGTTATTATTTTCGCTTAGGTTTTGTCCCTTTCTAGTCTATTTTCTTTGACTTTTACTATTTCTTTCATGATTTGTAAATTATTATTTTGAATGAACTTTTAACTCATATCATTTTTGAAAAATTACCACTGATGATACTTCAAGAAATGTACATTTGGTTTTAATATATCTTCTTTCAATTTTCTAAATTATAAATTTAAGTGGATTTTCGGACGTGTTTGAAAAACTACGTGAATTACTTATTCGTATTAATAGTTGATAAATTAACATAGGATTTTAACAAAAAATCAATCTGACAAAAATTGGGCAATTTTTCAATTTTGAAAATACGCCAAATCCCCACTTTTTCAACCTCTGAGCTCAAATTTTTGTCGGTTTCAAAGACTTGGTTCTTTCACAGAATTACGAAAATTTATTAAAATTTTTTTTTCTCATAATATCCTCAGGCTCTGATTTATATTGAAATTCCTATCTACTTGTGAAGTGAAATTTCGCCAATGAGAGGATTCATTAGGAAATTAATTTACACTCAGTTTATGTCAAAAGGGATATCTCATCAATTTCATTCAAACTGATTACTAAACAACTTGGATATTGAAGGTAGAAATGAGGGTTGAAATTGGCCTTCCTGATGGATCTGCTTATTGATTTCATGCTTAAAAAATACACTTTGTTTTAAATTAATTATTCAACCACTAATGACATGAGTCTTATCATCTTTGAACGTTGCCAAGTTTAATAATTTCGATCATGAAGGATTATGAATTTAGGAATTCTGAAAAAGCTATAGGAAAAATTTAGCATGATAGTCTGTTATAGACTATCAAAAAAGAATCACGAAAAAATGTTTTAAAACCATTGAAAAAAGTTGGCCTAAACATATCGAAAGGGCTAAATTCTATAGTATTTTTAAAGATTTCTCAGTTTTTAAATGATGAAAGAAACTTATCTTCTTTTATAATGTGTAACATGGGATTATTTCTAGAAGCAATTTAATCATTCGTTTATTTCAGACAAAAGATTTTGTTTCTGTTTAATAATAAAAGAAATGTCTGAAAGAATAATTCTTTCACATGTGCAAGTATAATTCAAAATTAGAGAGCAATAGAACAATCTCTTGCAATCTGAATCCTCTCTTGTTATGTATTTAAATAAACTTTTCTCCGATATTCAACCAAGATGATAACCACATTTTAACAATTTCTCTTCACAGTTTTGTCCCAAAATTTGCTTATTTATTTTTGTTTTTCTAAAAGAAGAATCAGGTCTCCTATAATAAGTATCGATAATAGATTTTACGCTTAGGTTTTGTCCCTTTCTAGTCTATTTTTTCTTGTCTGCTTTTCAGTTTATCAATTCTTTTCAGTAGGGTTATTTTCTTCAAATTGTCACCCATTCAATTCAAAAGTTATCTAGTTTCAATCAAATTAATGTTTTCTTTTTTATGACCTGGGTAGATGATTTTCTATCTTTTCAAAATACTCTCTTTAAACAGATCAACTTTGCATCATATTATGTAAAGGCCAGATAAATAATAAGTGTAGCTATTCTACCGCCCTGATTCAAAACTATTTACTAGAATTTCAAAATTAACAATACTCTCGAATTTAATGACCATTTATCAATATTGATTTGATGATTTTCATATTCAAAATCTTTCAAAGTTGAATTCAGTTCAATTATTTATACCGATTTTTTTACATTTGTTAAGTTTACCGCAATCTAAATAAATTTTTCAAGCCAGAAATGTCTGGTTTTTTTCACTCTGTTTAGAAATTCTATCAGAACCAACTTTCAGACTAAATATTTACAATCGAATTTTGACAATGTGCTAAAGAAATTGTTATAAGGAGGTTAATCTTATGTTATGTCGATTAAAATTACTTAATAATAGAAACATGTAGAATAATTAATGACTTATTTGTAGGGCATCAAAAAGTCCTAAAGGTCCTTTTGATTACTCGCCTAGTTTGAAATTTATTAGGGCTTGATAAGGGCCTATTTTTAATTAGGTCTTGATTTCGATTTCACATTGTCAGAGATAGGCATATGTTAATCCTATCTCTAAAAAAACTATCTCCTTACCATATATAAATTTTAGGCGTCCTTCATTTCATTGGTATGCAAATGTAGCTTTTGCTATTTAATTCATATTAAAAATGCCAAGGATAGGAGCTACACCACGCATGAAGACTATGCGAGTCGTTACAACATATGCATCGGAGTTCCATGCTCAAAAACTGTTTATCCCTTTGGTTATATTTATCAGAAAATAAACTTCATCAAGTCCTAATTTTTGATGATTTGATTCCTATTGGTTGATTGCGACCAATACCAATCGAGAACTGGTTTACACTTCTGACGTAACAAGATCATTTTTCATGTTAAATATTATTGAAACCCAAGACATCACATACAGCTGTGTGCTCATAATAATTATGAGTATTAGTCTGGAATATAAATTATATGAACCTTGGCGTATCATATCTAAAATAGAATTCATACTACTTGAAAAAATTTGCAGAATTAAAATACAAAAAGTTGGTTAGGCTCGCTCTAGTAATGAGAAAATTTCTTATAAAAATGTTAACTTTTGATGCAATCAAACCTGAAATGTAATGCTCCTAGTTGTTGCATCATTTTGTCACATGTGAACACATTCAGACTATGGTAAAAAATCAACCAAAATTCAAAGAGATAACTTCCTGATTTTTCTCATCTCCTGATTTATTACTGAAAATTTTCTAACTTGGCTTATCTTTGGATCGGACTGATGTTTTAGAATCAAATTTTGAATTCAAAAGATGATCTACACTATAAATCGATTTTGCCTAAATACTCGATCTACTGATTTTTAATTCAACTATTGCATCGTAGCTATCCTTTCTTTTAAATAAACAATAGATAAAATGTACACTAAACTATTTGCAGTCGTCATTAAAATAAGTATTTTATTTGTTTCGAGTGATTTTATCGTTAACCTTTACCTTTCTTTTCTCAATCAAAAGAGAAAATTTGATAATAAATTTCAGTATTAAATCCTGTAATGTTTTTATTTATCTCTTGATAGTCTACAAACATTAATCGAAGTCCAGCAAAGCATTTGGTGTATAACCTTGGTCGTCGTGTTCATAATACCACAGCCAACGTTGTCCGCAAGTGCTCCTTCACCAGTTCCCTCATCACTAATCATAATGGATCAAAGAGAAGTTCTTCCCTTCTGAGCAAAGGTCCCACAATGAGTACTGGATCTTTGACCCTCAGCGACGATTTAAATCCTGGTAATAACTCTCATAATAGCTCTTTTGCAAATGGGGACGATAATGACGATGAAAAGACTATTCTACATAATGAATTTGATGAAGATGGCATCTTTGAAAGAAATGGAAAATCAGATCTCTTTACCGGCTCCCTAAGGGTTGTGAGTTTTTTTTCAATAATTAATTTCATTAATTCCAAAAATGACCCCAAAAAATTCTTAACTCCTAACCTATTAGCTATTTCACACAAATGTTTACTTGGATAGCCATTAATTTTTGCAAAAATTACAAAAATATTGTACTTATTGTTGAAATTGAAAAATTTTCATGTCACACAGAAATTTCACCAAGACATTCAAGAATTTCTAAAGGGCTTCTTTATCCATCTTACATTTTATCTCGATATTTATGACCAAGTGATAAAGACAGTAAAAATTTTCAGCGTTTGGTATCCATGAAATTTTCAACTGGTGTCACATTTTTAAATATTTGGCCCATTCTCGAAATTAATCCTTATTTATTATAATCGTGAAACTTGTGCATTTTTTAATAAAATTTTTCTGACACAAGAAGTAGAACGAATGTTTTATCAAACAAAACCTTTTAGAAGAATTACAAATGATAATTTAGATAAAGTACTTTGACGCTATTACATGTCCTCTGAATAGTATCACCATATTGTACAATGCACGCTATAATAAAACTTATCCAATTGAAGTTTACACTTTTTTAGCATACTCTGGGGGCTTCATTTTAAGAGAATACCTAATTAGATTATGTAAAATATCAATGTATTTCTTTTCATTGGCCATTCACTCTTACTCTCACACGTATAAATATATAATAAGTATATTGTACACATTTTCATTATACAATTTTATATACTCTTGTAATAATTCCTCTCACTCCAGTAATTTGAGCTGCTTGATTGTAAAACTATTTTGCAGAGAGTTTTGGATTTCTTTCGATTTCGCTACTTCAATGTAAGTATAATGTATAAACGCTGATTATAATTATCATATAATGAAAGATTTATAAAGGAAATTTATCTGAATCAAGATTGCCAGTATTATTATTTGCATGATAAATTGAAAAGTTGATCCCCTTCCAATTTATTCTTATTAAATGAATAATATTTTCAGTCGCCAAGCAAGATGAATGGATTATTCTCCGATGGGTCTACAGAAGTATGCAGCCTTGGCCGTGCAGAAGTTCGTGTTTGCAGATCCAACAGAAAGAGTCGTGTCATTCCAATAATTGATGATGGTTATGAAATATCTGATGTACAATCGACAGCTGATAAGATTGTTCAAGAATTAGCCGATGCCAACTCTGTCATTGCTAACGAATTAAATTTGGAAATTAAAAGTGAGTCTTGTTGATACTACTATTTATAAAAATGTAATATTTTTGATGGGTGATAGAATTTATTAATTTAAGTGTGATAAAAGTTGAAGAGGTTGAAAGTCATGAGGCTCTTAATGGAAATGTCGGTGAAGTGAACATTAAGCTTTTTGACAAAAGAAGAAAGTTAAATTAAATCTGATGAAAAATTTGGCCTATTACTCTATTACTCTGATAATTATCAATACTTTATTATCATTGGTCAAACTCCATTTTATTATACTATTCTCTTATCTGATTGGACAAAACTGATAGGAATGAGATCATGAAAATATATAAGTAGTATTTTGTGTTTAATGAGCGTGTTGTACCACTGAGGAAGGCGTGTAAATATTAACTCAAGTTTTGATATATTTCAGATCATTTTTTACTAAGTCCAATTTAGTTTTTGCTTTCCACCTTGAACCTTGCTTTTTGATATAAAGTTTATATCTCTTTAATCTTGATAGATATCCAAGCATTGTTTATAAACCAGTAAAAATATATAAATAAGATAAATCAATAACCCATACATGTATGTATACTAAACATGTGTGCCCAGCTCTTTTGTTTCACTCCCAACTTTTTTCATATCCCCTCTATGATGATGATGATTCATGTGCTGAAAAACTCTTGTATTTCTTTCACTTTTCCCTTTATATGCATTTAAAATGATACGTCGTTCATGCATCCTATCTATCATCTTATAATCATTGTAAGGAATTGTACAATTGTATAATATAATTTACTACATGTGTTCTACCCCTTAAATACTCTTCTCCAATCATATACAAGAAACATCACCATGTTGTAGGAGTCTTGTTTTCAATCTGACCAAAAGTATAGCTAGTTGATGAATGAGGACGAGAATTTACTATTCTTACAAAAAACTCAATAATTTTCTTCACAAAGTCAGAAAAGAATTTATTTTTTGAATTCTCATGAGTTGTTGAAAAAAAAATCATTTTTGGAAAAAATTCAATCTGGTCAAAATTTGGTCGTTTTTCGAATTCCCACGTTTTAGTCCTAGATTTGAAGCAATTCAATACAGACATTTTGGATGTTCATTAGAGGAAGAATTCGAAATCACTTGAAGAAACTAACAGAAATCTAATCATTTGAATTTTGCGATCAACACGTTGAAAAATGATCCAAAATTTTGAAGTTTGGTTTAGAATAAAATATTTAAGCTCAAATGTTGAAAAAATTCGAGCATTCTTGATACTAGTTGTATCTAATTTTACTCTGCCCTGATTAAATTTTTTACATTTCAACAACTAATGGACTCATTTCATCATGGAATTCAAAGAAATCTTCATGTCAACTAGCTTTAGATCATTCATTCTCTGTATTTAGTAATCCTCTTATGTTTGTGATAAGCCCCTCTTTTCATGATACATTTATAATCCCGATTCTCTGCTCTCTTGAGTTGAGAACACCTCTTAAGAAAATAACCTGGACCGATTTGTAACTCTGTCTTGTCGTGATAACAAAAATCTGTTCTTATATGAATACAACATATGATATATGTATCAAGAGATGCATAGTAACATGTTCTACTCAAGAGACGAGTGCTCATATATATTACTATTGCTAATAATGATAATTAATTTTTTCTACATTTTCTTTAATTTCTACAAACATATTCTTGAATAATTTGAATCAGTTAGATAGATATAAATAGCATTTGTTCACTGTTTGCTAGCTCGCAAACTTGTGCATACATGCATACATTTGTGCGTACGTACATTTCGGTGTATCTATGTGTGAGGTTATGATGAGAATTCGCTAACATACACTCATCAAACACCAAACTGTGATCAAAAGTATCTATCAAGATTTTTTTATTTACAGCCAAAAAAAGATATTTTATTATATTCACTTTCTTCGAACTCACTTTCTTCTCTCTGGATGATTAATATATATACTTACAGTAAATACCCATTTGGCTAAAAATCTAAAGGTGTTCTCGGGGAAAGCCTTTATATATTTCTTTATCTAAATGAAATATCTTCCTCCAATATCCCAGTCACGTTATAAACAAGGAATTATTGATAAAAACTATGAAAAATTTGAAAGAAAACTTTTAACCAATCCTATTCTAGAAGTTAATTCAGCTTCGAGGCATTTTGTTGGAAGAATAAAGCGTAAAGGATACATGATAATGGGCCTAACACCCTCTTCAACTAATCATACCATAAAAACTGTAAACAATTTCCCAAATAATAGTAGAGATTCTATTGGTCAAATTGATCTTTTTAACGATGATATAATTATTAACATTAGTAAGACATTTGAATTAATCTTTCCACATTATATTATTAGATGCACCATTAGCTTCCCAAGAAGTCGACAATGATCGTAGTTCCCTAACCTCTACTCCATCCGATAATAATGCCTCCAATGGTAAACAAAAACCTCCCAAGACAAAAGGGGTAGAGAAACAAGAAAAGTCTCGTTTCAAATCCAACCGGACAACACGAGTCTCTTCCATTTGTGTCAATAACAAAGAGAACAAGTTTTCCACTTCTCAACACAACAACACTAACGGGAAGTCACTCAAAGAAAAGTGTAAGCTTCATCTTCCTCATGAAAATACAAATCAATGAATCAGACTATAAATAACATTGACTGTATTGATATTTATATTAAAAATATTCGATACTCTCTTTTATTGATCAGTATCATATGCAGCTACATTTTTACGCTGTTAAAATTTTTATGAATCTTTTCATTATAAATGACCTTGAGCAGATATATAAATTGTGTACATCTTTTATATTCAAAAACAATTCATATTGAGGAAGGATTAATTCTTATTGCCCCTTAGATTCTCCCCTATCTTGGACAATGAAGGGATCTGATAAAAATCGAAATTCAATGACCAACGGTGAAGTGGAGAGTAGGATCGTTGTCAATTGTGATTACTGTCTGTCAAAGAATAGCAAGCATTCCTTGGAAGAATTACCAATCAACTCGTGTTTCTCTTGCGAGGAAGAAATGATATTCGATCTGATTAGTTCACCACCTAGTCCAAGTAACCCTCCGGTTTGGTCGGTACACCGCCCACCCGGAAACTCAGTCCATCTTCATCCGCATCTCCTAAAGTTTGAGAATGATTTGGAGTTAATCCACAGGGTCTCACCCTACACTCCACTATGTGATGTCGATATTTTACCTACCGCAGAGGATCAACTAACAGAAACAAACATTCTAAATAATCCAGAAATCTTTCCACCTCCCGTTAATAATGGAAGTCATTCAATTCCAAATGGGGATTATCATCAGGATAGTGATGAAGAAATGTATCACCAACAGCACGATAATGCCTACTACAAGAGATCATTGGCCAATAACCTCATTGAGAATAAAAGGATTCTCTTGAATTCTTGGGTCAACCCAAAGGAATTCCTACAATACATTGCCAATAATGGCATAGACGGGCTGACGAGGGAATATAATTCAATTTGCAGAATCATCACCAAAGATAACCTATACAACTTTACGTGAGTATTTATTTATCTTGATTTTTCAAATTGAAATGCAATAAGTTCATTTAGATTATGTGATTAACCCTAGAACTGAATCTCGGGTTATTTTTCACCCGATTTGTATTGAAACCCCCATAAGAAAAAAAAATTTCCGTTCTAGGGTTAAACACCCCATAGGACTCTTGAGAAAATTAAATTGATACCACCCAAACAGTAACAATAGTCTATATCTAATAATTTAAAAAGTTTTTCATTGCTCGAAAGGTTGTAGGTACTCTCTAGGTCCTTGTTCTCTACTGAAAATCTTTACTAAACTTTTGGAATAAGTGGATCTTGAGAGTTTCTCTACAGCATACAACACTCAAAAACTCTGTATTTATCTATGCTTTTGAACAGATCCAATAATTTTACACTAGACTCATAAAGATTTACTATTGTACACTCTAAAAGTGAGATTCAATAGATTAAGAATAGAGAGAGTATAAAAATCTTGACTTCTTCTTCAATAATAGCAAAAATAGCAATAAATTTCTATGAGAATATTTAGTTAGAGAAATCGATAAAATCTATCCATAATCTGTATTTATTTTTACAGTATTCAATAAAGTTACTGCTATAAACATATCCACTTGTGACAGAAAATACTAATACTTTTCATTCTTCTTATTGATTTATTCATAGATTAGTCTTTAAAGCATCTTGTGGATATCAGAGTGGGTCCCTCAATGAATCGTAAGAAAGTCACCAGAATTTTCATACTATTCAAGTGAAATTGAATCAGAATATGAGCTTTATTTTGGCATAACTAGCTTAGGAAAGTTTTTTGAATTTTTGATGGCTTAGAATCTCTCTACTACTTGTGAGAGAATACACAAACGAAAAACTTTTCAAAATAATTTCAGAGTTCCTGTGAAATTTGTGAAAATCAAAAAAGTATTTTGAAGCCTCTTTTTATAAGCCTAATTTTGATATTTGTAGCTAGAAAGTTTTGTTCAAATAATAACTATTATAGTTAATTATAAAGGTTAAATATGATGATAAATTAGCTGGAAAAATATGTGAATATAGCAGTTTTTAGATGATATTCTACAATCTCAGATGATATCTTAATTTTAATTTTAAAAACCAACCTACTTTTTCAAGAGGCCATGTGATGCTTCAAGGTCAAGAACTCTAAAACCTTTCAGGATCATATGACAACTTGTATTTTCTTAAACTTGGTATCTATGTCAGTATCAAAACTCGAGTGACTCTTTTGATTAGGGACCGACTCCAATAGCTATCCTGTATTCTACTACTGTCAACTTCTGATAATTTATCCCTTAATTAATTTGATCTCAACGATTACTTTTTCTCTATAAACGTAGGAATCCAATGAATCGACCAAAGAATCGTTATAACGATGTTGTCTGTTATGATCATAACAGGGTCTTGATTCGATGCAAAAGAGATCCCCTATTAATGAAGGATGAAATTGACAATAACAATAGCTCAAATCCCCAATTATCTCCTATAGATATCAGTTCCTCCGAAATTACATCGAATCCTAGTCAAAATCCCGGCAAAGTTAATAGTAAAGATTCTCTGAAGAGTTTCAGTCAAAGTAGCAGCGACGATTGCATCTTTAATAATACTCAAAACTACATTCATGCAAATTGGGTCGATAGTTATCGCCAAAAGAATGCCTTTATATGTACTCAAGGTGAGGCCTTCTCTGAACACATTCAATTAGAATTGATTGTGAAATTTTTCAAAATTACTAAAATCGCCATTATGATTGTCATTATGATACAATTAATCTTGAGTATTTTAACATCAACCCATCAAATTTCGCTCCAAAATATCTCTTTATACTTCTGTAATGAGATAAACAAAATTATGAACATTTTCAAGCAAACAACTCTTTTTGATGAAAAATAAGAGAAATTTCATTTTGAGAAGTCATTTTTGCGACAGTGTTGGAATGTGAAATCAAGCTAAAATCATAAAAACGTTTGTTTATTTGAAAATTTTCTTAATCTTATTACAGAAGGACAAAAAGTTTTGAAGCGAAATTTCGTGGGATGATGAGAAGATTAATTTTGGAAAATTTCATCCAAGTCTACTCCACGTCTTTCCTCATTAGAGCTGTAACAAATTTTTACCTTTTATTCAATGAAAGTTTTCCGTGAAATTTTGATAATAATGATTTGTCAGATCTAAAATGACTGAAAATTCGTTTACAATCCAATGCATAGTCGTGCATTGCCCATTTTCCCTAGATTCTCTTGTAGGCATAGTGGTATAACAAAATTTAACATGATTCTAATGCTATTTTCATTGAAAAAACACTTGAAGCTTTATAAGCAAAAAAGATATTCGAAATTTTAATGAAATCGTAGTAAAGATTCACTGAAAATCTAGTGGCATTTTTAAAAAAGTCTGATCTTTAAACTTGAATATTATCACAGACAAGCATTTTGATACATGATCTTATAGAGAATAATGTTTAGAATTCATCGAATTATCATTTGAGTAGGTTTTTAAAATAGGCTGAGAAATTTGTTACATCTCTATTCCTCATCTAACTATAGCAACTATGCATACAGACATTTAGATTGAATTTATTTAATTTTTTTTTAATATAGAAATTTGGGTGAAAAAATCTTTAATATTCTCGCAAACCATCAGAGAAGCATATAAATTCTACACCCCTATAATAATTAATATTTATGAAAAAACTATTTGAATGATGAATGGGCGTTTCTATAGTGAAGAATTCTACTTATGAAAATAAATTAAACCATTTTGAAGAATAAATTTTCAATTCTTTTAAATATTTTTTTAAAAATCTAGGCCCCCTTAAAGATACCGTTGGTGACTTTTGGCGTCTCATATGGGACTATAATGTACCAGTTATTGTCATGATTACAAAGTAAGTCATAAACATAAATTTATTATATACGTGAATACAACATGCTTATCATTCTTGTTCTCTAGAACAATTGAATCTTCCCGGTTAAAGTGTCATCAATATTGGCCTAAGAGTGGTTCGGCAACTTTTCCCGATAAAGATATCAGCCAGAATAATAGTTACATGAACAACCCATTCTCGAATAGACTTGATAATTCTGATGAGGAAATCGACGATGTCCTCGGCCTCTCAAATCAAAAGGATGGCAACTTTAAGATAACCAAAGTTCACTGTGTTAATACGGAAAACTATTCAAAATCCCTGTTACGAATACGTTTTTCTTCTGTGAGTAATTTTTCTAAAATTTTAACTCATTTATTCGATACAACAGACAATTTTGTTAAATTTCTAACCAGTTTAATAATTATTATAAGCGAGAAAAAAAACTCTATTCTTTAAAACCATGCAGGACCTAGTGTGCCAAATCTTCATCTTTCTTAGTTTAATGATGAATATAGATTTTTTGAGAATTTCTTCTTTCTGATACGCACACAGTGAAAAGATTAATTTTTTCTGTATGCACTATTCTCTACTTCATTTCTTTTGTTTTTACAATCGAAATGATGTTACTACATTTAAATAATTTTCAATGTCTATCTTTTCTCGTTAAATCTAATTTTGCTTAGCGATTTCTTCTACATTTCTATAAATAAGAAAAATATCAACTATAGCTATTTTAGAAAAATGAAAGAAGATATTTTAAAAAGTCAAAATTCGGTATATTTTCGAAATTCGGATAATTGCCTAATTTTGGCCATTTTTTTTTATTTCAACAACTCATGGATCCGTTTGATCATGGAATTCAAAATAAAATTTTGTTACTGAATATCTAGAGGGAAAAATAGTCAATTCTCATCTCTATCTATGATTTTTTTTCTCCGAAAAACTTACAAGAGTACCTATTTTTCTGATAGACTTTAGTACTCAGATCATGTTTTTGCATATTTCTGAAGCAATGCATGAAAGTCATCCACAATATCCACTGACATGATAAAAAATGGAATTTTCCATGAAATTTCTCATAATGTTAAGATAACTATTTTTGAAGATAAAAAATTAAATGGCCAGATTTTATTGAAAATTGAATGACATAATGGTGAAGCATTTTCGACACATGCTTCAATACAAAATAATGCTTAGAATTGATAGTTCTATCAGAAAAGTTGGTCCTAATATGAGGTTAAAAATTTCACCCTACGCTAGCATGCATTACCCCAACAAGTAAATTAGAGTTGAACTCAAAGTAACGAGTTTCTTCATTTCAGACGGGAGAAGAACGCAATGTACATCATTATGCATTTAACGCCTGGCCAGACCATGGAGTACCAAAGGATACATCTTACCTCCTTGAATTATTATCCTCAGTCAATTTGACATACCAAGAACATTTGCATCGTCATCTAGGCTACACTTCAATCTATGATCAAGACATTCCCCCGCCCCCCATAGTTGTCCACTGTTCAGCTGGTATAGGAAGGACAGGAACTTTTATCAGTTTAGATGTATGCACCAAAGCTCTCTATGACGGTCTTGAAAGACAAAAGAAGGATCCCAGTCTTGAAGTTAGACTCAATATTCCCCTTACTGTCGCTAGAATACGATCTCAGAGAGCAGGTTGTGTCCAGGCAAGTTTTTTTTATCAATCCTTAATTCACTCGAATAGCTATTTTTGTATTCCATTTTTTAATTAGACTTGGTAAGCAAAGAAGTTAATTTTTTGATCTAATTCTTTTGGAATTGCATTTCGATCAGGCTAGATATTCACTCTTTCATCCCTTGTCTAGGTTGTCCTTCAAT
The DNA here is from genome assembly GCA_012064415.1 of Gyrodactylus bullatarudis. Taxonomy (NCBI): domain Eukaryota; kingdom Metazoa; phylum Platyhelminthes; class Monogenea; order Gyrodactylidea; family Gyrodactylidae; genus Gyrodactylus; species Gyrodactylus bullatarudis. The sequence goes on from SSNU01000161.1 coordinate 14,221, forward strand.
ATTTGTTCTGCTACCGAGCCCTCCTCTCCTACATGTACCAGCTGAACTTGATCACTGTAGAAGAATTGGATTTGGCAAACTCCTACTTAACCGATAATGATGAATCCAGTATGCCTTGGAACTATCCATATGCAAAGTGAGTCCTTAAATTTATTATTAAATCTAAAGTGAATTGTTGTGGAGTACAAAAAACCCAATATTTTCATAAAGGTTTTCTGAAATCCAGATAATGAGGCCCACTTTTCATTTGAAGATAAAATTTTTGAAAAACGCTCTTTTTAATGTAAAATATTCGCATTTATAAAATTTCGATTTGGCGCCAAATTCCCATTTTTTGAACCTTCAGTTAAAATTTTCTTTTTGATTTCTGAACTCATGAGGATGGTGAGAAAGAACATACGCATATTTCAACGGATCTGACTCTACCCCGACACTGATATAAATACTATTAAAATGCATCAATTTGAGCCCTTCTATTGGTCGTTTTCAGTTTGTTGGTTATGCGCCCAAAACTCGAGAATCTATCAATTTATAAGGTAATAGGATAGACATGAGGAGTTGGTCAATGCTCATTACCCTTACTCGATTCTCGGCTACTAGCTTACTAGCTTATAAATACACGCTGAGTATAATCTCTAAGGGTAGATATGTGACTTCTTAGCATCGAATTTGAGATAATTATTTAGAATTCTCATAAAAACAAAAAATATAACAATTTGATCCCTCTATTTATAATTTTATATTGAAAAAACAAATAGCCAGTAGGTAGATAATTTTCTGTCATTTTGATTATCGTTAATTAGATGGATATCTTTGAAAACTTTTTCAAATTCAATTCAATACTAAATTTCAATGAAAATTTAGACATTTTAAGCAATATTTATTTAAAAGATATTTGAGTGTATTATTTTTTGAGGCCCTAGAGATTATGTATGAACACTTTATTCGTTTATTCATTGATTAATTTGGTTCTTTTCTGAAAATCAGCTCTCTATTGAATTGAATTGAATGAAAAAATTGTTGGATATCAGAGTTGTACTTTTTCTCTCTATCGTATTTCAACAAATGACCTAGTTCATATGAGGTAACATCATGCTAGTTCTCATTTCTATACATAAACTATTTTTTATTATAAAACTACTTGAGCCTCCCCAAGTTAAAATCCCAAAATAATCTTGATCTCATTGAAGAATTTAGGTTGTCGCTGTATTTATTATTCTACTACTAATCAGTAAAGTTTCTTCCAATATAATTTTGATATATTCGCCATTTATTTATTCAGTTCATTGTTAATGTTTTGGACAGTAGAAACTATAAAAAACCACACTATTATAGTTTTGATTTCAGAAAAAATTTAAAGTTTTTGATGAATTTTTATAAAATTCCTATCCCTCATATCAACCAACTTTAAATAAATTCACGTGTTTTGGAAAAGTCTGGAAAAAGTCGTGAGATCTAGAATCTGATTCATTTTCTGATGTTAACCCTCGCCCTGGAAATGGGGTCCACAGAGACCCCATTTGTATTGATTTTCCTATGTCATTTTTGTCATTTCCAGGGCGAGGGTTAAAATATGAATTGTCAGTATTGTTCAGTTAGCATCGTACCTATTAAAGTCGTTATTGTCACCGATGAATCTATGATTTTTTAACCATTTTCAAAAATATTATAGTTACGATTTCGTATTTTTAATAAGTAAGCAGTCTCAAGTTTAAGATCATGATGTCAATTATAAAGAAACGCTGTATCCATTTTCAAGATTTATAAACCTTGATTGGATTTAAATATATTGACGACTTTTCTCTCAGTACACCAATCAAACAGACGGTTAACTTTCACAATTCATAAATAGAATTTTTTATTTGAAATCTGTTAAATAAAACAAACAAATAAAGGTCATGAACTCTTTGAATAGTTTGTTGTCAGTTCATGAGAATTTATCATTTTATTTCGAGCTAATTTTTTCGTTTTGTCAACTAGTGTACCAATAAAGGATTTGAACAAGTTCAAGAATAAAATTCTCCTGATGTCATCAGGTAAAGCACTCTTATCAGATCCAAATGAAAGTAACTTTGGCCACAATTCAAGTATGAGCCAATTCATGTCCAATAATAACAATAATAATAACAGTTTAAACTCTGATAAACAAGTTGTATTCCCTAAACCAATTGAAAAAAATATCCCAATCACCTTTCAAAAGGTAAGTCCATCAAATTACAAATGGTATCCAAGAATTTCTTAAATTTTTGAGATTCCTGAGATCTTAGAATTTCTTGATGAATTTGGGAACTTATTATTTTTTATACTAAAATCTCAACTCCCACCGATGTAAGAAAAAACATATTTTTTGGGGTGATTTTTCCATTTTTGAAACTTAGTTGATTTCAAGGAAGGAATTAGACTTTTGTACGATAATGAAATGTTTACTAAAATTTCAGCGTCCATTGATGTTTCCTTAGTCTAACGAGGGTCCCTAAAATTAACGTTTAATTACTTTTACACTTTGAAATCGACACAAAAACTTTCAACTCAAATTTTTAAAATAAGATCGATTCGGTTTCCAAAATAATTGTCAAAATATATTCTAGTAAAAATCACAAGTTCCCAGATTCTTCAGCTTTAATTACGAAATGAAGTAGAAAGATTGGTTGATTTGCTTTTATTTCTCTGCAGACAAAGTTGTACGTGTAACTACTTTTGATATTAATCATTTCTGTAATGCTCTGATAAATACTTTAAACGTATCATTATGTTTGTGTGTATTTTATTAATGATTCTACACTTTTTGAAATGATGATATATCCCATTTATTCTGCACATTTTTTCCATCATTTAACTTTACTTGGGCACTGGTCATTATAAGGTAATGAGGCTTTACTATATTTAGCCATGTCTTGCCTTAAATATACTTATATAATAGAGAAAGACAGGGAATATTTGATTTTTATTTGACGCGAAAATCTTAACGTGTCCAATAATTTCTCGTAGTAAAATTCATTGAAAAAAATAATGGTGCAAATATGAAAACTTGACATCTTCAATTGAAACCATGTATATCTAAATAAAATTTCATCATGGAATTCGAATAATTTGAAGTATTCATCGAAATTTTAAGATATAAGTTTTTTATAAGTTTATAAGTTGAAATCAAGATTGGTTTATTCATCCACATAGAGTTACCGAGTTGTAATAAATTTTACTTGAAGAGATGTGGGCCTGTTTGTACTTTTATTGAATTTGTTAGAGCTGTTTAATATTAAAGTCTATTTTCATCTATATCTTATCAAACTCTTAGTTGGACTACTCTTTAAAAATAATAAGCCAAAGCAAACTTAATTTTTAGAATAAAGTAAAATGAAGAAATTCTGTTCTTATTGGTAAATGGTAATGATGCTAACTAGAATTTAACATTTCACAACTCGGGTTGCCCACATATTCCTACATAGTTACTAAATAGAACCGACCGTATGAGATGAGATGGCCAAATACCTTTTTTTAGTGGATACGATCACATCTATCACTATAATTTTTTTCTCATTCCATGAATTTTAATCTTATTCCCTCTTCAATCATCAAACAGTTTTAATAAAATTCAGCCAACTCATAACTTTATGAACTTGGTGTAGATTTTTTCTTGATTCCTGCATAAAATTCTAAACCATTATTTGAAGTTTTATTTGCCTTTCACCAATATATCCCAATGTATAAAAGTCAAGAAGGGATTGGTTGAAGAAAATATTCACCTGCCAATTTCTGGACATATTTTCTACAACAAGAAGATATTCTTTCGTCAATGAGTCATTTGTATATTTTCTTTACGCATTCTCTTTAAAAAATTTTTTTTTCTTTGAATTCTGTTCAGATGAATGCAGCACTGTATTATACGTGATTTCAGTTTAAACTTTGAGATACGAATGTTATCGACACTCGTATTCTCTCCCTTGAACTTAATTGATAAAATTGATTTTTTTTTCCTATTCTTTCTCGTAATTGTAATCCATTTGGTAAACTTTTATTCCGGCTTTTCCCTTCGAAAATCTTTCCCTCCCCAAACAATCTATACTTGCAAGCACTTTAAGCCTCGATTGGAAATCGGAACGAATTTTTAATTTTTTTAAACATTTGGTAAAAAATTTTCAATCGGACAATACAAGAAAAAGTATTTCTTGTCTTTTGATGTCCTTTTTTAGTTTAAAACCCACTGAAATTGTTGTTAACCCTTAAAGTCCCACAGTGTCAGTTCTATAGCACATCTATCATTCGTCAAACTCGTGCTATACTAATTCAAAGAGAGTTGATTTTTTATTGAATTGAATGCGAATTCGGAAAAAAATCTCTTGGACTTTAAGAGTTAGAATTATCATAAAATTTTGATCACTAACTCTCCTCTCTCAAATAAATGAAGATTTTCTTTTCAAAGTTCCAAAAGATATGCGTTAATTTGAAAAAAATCTAATTTTCCCTAAAATTCTTAGATTCCCAACTTCATTCCAACTAAAGCTTTAAAATGTAACATTTTTCATTGACTTAAAAACAAGATGAACCTTTACACTATAACAATGTTGTAGATAAACACACAAATTTCTTAAATGCGTATTTGATTTCTACTTTTTTTTAAAAACCCATAGAAACAATTCAATATAAATGCATACTTTTTTTTTGTTTTTTACCTTAATTTTTTTCTTATCTCAATTTCTAAATCCTCCCTATTTTTCAATTAATTAAAGTCAAAAGTAAAATTTTTTTGCCAACCAATCCTTTTTCTGTATTTCATAAAAATGATACGCGATAATAACCTAAATCATTGTTTCCTTATCAAGTCTTTATTTTTTGAAAGAAGATCTCTTACATATCAAGCCCCGTATCAAGGATTTTCTCAGATGTAAATTTTTATTTCACAAAGAACCAGTTTAAATGCAAGAAATGAGCTCAGATGTAATTCTAAATTTCATCAAGCAGTCTTACCTAGGTAAAATGGTTAATATTTCATTCATTATCAACATATACACAGTAGTAAATTCTTGTGTTTTGGTTTTCTTTGTACTCAAATATAAAGTTGGTTGATATGAAGTTGGGAATCTATGAGTTTTACAGAAATATTGATATTTTCATCAAGAATTCGAATTTGTTAAAGATTTTCTGGAATCCTACTCATGCTGCCCAATTTTACCATTTGAAGAAAAAAAATCTGAAAAAATTATTTTTATGAAAAGTATGGTCATTTTTCAAATTCCCATTTGGCGCCAAAATCCCATTTTTTCGAAATTTGAGCTGAAAATTTTTGTTGATTTAAAAGTTGGAGGGTGATCAAAAGAGGTTTTTCAGGATTAAGATTAGACAAGAAAGCTGACTAGCACCGTCAAGTTATCGACAGTTACCCCATTTTCGAGAGATTTTGAATTATCTAAACTTCATTGATATTCAAGTAGTGAAAATGATCAAAAAAACGAAATTCCGCTCCCAAACGATAATAAGATTGAGCATAAGATCAGATTTTCTTGTCTAATCTTAATCCTGAAAAACCTCTTTTGATCACCCTCCAACTTTTAAATCAACAAAAATTTTCAGCTCAAATTTCGAAAAAATGGGATTTTGGCGCCAAATGGGAATTTGAAAAATGACCATACTTTTCATAAAAATAATTTTTTCAGATTTTTTTTCTTCAAATGGTAAAATTGGGCAGCATGAGTAGGATTCCAGAAAATCTTTAACAAATTCGAATTCTTGATGAAAATATCAATATTTCTGTAAACCTCATAGATTCCCAACTCCATATCAATTAGCTTCATATTCACTAGTCAATTATATATTATAATTATATATAATTGCTACTCTTTTTAGATAAACAACACTGACGAGAATGTTGTCAAAGCCTTATCTAATGATGAGGAACTATCAGATTACGAGAACGATTATCGCAAGGACACTCCATCCAATGGCAAGCTAATATTCTCTTCATCATCGAATAATTCTGATTCCACCCAGGCTACTGATCAGGTTTCCCTCCGCAAAAATGTCAACAATAATCATCATAAAAAATCCATGACAAACTTGAGTACTACGAATAATCACATTAATGCTGATTCCCTTCACCAACATAACCCCCTGTCCCTGTCTGAGTATGAGACTGAAGATGACAACTTTTCCGACGAGACGAAGGGAACCTTTGAATCGATTCCTTCTTGATTCAATTCATTTTTTTCTACCATTTGATTATTTAATTTCTTGTATATAAATTTTTATCAATAATAATGATGATAAATTAGAGTTTTAAAGAATGTAGTTTATGTGAAACTCTCTGGAAATAGTTTTTTCTTCTTTGGTGAGAAAGAAGCTCGTTGTTTTTCATCTTGTTTCTCTTGTGTGTGTGTGTATAGTTGATATTTTTCCAAGAAGAACAGCCTGATTTTGGACGGTTCCATTCATGCTATAATTACAACAACCAACAAGAGAATGAGCCAATGTTATTAATTTCATTAATTATTTTCTCCTTTTGTTTGTTTTTATTCGAATATATATGATCTTCTCATCAATAAATGAGATATATTTTCTGTACATTTACTGTATTCTTATTATTATTTATTGACGAATAATTTAACTCTTTGGATGGAAACAAAACAGAAATGATGGTCAAAAAGAACACTTTCAATCCTCATTTGTTGGTTTATTCAAAAATCTTTTTTCCTGACAAAATGATGCTATTCAATTTTTTGAAATTAATATACCTACATCGAAAATATTTAATTTATTCTAACTACTTTACAGTAGATACTTGAATTAGGAATATTTTCGATAATAATAAGTTATTAATAATAATTAGAGCTGCCGAAATCGGGCATAAATTTCAATTGAAAAGGGCATTTTTATTTTAACTTTGTGGCAAAAAAGGGCAAAATGAAACACGTTACTGCTAAGTAGTTTCAGTTAAATAATATTCTTCTTGATAGTATGACTTGACATGTGACCAACACATATATTAATGTAAGATTTGATTGAATGACTAATGAGATTGTTCTATGAATCAGACAGGGCTTACAGGTTTCACAAAGACGAAAATAGAATTTTAAGCCTTGAGATTGTTTGTGATTGTTATCGTTGATTTTGTATCAAAACTATCTGAGTTACAACCTTGATTAGGGCAAAAAAGGGCTTAAAATTTGAAAAAAGGTGGGCATTAAATTTAATATTGGCGATGATATGATTCACGTAATTTATCAAAAACGTCCGAAAATCCGCTTAGAATCATATTTGTAGGTATATAAGAAAAGGTAATTTTATTCACTAAATGCACATTTCTTTATGGTTCATCAGTAGTGACACATAAACAATGATAAAAGTTAAGAATTCATGTAAAATAATATTTTACAAATTTTGAAAGAAGTATAGTAAAAGTTGAAAATTAGATTATATATGAGCTGAAAAAACACCAAAACTCTCCAATAAATAGCAACAGTGGAGAGAAAGGTGAAAAAGCTCACATAGGCCAGGGTAATTGAAGGTTATAAGAGTAGTTTTTTTGAACACACAGATTTGGCTTAAAGTGATTGATGAAGAATTTCTCCTTCACCCACAAATCCGTGCTGTCATCACCCGCATTTTTATACAAAATTGAGAAATTGGAAATTGAAGCTTCATGATTCTCCTGTTTGATGTGTCTGGTCACAGCTGTATCCTTCTTGAGGTGATCATTTGATCTTGTTGATAATTTCCTAATTGTACGACCTATATAAGAAGCTCCACAGTCACATTGGAATTTGTAAATTAAAAGAGTCTTTTCTTCAGGTTTTAGTAAATCCTTATGAATCAAACTGAATAATCTTTGAGTTTTAAATACAATTTTCAATTGTATATTATCATAATGTTGATCGATAAGATTAACCAGTCGTCTCCTTACATCATTACTGAAGCCATCACCTTTAAAATTAAGTTTCATGAAGATAGTTGTCTTTTCTCCTTCATCTCTGTCGACCCTTTCATCTACATCATCAGACATATTGATGAATTTGTCAACAAATCTGATGACAGCACGGATTTGTGGGTGAAATTTAATATGGCAAAAATTCTCGGCTTATGCTTCAACTCATCAAACTTCTGATACTAGGAAAATAAAGAAAATAAAATTTCTTGCTCTGCATTCAAAATGGCAAAAATGGCATTTTTGCAGCTCTAGTTATTATTGAATTTTAGAATTTACACTAACGACAAAATACAGATATACTTTAACAGGATATAATCATTTCGAATTTTATTGAAAGACTTGACTCGTTCTTTTATAATAGGGGAAAATTATTGTAATCTTTTAATCAAACGGATTTGTTGAGACATTTATTTTCACTGGCTCCCCTTTTAATAGTTGTTGATCCTGTAAAAAATAGATGGTGTGATAAAATAATAAAACTTTATACTTAACTTACTCTGTAAAAGGGAATCCAATCGGTTTGGTTATACTTTGCCCAGTCAATATCCTTGGAATCAACAGTTTCTTCGTAATCTTCAAATTTTAGGGTTTTACTTATGGAATTAAATGTTTTCTTGAGCTTTTGACTTGAATTCAAAGATTTATGGTGGGATTTGTTGACAGAACAAACGTGTTCAATCTCTCCTGTACAATTTGAATGATTAATTTGACCACAACACCTGAAAATAAGGTAATATTGACTCTGATCAAAGAATTAAATGAATCAAATTAATATCTTTTCCATATCTAAGTGGTAAAAATGAACTCGTAACATATATTAACGAAATTCATAGACATACATCCTAATTTCAAGTTGAGACCTCAAGCTAATTATCGTTAATTTTTGGTACCAGCCCTTATAATTATACCCTTGACTCTAAAATCAGGTGAAAAAGGATAAAATAATGAACTAATGACTGATATATACGAATTTACATGCCATACCTGTGCAAAACTAAAAGATAAATTTGAATATCAAAGGGATAATATTTCATAAAATTACTTGAACCTATCGGAACATTGGAAAATGAATAAAAATTCAACTTGATAATTTTTACAATAACTAATCGACCAATCCTTTACGATTTTTCTCGAATCATACTCCTCATTTGACCAACAAAGTAGTCCATTCTATTTGGTTGGTCTTTCACACTTTCTCACAGGTGTCATCATTAATATCCGATGCCTTCAAGGAAACATAGTGCGTTTGTTCGCCTAAATAAGACAACCTGGAGAACTGACAATAATAGATGTTCGATCAAAAGCTATCATAACAGATGGAAAAAATAAGAAAGTTGACATTACGTGAGGAGGAATTTTATCCTGGAATAATCGGTTTTTTGTTCACCAATATCAATAAGATTTCATTATTTAGATGCATGTCTATTAGGGGTGGTTCATGAAAATCTAAAAATGAAAAATTCAAGATGCTTGACCCATAATCTGATAGATAATTTCACGCTGGTTTTAATGATATTATTTTTTAATTCGCTAAGTTAAAAAAAACCTATGACATAATATTAGTATCAACTTACTGAATTTTCATTGTAAAAAGCGGTTATTTTCTATAACTACTTGAGAGTAGCTTATACAATTTTACTTATAAAATATCAATACACCTCAATATTCCTCAAATAGCCAAATAATGGGAAAAAATTATTGTCAAATATACAAAATTAAATAATATTTATTAATTTATTTCTTACATCTTCAATAGTAATGCATGTTTTTAAAATGTTATTAATTGTTTCAAAATGTTTCATAATAGGCTTTCTAGGGAATATCTTTCTGTTACGTTCGATAATTCGAACCATTGTTATTTGACTTCCTCTTGATGCTTGTGTCGAACAAGCTTTAGTCGTAACTTTTATCATTCTTTCGACGGCCTGAGTGTTTGAATGCATGCTGTCAAACCGAATAGGCCGTGTGAGAGTAAGCTCTTCATCTCTCAGTAATGCCGGAAATCCAAAACTTTCATTTTCGAAATCTATCATTTCATAGTAGCATCGAGCGTTGATATTCTTGGGCCTTTGGTATCTCCTTAATCTATCTCGAGGCAAGTCCTGCAATATTGTCATGGCTTTATACCTGACTGTGGGATCCCATCATCCACCATCGTGTTCAAAACAATTTCTGGCTGGGCCATCCAACAGTTTTTAGTCAAAGATTTTAGCGCAACTGATCGTACGCGTTCATCATCGAATTCTCGGATAGTCTTCAATATTGTCAAGTATACTTTAGAGGCATCAGAGACCGAGTTGTAAACTTTGGCGCTAAACCACAACGGAAGGTAAATTTTGATGATGAAATTCGTCAAAAGAACAAGATTTTCGGATGAAACACGAGTCGAAACATAGAGCCGAAGAATACGACTTGCAAGAGTTACCCATCTGGCCAAATGGATTTTTTTGGAAATTTTCTATGTATTTCGTTAATATAAGTTACGAGTTCATTTTTATCCCTTAAACCTGGAAAAGGTATGGTACAGAAGCGATGATAAATCGAAGCTTGATTCTTGAAAATTTGAGAACTCATTAATCTTTCATTTTTTCTTGAAGAATATAAGAATTTGATAACTTACGGATAGAAAGTAACATTTTGATATGATCGAGATAAAATCTTTTCGCCACACTGATTGCATTTAGTTAAAAGTTTTCCCCGATCAACTCGGAATCCACTTTGACAGGTTTTCTTCAAATAATCAAGATATTTCATAGCATAATCGAATTGGCCAGTCCTCCTGCTGGAATGCCAGAGAAACATTTCATCCTGACAACGATTGATAAGCTTGAAAATGAATTGATTTTTATCTAGATTCAAATTGTTCATAAGGGAGTTCTCTCCAAAGTCATTTTTGCTGGTTTGAAGAATTCTTTTGATTATTGATGCTAATGGTATGTGGCTTGTGGCCGCATGAATTGTCTCACTTATCAAATCCGATAAATCTAGAAAATTAACAATTTTATATCAAAATGACTTTCCAGTTTCACTAAAGAAGAAGAAGAGTACCGAAAGAGGTCTCAAATAAATAAATCATTGTTAACCACGACCAAGACCGGTGAAATAACTCAAATACACGCTTTTTGTTCTGCCATATGAGTCCGGGCAGTGAAATAAATTACCGGTCAATCTCAAGCAAATTCTTGAATAAAAAAGTGTTTGAACCAGAAAAATTTGAACTCACTTAGCTTTATTTCGTCATTAACCTGATTAAATTTATTGGCTAGAACATTGATGATAGACATCCATGCGTCCTGAAATGTACAACGAAAAAAAATATATTAGATCGATGGAAATTTACATCTGATGCTTACCAAGCTATTTGGAGGTCGATCTGAGGAGTAGGAGGACTCGGTAACTTTTATCAAAGAGTCAAGATAAGCCTGAACTTGACTGCTTTCAAGGGTCATTTTGTCAAGAGTTACCATTTCTAGTTCGTTGCTAAGCAGCTATTTTAAATAAAAGTTTGATCTTTATACAATGAAAAATAGTAAATTAGAAACTCACTTTTCTGTAATAATCAGAGGCAAGTTCAAAGTCTTTATTTCTCTCATGAATGCAAGCCAATAGAGGAAAGCGGACAAGCTCTGTTGAAATACGTTCATCAATCTATAGAGTTAAAAAAATGTTAAAAAAATACAATCCTGAGTAATGCTCAAGTATGTCGATAGGAACACGCTAAGACGTGAAGTTCGATTCTCGGAGGAGGCTTAAGGGTTACTGAGGATCCCTAATGAGGGTGAAAAATATAAGTTCTCGCTTGATCTTTGGATGCGTTAAATTTAATTCAAGTTTGAATCTGAATTAGTCATTTGACGTTTGACTAGAGCTACTATATGATTAAAATCTTTTTCTGAGATTCCTAGATGAATAAAGGAAGAAAATCTCAAAAATGTATTAGGTTGTGGTTGGACTGAATATATAGTGATTTTATTCGAAAAAACTTGAGAAAGATGGATCGGAAATCAGTGAAAAAAGCTTCCAAAGAATTTGTTTTCTTCAAATTTAGAGTTGAAAACGTGATTAAATCCTTTTCTACCCATATTTTGATTGAAAATTCCTGACAATGAGAAAAGGTTCAAGAGATTTGAAATGATGATAATTTTCAGAGGACTATTGACCCAAGTCATCTAAGTTCTCACAAAGTGGTTAATCTCTTTTCCGAGGTGTGGTTTCGCGTTGTCCTGGAGAGATATAATTCTATAGAATCTTGAATATATTTATCCAAGATAAAATGCCACCTGGATACTCTAGAACGCTTAACTAAACAAAAAGAGTGATCAATTATCTTTCTAATGGTACCAATTTTTTTTGAATTCATTCAAGTTTTGATTATCGCACATCCTAATCTTTAAAAATTTTATTCAACTTTTATCTATTTTCTGGAATCCATTAATCCTGAAAATACTCAGCTAAACATCTCAAGACGAAGAGCGGTTCTGTTTTCATGAAAAAAAAGCTTTAAATAAAGGTGAAAATAAAGTTTGGTTATTAAGAAGTGGTTATTGTAAATGCAAGCTCACCATTTTCTTGGCTTTAGCATCGTTGTAGTTGATATTGTAGAGCAGAAATCTTTTCAAGATCTCCATGATGGAAGATTTATTAGCAAGGTTTATTAACAGGGTAAAGCTAAATGCTAAAAATTCATCACAAATAGCAGGTGACATTTTGAAGGGGAGATCATCATGAGAATAATGTTCATTCTCAGAATCCATCACGTTCTGAAATCTAAAATTAGAAAATAAAGATATTTTAAATAGGGTTTTTGAATATGCTGTCTTTTCAATTTTAACGATATACTTTAAAATTTAGCAGAAGTTTCAAAAATCTGGGTTTTATTCGTAAAACAGTATAAAATATTACATCAGAATCTTGTCCCGGTGTCTATGTTATCACCTTTACCTATTACCTTACGTTATTTTCAAATACGTATTTGTATTTTTCGTATGTTTAATAAATTCATTCATCAAATAAAAATATTTTCAAATCGTTTTCATACTAAAGCGTAATGAATTTCGTAAATTCACAAATCGTTTTCGTGACATATTTTCTATCGTAAAATATTTGTGTTAATTTTTGGTTTAATTTCGTAAGCTGAAGTTTTCTATTTCGTAAATTTACAAACGGTTTTCATGAAACCCAATAATCAATTTCGTAAGCACCTAAATAAGGTCCAGGAAAAGATACTTGAACTTAATTCTCAAGTTAAGCAATGGAAAGAATTTGCCAGAAACTCGGATATACCAAAACATTCAATATGGTCAGATGAGACAAATTTTATTTTGTAAACGAAAAGAAGGTCGAAATTCATCTGAAAAAGGTATAGTTAGTATTCTAAGTAATGGGATAAAATTTCAGATTTCAAGAAAATTTCACGTAAATGAAATAATGACATACTTTAGGTTTTTATCGAAGCAATATGAAAAGACAATGAATCCGGACAATTCTTCAAGTTTTATTCTTTCTGTGATAAACTCCAAAAAGTTTTGGGTATTCTCCAAAACCTGTTGAATGAGCCATTTACGATCCAATATAATCAAAATCTAAGGAAATTAAAGAATGTAAAGAATTTATTTATATATTTTTTATTTTCTCAATTAAATATTTTGAGACATCCTCTTAGATTTAAGTATACACATGACAGCTGAAGCTAATCGATTATTTCGCTCAGCATAATTACACACTAGGACATTTTCAGAAAAATTTTGCAATAGGATCTTGATCCAAATATTTTCTGGATCGAAATTTTGTGCTGATTTCAGATCTGTAATTATATTTTCTAGATTGTGTCTGGTTTTCGAGATATATTGAAAAACCGAATTTGAGAATTTAAAAAAAATAAATAATTTCAAACAATTAAATTTTTATTAAAATAAAAAATTCAATTAACTAATTAGGCATCATTAGAATTACAATTAAATTTACTATCTAATGATACCTTGAGTGTCGCCCAAAACAAAAAAAATGCGCATTCCAGCTACTTTTTTGTCGAAAATTTTCTGATTTTGGAGTCAATTTTCTCCATAAATTTTAACTTCAAACGCTTATATCTTTCAAGAAAAAGAGCTTTTTAGATATTTTCTTCGATTTTCTAGATCAAAATTTTATGCTATTTCTGAAAAAGTTGGTTAGAATTTACAAAATCATTTCGTTCTTGTATATTTTTACCCCTTTTAATCCCACACTCAGTTATCGTCATATAGTAATAGCTATTCTATACACTACTGCTCTAATTAAGGTGAGAGATACATCAAATCATAGCTAATTTATTTGAGTTTTCACTTTAAAACTTTTGGTGTAATTGAAATCTTGTCTAAGCTCAGCAATGCTTCAAAAATTTTACTTCTGTTTGACTAGAGTATTAAACGGAAGAAAGCCAAGTCAACATACATGTTTATTATTTTAATATTTAGATCTATCCTGAAAATCTCAGATCTTGTCGTATTCACAGAGTTGATAGAGTCGCTTTTGCTCAAAGTCCAAATAATACTTCATCATCAAGAAATTCAGATGCATCCGCAAACTTAAGAAGTGTTTTCGCTTTTGATCAAGCCTATGTTGATTCCATCGTCAGAAAAGCTAAACTTTCAAAAAATGCCAGCTATGAGGTTGCCAGAATGCTGAATGCTAAAGTCACAAATGGCCCAGGTATCAAAACAACTATTTTTCGAAAAAGAGACATGGCATTTCTTCTTTCTTCTTTAAGTATGAAGACAAGCTGAGCTTTCGCCATGACATAAATGGCTTGTTCAATTTACTTGGGTTCAACTTTAATCTTGAGCAATACCGTCTATTCATTGACTCATCAAAAAAAAGCTTAAAAGTAGTTCTTCTTGATAACCTCGATAACCTAGATCAAAATTTTATGCTATTTCTGAAAAAGTTGGTTAGAATTTACAAAATCATTTCGTTCTTGTATATTTTTACCCCTTTTAATCCCACACTCAGTTATGGTCATATTACTATAGTGGTACTTGATGAAATGCAGCTTAACGCTCATCAAGCATCCCACATTTGTATATGAAACAAGAAGTTGGTTTATAAGATGCTGAGTATTTCTGGCTCTGCAATTACCAAAAAATCGAAAAATTGAAACGTTGGTATTGTATCTTCCTCAGAATAAGCTCCATGCTTTCGTATGTCTCTTTCAAATCACTTGAATATCATATTGGAACAGAAGGGTATCGTCCGAGGTTATCAAGAAGAACTACTTTTAAGCTTTTTTTTGATGAGTCAATGAATAGACGGTATTGCTCAAGATTAAAGTTGAACCCAAGTAAATTGAACAAGCCATTTATGTCATGGCGAAAGCTCAGCTTGTCTTCATACTTAAAGAAGAAAGAAGAAATGCCATGTCTCTTTTTCGAAAAATAGTTGTTTTGATACCTGGGCCATTTGTGACTTTAGCATTCAGCATTCTGGCAACCTCATAGCTGGCATTTTTTGAAAGTTTAGCTTTTCTGACGATGGAATCAACATAGGCTTGATCAAAAGCGAAAACACTTCTTAAGTTTGCGGATGCATCTGAATTTCTTGATGATGAAGTATTATTTGGACTTTGAGCAAAAGCGACTCTATCAACTCTGTGAATACGACAAGATCTGAGATTTTCAGGATAGATCTAAATATTAAAATAATAAACATGTATGTTGACTTGGCTTTCTTCCGTTTAATACTCTAGTCAAACAGAAGTAAAATTTTTGAAGCATTGCTGAGCTTAGACAAGATTTCAATTACACCAAAAGTTTTAAAGTGAAAACTCAAATAAATTAGCTATGATTTGATGTATCTCTCACCTTAATTAGAGCAGTAGTGTATAGAATAGCTATTACTATATGACGATAACTGAGTGTGGGATTAAAAGGGGTAAAAATATACAAGAACGAAATGATTTTGTAAATTCTAACCAACTTTTTCAGAAATAGCATAAAATTTTGATCTAGAAAATCGAAGAAAATATCTAAAAAGCTCTTTTTCTTGAAAGATATAAGCGTTTGAAGTTAAAATTTATGGAGAAAATTGACTCCAAAATCAGAAAATTTTCGACAAAAAAGTAGCTGGAATGCGCATTTTTTTTGTTTTGGGCGACACTCAAGGTATCATTAGATAGTAAATTTAATTGTAATTCTAATGATGCCTAATTAGTTAATTGAATTTTTTATTTTAATAAAAATTTAATTGTTTGAAATTATTTATTTTTTTTAAATTCTCAAATTCGGTTTTTCAATATATCTCGAAAACCAGACACAATCTAGAAAATATAATTACAGATCTGAAATCAGCACAAAATTTCGATCCAGAAAATATTTGGATCAAGATCGTATTCCACATAGTTTCCTACTATTAATTATGGGCCGGGAGATTAATTAATAATAAGGGTTAATTCCAAAAATGACCCCAGTGAAATGAAAAATTGCTCAAATTTATTGCACCAAAACAAAAATATGCCAATTCTAACTGGTTATAATACTTATGTAGTATGCATAGAAAATTTAGAACTAATTCTTTTCTGTTTCTGAATTTTATCTCAATGATCACCGGATGAAGATTTTTGTTGCCTGAGTCGAAATCTTAGAAAAATATACTTGGTCTAGTTAATAAAAACAGAACCTAGATTTAGGGATGAAAAATGAGATATTTACATCAAAATACTCGATACAGAAGTCCAAGGCTTCACTTTGACTGAAAGATTTCAACAGTGCGGCAATCTTATTCAATGATTCATAGACAAACTTGCACCACGTATTTTGAACCTCTTCCGGGAGGGCTATTATGAAACAAGACAAATTCAGAATCATTTCTTTGCGTTCAATCGATTCAGACCATTGGGATTCTTCCAAAAGAGGATAATAATTTGACCAACAAAAGGTGTTTATTTGCTGGTTTATCTTCATCATGATAACTTCATGGTCCTTTTCGTCCAAAGGATTGATAAAACTGGAATAAAAGTAGTGAATAATATCATAGATGAACATTTTAATTGAGAAATCTAAAACAAGTTGTATATAATATGGATATTAGGGTAATAAAGGTTTTTTTTCTTTGGTCATTTGCTCATTCGATAGAGAATTAAATTTTGAGAAAATTAAAATTTCGAATTATTTATTTTAAATAATGTTCTGATAAACAGAATATCATTTGAAAATTACAATTTTAGATCCACACCCACAAATTTTGAATGAATTTCGAATTCACGTTTTCGAGCAATATGTATGACTTTTCGGATAGGAATTTTTCTGATGATTATTTAAAATCTGTTCTCTACATATCCTGGAAAATGAGGTTTATGAGTATCAGAAAGACAAAAAATGTCAGGATTCTCTGGTAAAAATTAGTAGAGATTAATAAGAATTCAGAATTTTATCTCATGTGTAGTGGGAATGTGTTAGCAAAAAAAGGACATGTCATGTTTCAGCAGCAAAATTTTCCAAGTATCAGAAAGCTCAGAGAAAAAAAGATGATACCGGGTATTTCAATATATTTAAATACGCCAGAAATTCTCAAATATGGTATTGAATGGAACTTACACTTTGTGTTGATATAAATCACTTTTGATTGAAACGATCTGTTCCATGCTCATAGTCTTTTTGTCGAACATCTGCTTCAATATGACATTGAGAGCAGATTCAAATTCAATTACGGGTAGACTGATAGATGACATGATGTTGAACTTTTCATAGAATATTTCTTTCAACTTTGTGAGGAAATATTTGTCGAATAACTGAAATATTGTCATTGGATATTTTAGTCTAATCTGAATTTCATTCGAGTAGTTTTGCATTGTCTGAATCAACTAAAATAGAAGTGGACCATCAATTTAGAAAAAAACTAGTCATTGCAACCAATCAATTTCATTGCTTATAGGCATGGAATGTTTATTATTTGACCATGGAATTTCATTGGATATATATTTTTACACCTAGAGCACCCGGAGAATGCCTAGAGAAAAGCAAAAATAAATTATTATTCAAATCTACTCCCCTGAAAATACTAAATTACCACAATTTAATTTTTAAAACAATACAAAAGTATAAAACAGCCAATCAAATTCGACTTAACATATGGACCAATCATATTGCTTCATTACAGTTCTACCCTTTTGGGCAGAGAGGTATAAAACATCGTATTAATTCTTTCTTGGAAAAAATGGTTAACTAATCGGAGCTTTTACCTGTAGTTCAGAGGTAAATGAGAAAAATTAATGAAATTTTTTTTTGCTGAAATAAAATCTATACTCAAGACAGGGAAATCGAACATGATGACAGGAATATTGAGAAACTTATCATCAAGAATTCGAATATGCTCAGCACTACATTAGGAATCCCGGACATGTTGTCTACTTTTACCATTTAAAGAAAGAAATGACTTTTTAGAAAAAAAAGAAATGTATTTTTAAAAATTTCAATTCGGTGTAAAAACCCATTATGAGAGAGGTTGGTGAAAAAATCAAAATTAGACAGGATAGCCGAATATAAGCATTGAAATCAGTCACGAGATCGATATTAAACTCCCAAAAGATAATTTGGTTAGTTGTAAGATCAAATTGAGCCTAATTGATTTTCTTGTCTAACTGTGAGCCTGAAAAAACTTCTTTTGGCCACGTTCTTGAGATTAAATTTAACTCGAATTTTGATTGATTTCAAGAGTAAGAAGCTGATCAAATTTTCTTTTAGACAAGGAATAATCAATTTATTTCGGAGCATCAAATTTCATTAATCTTTCAAGTAACAAAATAAATCAAGAAATTCGAATTTTCCATGATAATGGGACGATTGCTTTTCTTGCCAATGTGTGATCAATGATCAGTGAGGTGAGAGGCTAGGGTGAAATTTTCAACCTCATATTAAGACCAACTTTTCTGATAGAACTATCAATTCTAAGCATTATTTTGTATTGAAGCATGTGTCCATTATGTCATTCGGTTTTAAAAATCAAAAAATTTTCAAATTGCCGCTCAATTTTCAATGAATTTTTACTCCGCAATCACTAAAATCCGGAATATCTTGGCCATTTAATGAGTTTCTTAAAATTTATCTTATCAAAAATAGTAATCCTGTCATCAAGAGGAGCTTCATGATTAATTTGGTTATTTAATCATGTCCTAAAATCTGAGTACTGAAATTTATCAGAAAAGTAAGTCCTCCCGTGAGTTGTTCGGAGAAAAAAAATTCACCCTAGCCTAATGATCACTAATCATAAAAATTAAGTCATAAACCCTCGCAGATATAATATATTTTATCGACAGTTCATATTCCTATATTATTTGAAAATTGAATTCAGAATTGACGAAATGTTACTTTTCTCAAGTATTTGTAAATACTCACGTCTAAAATAGTTTGACAGTCTATAACTGGATTCATGTCCTCTGCAGTTTGAATTACATGGATGAGAATATTCATGAAATGCATCATTAGGGTGAAGTTGAAGAATTTGCCCGAGGCGTCTTTGGAAATTTCAAAATTTGTAATAATCGAGGAGGCGAAATTAATCAGAATAATCAGTCTTCTGTGTAATCTAGATTATTAATACAATAAAAATAATAGTTTGAGAATAGTAAGACTCGACAATTCGAACATTGTATACTAGGACAGGGTGAATTTTCAATGAATTTTCTTTACGCAATCACTAAAATCCCGCTTATCTTGACCATTTAATGAGTTTTACCATAGAATAATTTGCATTTAAAAATTTTCCCAAGTTTATGTAATTGATCATTGATCATAGAAATTATGCTTAGTCTTAGATCTTCATTATGCCAGGTTATTTGTAGCCAGATCGAATGAAACTCTTAACTCCTTGTTGATTAAGATTTGAATTTGAAAACGTGAGATGTCTAACGAATATATTTTCACTCCCCAGGAAACCCAGGCAAATGTTGAAGGCCAATATGCTAGCTATGGTCCTAATGAAGACGAGTCGGACACATTGTTCGAGAGACTGAAGAGCTGGGCCAAAGATCCAGATGTACGATCCCTGATGGAAAAACCCGGGTTTCTACTCTTGATCAAAGGCCTGACTACAAATTTCGTACATCAAAAGTAGAAACTAATAATTATGAAGGGATGAACATGATTAGGTTATCTTACTGACCCATAAATTTCTTTTTCACTGAACAAGATTGAATCATATGAACCAAGAGATAATTTGATACAGTTGACAAAGTGAACAGCGATTTCTGGTTGATTTAGGAGACTTTTCAACAAGAAATTTTGTTTCATTTCCTCACTGATAACTGTCTGATATTCTAGTGGAGGTGGCTTGAAACACTCGTCAAAAACCAGAACGGCATTTTCAGTCTGATTCGAGTTCAATGAACAACCATTGATGTTACGACCAGACCAGGCTGATTCAATGAGCAAGATTATATTCTGCTTTATAGTCAAAAGCTCCTCATAGTAAGAACTGTGAAGTGTGTCTGGCTCCTGGAGATACAGATAGGCAATGCGATCGTTGAACTTTTGCAATGGCATCAGATAATCATGGAAATTATTCAAACTCAAGTAGATAAAACTTGAGTAGAGTTCATTGTTCCAGCAAAATTTTATAACCTAAAAATGTTAATGAATGCTTTGTCGGAGCAATTTTGAATCTGAAATATTTACTTACCGAGTCAAGATCTTCGTGATGAAATTGAACCCTTGTAATGAGGTCAAGGCAAATGTTCCCCTTTAGAATTGTGGATAGGTTTTGTTCACTTTTACACTCATCCGACAAGATAAGTGCATACTCGAGGAGATTTCTAATGAAAGAATTCGTAAAGGTATAATTTGTCAGTTTTAAATAACCCCGAGATTTCAGTAGAGTTTCAATGATGCTCTTGTAAACCAAATTAATCGAGTTATCATCCATTAGGCAGGGAACCAGGTACTTTTCAATCCAATGGCTACAAATTTTGAAATAATAATGAAGCTGATTAATTTAAAATCTCCCCGTTAAACAAGGTGGAACCAAAAGATATTTATCAGGATAAAAATTATATAAAAGGTAACAGAATATTGAGATTAAATTTTTGACAGAACCGCCATTTTTCTCACTAATTTTCAAGCAGCAAATATGATAAAGGAATCGAAATTCGAATCCTAAACTCTTTCTTAGTTTTTTAATAATCTGGTTCAAAAAATCAATTTTAAAAAATTATACCAGAATATAGAGAAAAATGAAATCTATATGTCTATTTAAAATTGAAAATTAATCTGTTGTGTTCTGCTGCTAATTCATGATGAAAAATAATTAGAGCTTTCCTCGATTCTGATTGATCCATGCAGTTAACGAATGAGAGTAAACCTAAATTTGCCCTATATAATAGGGGAACGCTGGGATTTTAATTCATTTACGGGACTGGATTTTCTGGAATTCAGATCATGTTGCCTACTTTCACCATTCGATATTTTCGATTTAAGGCCAAATTTCCAATTTTTTGAACTTTGAGCAGCAAATTTTTATTCACTTGAAATTTTTTATGGTCACGAAATTGATATTCAACTCCCAAAGGATAATGCAGTGAGTCGTTGGATTAGATTGAGCTTAATTGATTTTTCTTGTCTAATTGTGAGCCTGAAAAACTACTTTTGGCCACCCTTCCACTTTCAAATTAATAAAATACTCAAACTTTGAAAAAATGAGAATTTGGCGCCAAATTGAAATTTCCAAAAATGAAACCTTGAGCTCTTCTCTTTATTTACCTATTCACTAAAAAAATATTCATTGAATATTATTCAACTTACCTTTCGTTCAATTGAAGAAGGGCGTTTAGTAAGCAACTAATTTGTTGATCTGACAGTTTGTACTGATGCTGTCCTTGGTTATCGTTGCCAAATGTCTGCAGATAGATGATATTCTTGAGAAGATCTTCAGTGATGGATCGAGTTGTATTAATTTTGGAGGGGCCATCTTGTGATTCACCTTGAGGACGATAATAAAATTGAGACAGCAAGTTGTACTGACGGACACGGAAGAGAAACTCTTTGATTATACTGGAGAGATCTTCGCTATTTGTATTTTTCATGTTTTCTATTCTCTAAGGACAAATGAGTACAAGAATTTTACAATGTCTATGAGAAAGATTTATATAGGAAATTTGTTTAAAATCATAATTTAAAATAAATATAGAAAATTCTATTGAAAGAACT
Organism: Gyrodactylus bullatarudis; assembly: GCA_012064415.1. Lineage (NCBI taxonomy): Eukaryota > Metazoa > Platyhelminthes > Monogenea > Gyrodactylidea > Gyrodactylidae > Gyrodactylus > Gyrodactylus bullatarudis. The sequence goes on from SSNU01000161.1 coordinate 36,307, forward strand.
ATCCTCGATGAATTTGAGAATTTACGATTTTTAAGGTCTAAAAATTTTCACAAGATTATTTTGAGTTGGCGCGCGATATTATCATTCAACTTTTGAAAGAACTGTCAGTTATAACCGATCTAGCATCATCCTATTTTAATAATTTTAAGCCTCGAATGAAAAACTCATATTTGCTAATAGGAGTTTTAATACAAATAGGAGTGTATAATATACACTGTAGCTAATTCGTACTAAAAGGGTAGAGGGGAATACATCGCATAGACCAAGTGTATGCTTAATAATTTCAGTGTTAATTAGCAGAGCAATCCCTGCTAATTCGTACTGAAAAGATTCGTATCTTTTATGCAATTCAACCTGGGAGTTTCTCTACTCGATTTGTTCAATCTTTTGTCTATTCTATGGTTTGTGGATACGCTGATTACGAATATGCAGGTGTTTTAACGCAATTATTTTTGGTTCATAAGTTATCGATCAAAAAATGGCTTATTTTTTGATCCAAAACAGGTTATGTCTGTAGGTTTAGCAGATAGAGTCCAGGCGATTGCATATTTGAATTCTAGAGGCATGATTCCTCGATAAAAGTAATCTTACTTTTTATCTATGACCCTGGGAAGTAGGTTTTCAAAAAAACGTTTTTTTCAATTTTTTAAATTACCGACTCCTCTAGGGTTCTTCAATCTTTCAGAAATTTTTATTCTCCTATATTTATGAATTCAAATGGATTTCCGGACGTTTTTAAAAATATTTACGTAAACTACGTATTTATTTTTAACAGATTAGTCTTACCTCTGGAAATTTTTCTTTTGATACAAATACGAGGCCGTCTTTTGATGAATAAGCCAGACAATTTGAGCAAGAATCAGTGGAATAACAATTCTGATAGTATTGAGAGAGAATTTCTTTCTGAAAGAACAAATTCGTCTTATTTTATAGGCCACTGATTTTTTAGAATAAACCTTAAGTTAGAAACAACTTGGGTTTCTCAAAAGAGGGTTATAAACTCACTCTGAACGGTGAAAGATTTTCATTGTCCATAACAGTCTGAGGAATAGTGGAAACAATGAAAGTACCATCTGAAGATTTTGTGTTCAAATCAGAAATCTTTTCTTTGTTTGAAGAAAGATCGACAAACTTCAAAGGACCGTTTACATCGAAACATGCCAGAGTTATTTCATCGAGCCACTGAAAAAAATGCACTTTTAATGAACTGAAAAAATATAGTTTTTCAACTTTATATGAAAAAAATTGATTCTATGCCATAGATAAATGTATGGTGAGCTTTTTCCAAGGCAAATCTAGAAAAAGTAATTCAGAAGAGGTCAAAGCTAACGTATATTATATTCTTTTATGCAGCATCAACTGTTACAATCCAATAACGATGATCAATTATACAGGAAAACAAAATTGCAGAATTTTTATTCTGAATGAATAAAACCAAATACATCTTGTAGATCATGTTGAGTGGAGAAAATTTGTGGGTGTACTTTTCGAGTTATTCGACCTAAACCAAAAACCTAACATACAACCTTATCGATTTCTCTGATTTTTTTCTTAAATCTTGAGGCAATATAAGATTGATAATTCGACGCAAAATTAAATTTTGTACAACATTTTCAGATTATTTTTTCGAGTTATTCGATGTCAAAGCCAAAAATTAATTTAAACTTTGTTCATGTTTTTCTCCTAGCCTAAGTCCTGTTAGGATAAATTCAAGCTTAACAATAGGTGTGTTTTAATCTAGACTCTAGATTCTAGAGTCACCATTCCGTTAATGAAAAAATTATGTTTTCATTCAGAAACAAAAGTTTTACGATTTCACTGAATTTCATGAATATTTTAATGAATTATATTCATTGATAATATTTTAACTAATAAATTTTCAGTAAATATCAGATTTTGATTTAATTCTCGAAGAACTCACTGCAATACCTGACGAAATAAAATTCAACTCAATGTTATAAATGTTTGAGGTGACTAGTTTAATTTCAACTTTATCTCCAGTCCTCTTATCGTGGAATATTTCAAGACCGACAAGGTCTTGATCAACAACCTCAGTCATTGTCATCATTTTTCGCCATTTTGTGGTAACTGCTGTAATCTGTATCTGGCCACCAGTACAACATGCCAAGAGAGCATGAGTAACATTTTTGTTGACAGCGTTAAAGTTGGCATTGTACCACTTCCACGAGAGGGATGGACATATTCTAGCCTGTTCAATGGCAAAAGATCCATTTAATTTTTTTCAAATGAGGCTTTGAATGCATACCAATGGATAATTTAAAGTTTCAAATCAGAAAAAAAATTAATCGGGATCTACTGAAATACTCACATTGATTTTTCTCTTGTAAATAATGGAAAATTCTGGTTTCAAACGACAAATATAAAGATAACTCATTGACGTTATTGCAAAGAGACCAAATAACTCTAAACTCTGGAAGCTGCTATCCGTATATTGAATTAATTTGTTCAAAAAATACTCATTTAGAGAACTTTTATCAGAGTTATTGTCGTTGAATCTACTTCGATCTTGTGCAGGATAATTTTCAAGGACAAGAAGAGAACAAATTGAATTAAACTTGTCACTGAAAATCTTTACACTCTCATAGGAGCGACCAGTCAAGTTTCGCCTGCAATTAAATGTATTAGTGTGAATATAATTATTTGTTAAAATTTGGTCTCACTTGAAAATTAATTGATGGACATTTCCGGAAACATCAATTAGAATTGCATAATAGTGGATTGCTGTAATTTGGCAAGATAGAGGGAAATTCTCCCCTTGAAAAGAATTGATTGTACGTAAAATCCTATTTTTCGTTTTATACAAACGATTTTTCAAAGATTCCAGACGCTCTTTGCTAAGAAAACTTGAATCAGAAGTATTTTCAGAATGTTGATTCTTATCATAATCAGAGGTTTGAATCTGCCAGAATAATATTTTTCCAGATTCATGAATCGATATTAACCGATCAGATGTTGAATTTTGATGTAAGTTTATAACCGGATCATTTTTATAGCTAGGATCGAGAGAAGATACCTCTGTGATTTCGTTGTTTTCGTCTCTCGAAAGTTGTAGAATCCTACCATCAGATAAGCCTAGAATTGTATTATTTCCATTTGACTATCAAGATTAACATAATAGCCTTACAATACAATTGATTTTAATTCGTTGTTCTATAAGATTTTTGAAAATGTTTTCGATATTGTGAAAATGAACCGTATTCGGCTTGCTTTCAAGCGAATTAAATTCAGAGGTATCACTTATTAGGCTGACAATATCTATTCTCTTTAAATCATTTTCAATATCAGAATCTATTTGATCAGATTCTTCAGCAATCATAAATTTTTGAAATACCACTCAAAAAAATTTTAATACTAAATAAAATGTTTGTTTTAAAGCAGGCGGCAAGACAAATGTCAAAATATATAGATGACTTATCTCCACAGGAAGTTGCCGCGATCCGTCGTGTCACTAGAGCAAAAGGAACTGAGTTCCCTAAGTCAAGTTTTCTTTGGAATAAAAGTCCAGAAGGAGATTACAAATGTATCGAATGTGAAAAGGTTTTATTTCATTCTGATAAAAAGTTTGTAAGTGATTGTGGATGGCCGGCTTTTAGTGATTCTATTAAAGATGCTGTAAGACTTGAAGAAGACAATTCCCATGGAATGACCAGAACTGAAGTCCTATGTAAATCATGTGATGCTCATCTTGGTCATGTATTCTATAATGAGTCTAAAGAGCACCCTACGAGATTCTGCATTAATGGAATCTCTCTTATACCTCCACTAGATAAAAAGCCATGACATGAAATTAACATTTGAATGATAGAAGAAATAGTATTTTTATTCTAAATAAATTAAATTTATACTCATGAGTCCTGAATTGTTTCAAGACCAGATATTTTGTGATATTTTCCATTGATTCTCAAATCTCTAACGAATACGTTCTGATCGAATTCATGACGTTTAAAACATAGGTTACTCCACTAAAGAATGTTATTAGAGTACAGGCTTACTCTTCCTTGAAATAGATAGTTAATTGTTTTTGAAACAGGCTTGATAGCAACTATAGTTACGCCTATAACAGCTAAAGAAGGAATTATCTCATACCACATTATTTATCAATGATAATTTATTGAATGAATCGCTTCGGAGAATTTCAAAAGCTCTACCTGATTTAAAAGCACTGTTCTAGTTCTAGTTCTTTGTTTAACATTTGCCTTTGTGAAAATTTGAATAAATACGGGTTTTCATTTTTTGAGCTTTTAAAACTGATTCATCTGTTTAATTTCAGCATGAAACTCTTGTTATTCGATCTAGATGGTACTTTAACTCCAGCCAGAAATGTAAGAATTATTTTTAACATTAGAAAATTGATCCTGCAATGAAGAATGTTCTAAAGCAAATTGCTTCTAATTTTTCTCTAGCGATTGTGAGTGGTTCAGACTACCCTAAAATCTTATATCAACTTGATGAAGATTCAAGTAATTCATCATTACTCGTTAATCTTCCTTAAAGGTTGTTTTGAGTATATTTGCAGTGAAAACGGGACAGTTATTCACAAAAAGGATAAATTAGTGAAGAAAGATGTAAATTAATCAATGATTATAGGAAATCTAAAGTCTATTCAAGAACTTTTAGGCGAAGATTTCATTCAGGACCTGATAAATTTCATATTTTTGGAATTCTCTAAAATCAAACTGCCTTTCAAAAGGGGAAATTTTATTGAATTTCGAAATGGATTAATAAATATTAGTCCCGTTGGGCGTTCATGTTCTCAGGAAGAAAGAGAACTATTTTTTCTCTATGATAAGGTTCATTATTTCAAATTATAAAACCTATAGGAACATAAAGTAAGAAAAAATCTGGTTACCAGTTTAAAAGAGAAGTTCGGAGAGGAAAAGTTGACCTATTCAATCGGTGGCCAAATTAGCATCGATATTTTCCCCCAAGGATGGGATAAAAGACATTGTCTTGAATTTTTCAAAGATTATGAAAGTGTATTTTTCTTTGGTGATCAAACTCAACCCGGAGGAAATGACCACGAGATATTCAATGATTCTAGAGTTCAAGGAAAAACTGTTGTTGATTACATTGACACAATGAGAATTCTCAAGGAAATGAAATTTTGTTAAACTACATTTACTTCATTTTATCAATTCATCTGTTGTGAGACAATTCTTTCTTAGAGAAATTACTTTTAAAATTACATTAATTTTATTAACACGTTCTCGTACCTACTTTGAAGTAGCTACACATATTTACTTTTAAATACCCTGCCAATATTTTTACAAATGACTGGCGAGGTTATTGAGGTATTGACAACTCTAGGTCTTATTTTTGCTCTGAAATGTTTATTTTAGCTCGCATTACAATTCTGAAATGGAGGAAATAATCTTCAAACAATTCCTTGCCTCAAACCTTTGACCTACCTTTACTGGTTTAGATGATATTCTCGATAGTATTTCTCAAATTTCATTCTTTTAAGAAGCTATTTGGAATGACACACGAGATTCCTGTAATCTGATGAAAGTGAATATTTCATTCAGATCATAAAATTATAACAAAAAGCCGAGTTTTCCACCGTTTTGATTATTTTTAGGACATTTACCCTAATTTTAAGTCTTTCTAGGCTTTCCAACAGTCGACCCTTTATTTCTTGGATTATCAGAGGAGCCACAGAAATACCGAATTGCAATGTCTAGCATGCAAATTAGCATTTATGCTACACCTGCAGATAATCACGGTGATTAAATCATCTTTCAAGTTTTAAAAATCTCTGCTTCTCTCAGCTAAGATCTCACTGATATTGATTGACTTGCCTATATTCTCTAGCCGATACAAGAATCTATGGAGGGCATTTCCTACAGGCCTTTTCTATACTGACCGCAAGTAAAATCTTTCAAGCTTAACTGATTGATTGAAGTTCAAAATACAGTTGCTACTGATTAAATTATAAAAGATCGATCTATAATAAAATTTATTAAAACTTAGGCCAATATTAGAATTCTCAGCCATGGTCATCCAAACGTTTCGACGGTGATTGTCTTCACACGCCTTCTTCAGTGGTACGACATCGATCTATGTTCATTGTTCAGTCAAAAGAAAAGCTTTTATTAATCTTGTATCTATCTTTGAGTAATAAATTATTATTAGTAAATCGAAATTATACTTATGAAATTGTGTTTATTAAGTTGATCGGATCTCTTAGAGATTCGGAAAAAGTTCTTCACTAATCAAACCTTGTAATTTATTTATATGAATAGAAGAAATTATTACTGTTTTTTATTCAAACATTTTAGAGAAAACTAAGCAAATAAAAAAACCTACAAGTATGAAAATTTAAAGAAGGAATGTCTGTGAGAGAGCTTGAACATTTTACAGCTTTCTAACCTGAAATTTACTTTTTTCTTATTTGCTCAATAATCTAATTAGAAAAATATTGAGTAAATTCACAGAGTGTTTTGCATGAAGAATAACCTGTAGAGATTATTGATACAGTAATCCATACTCGTATACAAACTAGAATAGATTGTATATTTCTGAGATCCATAGTTTTAACACAATGAATGAATGAAAACGAGTTAATTTTCACTAAATCTGCTTTACAAAGCTTGATTGCGCACTATTGTAGCTGATTGATCGAAATTTCAGATTTTATCAAATTTATCAGAGAGAGAGTAAAATAAAGGAGTTATCTAAAAAAGGTTATGCTATGAACAATAACTAGAATGACAAGATTTTGTCAAATCTTGCTCATCTTTGGAACATTTCAGATACTTTCAATCATTCTAATCACTTCGTTGAAATACTACCAAGAGTTTGGTTACTCGAATGAAAATGTCAAATTACCCCTTCGTCATACAAAATTCAGCAGGAATTTTTTGAAGAAAAAAGAATGGGATTTCCTACTAGCGGCGAATACAACCCTATCAAAAGAAGATGCAGAATTCCCCTCATTGCAAGAGCTCAATTTTCTCAAAGTCTACCTTGAACAGAACAATGTACCCATCTCTGCAAATGAGACTAGCAAGAGGAAGGTCTTGTTCCTCATTCCCTACCGGAAGAGGGCTCTGAACCTCTTGTATTTCCTGTACTACATGCTGACCTATCTCCAGGATCGAGGTGTCTATCACAAGTTCCTGATTGTTGAACAGTCTGGTGCCAAAAAGTTCCGGCGAGGCAACCTGTTCAACGCAGGGGTACTCTTGGCAGAGGAGAGGTTCCCAGACTTTGATTGCTTCTGTCTGCATGATGTGGACAATCTCCCTTTGTATAATATCACGCGTTACGATTGCGTTGACTCTGGAATAAGCCAGTTGATCGACGGAGTTGTATCTCAGGGTGGTGGAGTAATTCAAAGATTCTATCCTGAACTGCTAGGAGGTGTTACGATGGTGGCCAAAGAGGCTTACGTCAAGGCCAACGGTATGAGTAATTCGTTTTCTGGTTGGGGTGGCGAGGATGACAATTTTAGGATAAGAGCCGAACTGGCCAATATAACAATAACGAGGGAATACCAGTCGGTATTCTACACCATAGATCATCCTGATGATCGCGTTTATGATACCAGTCGATTCAGAAAAATAACAAAGGAATATGTGAATCACACCTATCAAACCGACGGGCTCAACTCATTCAAGTACGAATTGATGATTTATGAAGAAAACGATTTTTTTTCTAGAGCTGTTGTCATCTTGTTAAACTAATCTTCCAGCATACAGATTAATAAATTATTTTTACATTCAACTAGATATTTTTCTAATCTGTTAATACAGAACTGCATTGATTATTCGATATAGATTCTCTGCTTAGATCGATTACATCATCTCCGAAGTGCACTTATTTCTCTTTTGATAAATACAAGAAATCTAGAATTATTTCGTTCTAGGTGCTTAAGTAATATATCCCACAGGAACGTCTTATTTGGTAATGGATTAGCCCATGTCGCTGAATGTTACAGCTTACTAATGGATCCCACCGAGACTGGTACGAAAAAAACTCACAAAGCATTTAGAAATAATCTAAGTATAATCTCTTTCGTACCAGTCTCGGTGGGATCCATTAGTAAGCTGTAACATTCAGCGACATGGGCTAATCCATTACCAAATAAGACGTTCCTGTGGGATATATTACTTAAGCACCTAGAACGAAATAATTCTAGTAACCTTTGTAAGTATAGGTGCTGCACTACAGTGAATTGACTAAATCACGCCTCGAGATAGCTCTACCCCAAGCAAGTTTTGGAACTAATACCTCTACTCCATTTTTGTCAACCAATCAGATTCGAGTATCAAAAAATGAATTTTAATGCTGATTTCTCAAGCCTTAACCCTACTTCAATATATATGTTTAATATCCAAATTTTCTCCTTTACATCATGGATTAAAAATTAATCTTCTACATGCCCTAATAAGAAACTTAAATTTTTGAATTTTCACGTGAATAATTTTGGTACTGTTCGATAGAGAATATCAAGTTGTGCCGTGCTACATATTTTTGATACGAAATCATTCGAATCTTGAGAGAAATTTAAGTTCAAATATTAGATCCAAAATGGGTTAAATTTTGTATGAAATTTCAAAATTGATCAGAGTCTTATGCAAACTGTTCACAAATATTGTATGAATGCTATAAAGGAGCTTTAATATAACGGAGGTTTTCAAGATGCCAAAACTTTGAAGTTCATCCTAAACCAACAGTTTTTCTGTCAAATCGACCGTTCAATTCTTAACCTTGGGTTTCCAACTATAAAGACTAAACAATTTCCGTTAAAGTTAAGATTAGAAGCCAAAAGAAGATTCGAGGACGATTACAGCATCCAAAATATTGCCAGGGCTTGTCACAAAAGCGAACAAAGTATTCAAAGATACATAAGAATAGATGAATCTGCTTTGAATAAATCTTCTATTGATCTTAATGCTACACGATATGAAGATCATCATACAGTTTTTGAAGAGATATTAATTGAGAAAATAGAAGAAATTTTACAAGAAAATATTGATTCTATTGGATTCAAAGAACTTCAAGAACTTGCAAGTGCTGTCGCTTTAGCAATGGAGATGATTGATTATAAAGCTTCTTATAGGCATTTGATGAAAATTTGTAAACGAAATGGTCGAGTATTTCGAAAGGTAATTAAAATTTGTCGAATTTAATCTCTAATTTTAAAACTTAATTTTGTTTTTTAAAGCCTTCAGGAGAAGCAAACAGTGCTCCAACTGAATCATTAGAAAACTTTTATAGAGATCTACCAGTGATCATCAATGGATATGAAAGAAACGATATTTATAATCTCGATGAAACAGCTCTCTTCTTCTATGTAACTAAACGTAAAGTTTTAGTTAAGCTTAAAAGACAAGCACATGGATTTAAAGACTTCAAGGACCGTGTTACTATTGTCTTTTGTGTAAATGCTGCTGGAGATAAGCGACCTTTACAAATCATACATTCATCTAAGAAGCCTAGATGCTTTGATGATAATGATAAACACTTTTTGAATTATACATCTTCAAAAAAAGGTTGGATGACTAAAGAATTGTTCAAAGAATATTTATTAGACTGGAATGAAGAGCTTCAAATAACCAATAGGAAAATCCTCCTTTTTATTGATAATGCCCCAAGTCATGCAGTTGACAATTCTGAATTCACAAATATTGAAGTAAGACTGTTTTTTCTTATTTCATATAGCTACAGTTTCTACCACCGAATTGTACTTCAGTATGTCAACCAATCGATGCCGGGATTATTAGGTCATTCAAATGTAATTATAGAAGGATTCTCGAAGATGTAATATATTCCAAAGGTATAAACCATACTGAAATCAAGAAATGCCTCAATCTAAAAGAATGTCTGTATATTGCCAAAGAAGCGTGGGAAGAAGTAGAATCTAAAACAATAGTTAATTGTTTTAGAAATGTGAAATTTATTTGTGATTCACTCGAAAGAAGAGAAATAAAAATATTTACAGAAATCGAAACGCTCTACAACTATTTGAAGTCTAAGAAGAAGTTTGGACTTATTGATAGTTTGATGAAGACTTCTATCTGGAAGGAAATCCACCAAAAGAAAATTCATGATATTTTTGATTTTAATGAATAAATATAATCTCACAAAAAATTTTTATTTCAGTGGTGCTTGAGAAAGCAGAGAAAATAATCTTTAAAATTATGTTAATTATTCAATAATATTATCTAGGTCGTAATCATAAAGCTGTTCTGGAAATAGTCTTCGCATATGCCGAACTGAAGAAACTATTCATTTTTTATCAGAAATGAAGACAAAAACATAAAAATAAGGAATAAAAATTAAGATTATAAGATTTTGAGATCTAATGATCCATTATTAAAAATTTTGGAGATCTTTAAAATTGTGATAAAAATCGATCTGGGGACAAGGACAAATCAATAAAGTTCTGTTGAGTGAAATCGAAAGTTCATCAAAAGTTGTGTAAATTAATGAAAAAATTCTTTGATAAAATTTGCTCATTAAATTTTTAGAGCAAATTTTTAGGATCGCTAATCTCATTTGAGTTCATAAAATTATCAATAAAACTTTTAAAACAAAATCTATTTTTCAATTACTTTTTGTTTAAGTTTGTAAATCTCAACAACTTTGAAAAATAAATTTTCCTGATCATGCCTTGGTTAACTGTTGAACATCATGATAATATTAGAAAATTACATCAGAGAGGCGTTAAAATGGAAATTATTGCCGAAAGTTTTAATCGATCGATTAGAACCATTCAGAAAGTATTGTCTGGAGCAATTAGAGGAGGATTCAATTCAAGTGGAAGAAAGCCTATTTTCTCTCAAAGAGTAAGAGAGTAGAGACTGAAAAAACGAAAGTGAAAATCCCTGCTTCGATTTTATTGGAAGATGGTATACTCGAATATTATTGGTCGATGAAATTGGAGCAGAGAGGTATAAATATAAATCTGGTTTGACGAAAAATATTATCTTCCCCCCATGATATGTGCAATTGACTGTACAGGAAGATTCTACACAGACCCCCCATTTTTTCTGGTCGTTTTCATACTTACTTAGTGTATGGGGGAATTGTGAAATTAGTCACACATAAACCTCTACTATGACGTAATGTTTTTTATACTCACACCCTCCTACATTTCTATCCGGCCCTCTTTCCCACTCCTAACATCCATTTCTCACTGATTCCTCCTTGTTATTCCTTAATAATGCATTATGAAGGCATAAATTATAAAATCAAAAAATTTTATTCGTTAAAATCAAAAACATTATCTCTTCTCTTTTTTTTTTTTGAAATTGAATCATTTATATTTATTCATAGAAATGATTTGTACAAATAAGGGAACAGTGAAAGAGTGTTCAATGTGCCCGGTGTGAATGATATTCTTGGAATAAACGTGTTGACTTTATTTCTTCGATACACCCAAAGCGTTTTTCGAAATTTAAGAAATCCAACAGAAATTCGAAAGATTTTTCTATTTTCTCAGTAAAATCAATGATTTGATTTTGCTTGTTGATAAATTTAACATGATTGAAACAGTTTATTAATTAGAATTAATACCATTATTTATTCTATTAAGAAATTCTCTAATCCAGTGATGTAAGACTAAAAGCTTACAAATCACTGGTTTTTCCACTTTTTGACTATATTTTCCCTCTTTTACCTAATTTAAATAACGCTCAGTGCCTAACCATTGAACGAGTTCAATATAGGTTTTTACATTCTCTATTCCCTCATATCGACTCGTATAATGCATTAATCTCGGTCTCAGGTCTTAACCCTCTTTGGGTCCGGAGATATGCCTTTTTAGTCAAAAAATTCTCGGAGTCTTATTCTCTCTCTAATAATAATTATTATCTAAGAAATTCTAAATATTATCTTTTTATAATTTAATTTTTTCAAAATATGAATTATCTGATTGTGATGACTTGACCAATCTTAAATTGATCATGTCTCACATCAGGCTAAAAATTGATTACTCTAAGTCTTTGCTTTATTCCTATCTTCATTAACCAGATGATTTCGAATTTCTTGCAGACCCTAGTCTTCATATTACTATATTGCAATGTTTTACTACATCCAGAGTTTTTGATTTAACATTTTTATTGAATCAGATAAACATTATTTTGTATTTGTATTTATCTACTATTATGCATTCAGATTCTCCTTATAAGTTGTATCTATACTTTTATTTTCAATATAAGATTTATGTCTAACAAAATAAAAATTATTGTCTGACGACTGACTTCTTCCCATGCTTGCTGAACCATTAGTAAACATTGTTTAAGATTAAAATTTTTCCTCAGATCTTTTATCTGGGAATTTTCTGAAGTCAATTTTTGAACCATAAATCTTCTATGATGAGATTTAAAAGATCTGATGATTCGAGCGTCTAAAGGTTGACAAACAGTTAGGAGGTAGATAGTGGAGCTGAAAAATTAATTACCAAGCTTACTTTAATATTCTTCAAATTAATTCCTTCAGTGCAAAAAACTTATTCTGTCTTTGGATTCTTTGAAGCCATGAGCATTTTTGAGAGTTTCTTCTGAGATCAGATCTTTAATCTGTTGAACTATCACACTATGCATTTTCTTCCAACACAAATTCTCTACTCTTCTGTAAGAGTTTCGTCAATTCATATATGGAGAAAAATACGTAACCATTCCCATAAACGTCTGTAATTCTTTTACATTCTTTGGATCTTTCATCTTTTTGAAGCTTTCAACTCTTTCTGGATCCGGTCTTTTACCTTCACTCGTGATGATATTTCCCAGGAATTTAATTTCGCTTTTTGATTTTGTTAGATTTTCTTTCAAACCATGTTCTTTTAATCTTTCAAATAATTCAACTATTATCTTTCCCAGATTTTCTTCATTTTCGGCGAAACCAAGGATATCGTCCATGTATGTTCTCACATTTTTCATGTTAGCTGTTATAACACTAAGATGGAATATATAATAGCTCTTTATTAATCACGCTGTTTCACACGAGGTTCTTAGAATTTGAACTGAACTTGCCGCTCGGTCACGACTCTTCTTTATTTCCGACCCTTTGGTGGACACTTTGTTTTACCATATTAAAAAGAACAATTATAAACTGGGTATTTACCGTTATGGTCTGTCGGACATGCTATTCTCCTAAAATGGTCTGTCTGAGAATTATTATTTCCGTTATGGTTAGTCAAATAACACGGTGTTATTATAAGGAATAATATATATTTCCATTATGGTTTGTTTTTTTCAAGTTTTTTTTCTGTAATAGTAAGTTTTACTAAAATATTTCTTTTATGGTTTCCCCCCTTAATGTTAGGCCTTGTTTATTTTACTGTTATGGTAGGGGATTACAGTACAGGCAAGTACAGTTCAAATTCTAAGAACTTCGTGTTATTTATTTCCCTAGTATTTATAGTATTTTTTTCTTTGGAATTATACATTTTATTTATTATTTACATGAAATATTAATTAATTAAAAATTAATAGTTTATCACAAAATAGATATTCTCGTAAATATCCTCAGGCAAATGACATTGTAGACTCATGATAGTTTAACTTTACTATTTCTTCTACTTAAGTTATTGAAATTGCTAAAATTTCATGATATTTCCAATTAAGCATTTGAACAACAAGATAAGATTTATTATAGTCGTTATAAAGAAGTGATTTTGACAATTTAAGTTCTAATATGAACAGTTATAGCTTTGAGATCATTAATCTAAGTTGTGGAGCCAGAAAATTATCTTGAGAAGTGTCAAAATATTTATTCAGACTCAAATACATTTTTAAAATTCTAGTCTAGATTCTATAAAGATCACAGATTTGGTCTGGTCTGGTGCAAGATGATGCAGAAGATGGCATTGTTGTAAGAATTATCTCAGATTATAAATTGAGACAAATATTGATTGGTTAATCTCATATTTCTTGAGGCCCAATAACCTAAAACTGAATGACGAATCAAATAATCTTCCCAGCTCAATCCATAGATAGTATACTTAAGCATATATATATATCAGAAGAAATAAGATACAATAGAAATAATGAACTTTGTTTAAGAAACTATGTGTATATTATACACTGTATAAGAAAAAGAAGAAACCTTTTCATTTCATAAATGTTCACCCCACCTAATCAAGGTGTATTTATATATATATTGTATAATATAGATATTGCTCAGACAAAAAGTATTTAACTAGAAAACCTATGAATATTACTCTATAGTACAGTAACAGAATAGGGAAATTTTGGATTAACTGAGCTGAGATTCTGATTCTAGGATAACTTTAGAGCGAGTCATGAATAAACAGAATGGAGAAGAAACGATTTTATGAGATACTTGGCCTATTTTTGGTTCTGCAGATAATTATTTTGTACATACTATTGGAACCAGATTCAAGGAAAAAATACTATCTCAATCAAAAAGATTTAGCAAAAAAGTTTCTCACAAAATCCCAATGGGATTTCCTACTAGCGGCGAATACAACCCTATCAAAAGAAGATGCAGAATTCCCCTCATTGCAAGAGCTCAATTTTCTCAAAGTCTACCTTGAACAGAACAATGTACCCATCTCTGCAAATGAGACTAGCAAGAGGAAGGTCTTGTTCCTCATTCCCTACCGGAAGAGGGCTCTGAACCTCTTGTATTTCCTGTACTACATGCTGACCTATCTCCAGGATCGAGGTGTCTATCACAAGTTCCTGATTGTTGAACAGTCTGGTGCCAAAAAGTTCCGGCGAGGCAACCTGTTCAACGCAGGGGTACTCTTGGCAGAGGAGAGGTTCCCAGACTTTGATTGCTTCTGTCTGCATGATGTGGACAACGTGCCTAAAAAGATTATCACCCATTACAGCTGTCTTGATTTTGGTATAAGCCAACTTATCATTGGTGTTGTCGGTCAAACCGAAAATTCACAACCTGAAATATTTTTTGAACAGCTATTTGGAGGTGTAACCATGGTCTCAAAAAAAGCATTTTATAAAGTCAACGGTATGAGTAATTCGTTTTCTGGCTGGGGTGGCGAAGATGACAATTTTAGACGGAGAGCTGATATCGAAAAAATCCCAATTTTCAGAGGAAACCAGTCAATTTTCTACACAATAGATCACCCTGATGACCGGATTTATGATGAAAGACGATTCGAAAAACAGGAACTTATCTATGTCCAGAATACCTATCGCAAAGACGGCCTCAATTCAGCACTATTTGATCTGTTAGCATATGATGAAACCCCAATTTTTTCCAGAGCAATCATCAAAATTCAGAGTGATAATATTCAGTAGACATTCATGAATTTTCAAATAAATGATAAATAGAACGAAAAATGAAAAACGCTTAGTATAGTGCTAAATCGGAACTTACATTCTATCAGAAGAATTCAAGTTTAAGTAATTTTGTACATTTCCCTGCAAAAGACAGGCCCGGCAAAATATACCAAAATTACATAAATGCGGTTATTTGTAAAATATCACAAATTTATTGATTTTTAATATTGAGTGAGATTATTATTCATGCAATGACAATCTCTTACTTGATTATGAGATATTTTGAGACTGATAACACCTTGCAATAAACTCAGCTATACATCCATTTTAGGGAAAGACAACAATATTAATAAATTATTTATTGAGTTGATGAAAAAAAGGATGAGAGTAAATTAATACAGTAGTGTAGAAC
The DNA here is from genome assembly GCA_012064415.1 of Gyrodactylus bullatarudis. Lineage (NCBI taxonomy): Eukaryota > Metazoa > Platyhelminthes > Monogenea > Gyrodactylidea > Gyrodactylidae > Gyrodactylus > Gyrodactylus bullatarudis. The sequence continues at coordinate 51,958 of SSNU01000161.1, forward strand.
TGTATTGTAAAGTCAACTTTGAATCTTGACAAAATCCATAGTAAAAAATAAATATAGTGATGATCAGACTGGTAAAATTTTTCGACATTTTCGATCTTGATCCCATATTTTTGGATTTACTTTTGATCTAAACTTCAATGATGAGAGTGATCAGAAAAGAATTGTTGAAGAAATCAATTTTCAAGCGACTCATATGAGATAGTTTCTATGGTATTTGGAATTTTGTCGGAAATAACAATTTATTCATTTATCCAAAGACTTGCCTAGACACATTGCATCAAGAATTTTTTAAATTACACAAGATAGCTCCCCGCATGTTCAAGAATGATGAAATTATTTAAGGAAATCCGAATTGAAAGTCACAATGAAAAAATATTTGAAAAAAATTTAATTTCAAGTTATTTTCAAAGATATCTGGTCTGCTACAATTCTTTCCATCTCACCTGTAGATATTGTAGATATTTTACTATTTTAGTAAATCTATTTTATTTCAATTACGTCATTAAATCTTGCATTATTCCAGCAGAATGGTTAAATATTAACCCTTCCGAAGCCATTGTACCATTGGGAGGAGAACATTGTTCCTTTCTCATTAATGATTATGTTTTAACCCTTCCGTAGCCATTGTACCCTGGAGGGAAAATTGCATTCAAAATGCATTTTTAGATCGAAAATTTGCATTTTCACAAAAAGTTTTATTCTCATTTTATCATTTAAGAAATGCTCTTTAAGATGATATAAAAACCAACTATATTTTTGATTTAAAAAAATTTACATTGAAAATCGGAAAATTCAAAAAATAATTTTTTCCAAAATTGGATATATTGAATGAATTGTAAAAATTCTTATCGAAATAATGAAGAGTAGAAAAAAATCATCTAAATAATATAGCTTTTCTTTTACATGTTCCTGCAATAATCAACTTTATATCTTATTTCGTTGCAGAGATATTCTTTATTGAAATCTTGTTCCCATGGGGGTACACTGGCATCCCCAAGAACTATAATAGTAATTATTTTTCAATAATTTTATGAAAAAACCATCAATAATCTCAATTTTAAATGTAAGTTTTATTAGCATAGTTTCTAATCGTATTAATTATACGTATAATACTTGAAAAATTAAAATATTTTAAATTAAATATATTATTTTCATCATTCATGAATCCCTTAGAAACATTGAGAATTTTTAAAAACCTAAACTAATGACAGGGTCTTTTCTTTAACCAATAAGAATATTCTGATTAAAGAATATTATCGAAATAAGTACAATTATCATCATATAGGAGTTTATTTCATTGCAAATAATGAGTCTCATTGATAATATCAACCCTGATGTCAGTGCTATGGAGGATTGTGAATCAGACGAATCCTGCTTGGAAATACAAGAGGATTTACTTTCTGATGAAGAAGAAATCATTTATACCCACAACAGGACACTGAAGTGGGAAAAGAGAGATATGAAGGAACCCATAACTGATTTCAGATCACCTCCCGAATTGGACCGATCAAGCAGAACAGTTCTAGAATGTTTTCAAGAATTCATCACTGACGAGATGCTAGATCTTTGCTTGGAAGAGAGTGAGAAATATGCATTGCAGAACTCAGGCCAAAGTTTAAACTTGACCAAACAAGAGCTCCGTCAGATAATTGGCATGCATATCTTAATGGGAATAATTCGACTGCCTGCTGTCTGTATGTATTGGGAAAGTGACACGAGAATAGACAATATTGCATCAGTAATGAGCCGAAACAGATATCGTAAAATCGTTGGAAATCTTCATTTTACTGATAATCTCATGGCTACAGAAGAAACGAAGAGAGACAAAATTTGGAAGATTAGAAAATGGGTTGATATGTTCAATATGTCTTGCATTACTTCAAGAGATCCAGATGAATTTCAATTGATTGTTGAACTGATGATTCCAACAAAAGGTAAATCCATTAGATAACATTTTTAGGAAAATTTTGTCCAGTACGACAGTACATAAAAGGTAAACCCAATCCCTGGGGAATAAAAGTGTGGGCTCGTTGTGTACCCGATGGATATATCTACGAATTTCATCCGTATCAAGGGGCAAATAATGAAAAGTATCGAATAGGTCTTGGTGGTGATGTTGTATTTAAGCTCATTGCAAACCTTCCTGATCATCAAAATTTCAAAATATTTGCTGATAATTTTTTTTCAAGTGTAGACCTGGTTTATGAGCTCAATAAAAGAGGCTTCCAGTACACAGGAACAATAAGACCTAACAGGCTACCTAAAATAAATTTCAGGAACGATAAAGATTTGTCAAAAGCTGAGAAAAAGTTTGACGTTCGTAGTGAGAGAAAAAGTAATATCCTCATTATGAAATGGATGGACAAGAGAGCAGTACATGTAATCTCCTCATACTCATCAGCCGAGCCTGGGGTCCTTAAAAAAGTTTATGAAAAAAAGAGCAAATCCTTCAAGACCGTGGAGAAGCCCAAAGTTATTTCCCTATACAACAAATTCATGGGTGGTGTTGATCTACACGACTCCTTAGTTGCTCGTTATAGGCCATCATATAAATGTCAAAAGTGGTACTTATATATATTTTGGCAAACTATAGTTAGTGCTGGAGTTAACTCTTATGTATTATATAAAAATAGCTTCATAAACAGAGGAGGTGATCCTAAAAAAGTTTTATCCAGAAGAAAATTTCTTGCTGATCTCGCAATTACTCTGATGAACTCTAGTCAATCGTTAAAAAGAGGTCGTCCAACTCTAGAGGATTCAAATATAGAAGAACCACTTGCTAAGAAGAAGTTAAATTGTGTTTTGTTCAGAACCGTGAATGTTTCACAAAATACCATAAATAAAATATTTCTATTTAAAAATTATTTTGTCGCTTACAAGTAGATTGATCTTAGGCATGCCGTTGTACCCTCTTGGGAACATGAAATATTTTTAAAACTATAAGTCTTAGAAAAAAAACTAATTGTACCATTGAATTCAGAAACTTTGATTTGGTCAAGATAACATAAAAAAAAATTTCCCTGGCTACGGAAGGGTTAAAGAATTTGAAAATAATTTATTCTGAAAGAAAAACTAATAATCTTTTGAATGAGTTATGGATAATTTAGCAACTATGAATTATCGAGGGATATGCTAGTTTAAACATCACAAAAATTTTCAAAAAACTATAGAGAAAGTTTTTTTTGAAAACCCATAAGCAGAGATGAAGGAAAAAAAAGGAAGAAACTTTTAGCAAGTAACCCGTAGAATTCAAATATGTGATCAGCTTGACAATATATCATAAGATTAAAAAGTAAGCCGAATTTTTAGTCGAAAAATAGTCATTTTTCCAGCAAATATCTTCTAAACTAAAAGTAAGTTTATTAAAATTGTATATTCGTTATCAGCGTATTCTTAAACTCTAGAATAACCCTTGAAAAAATTACCTCAGATTACAGACCTATTTAAAATCGACCTTTTTTTCTATTCCTAAATAATGTGTGTATTAATGCTAAACTCAGATCTATTGATCTGGAAAATCTAGATCCTCAACAACACGGTTTTGTGCCCTCCCAAAGCTCTGCTAAAAACCATGTACCTGCTATTGTCATCTTTGTAGATAAAGCATTTAATGATGTTAATCCCTTTATCTTACTCTCATATTCCTTTTAAAAATAGATCCCAATATGTCTCATTCAAAAAAGCTAAATCTCAACCTACGAAAATCACATCTCGATTAGGATACACTATTGGACAAACCTTGCATTCTCTCGAACTGTACCCTCCTCACAAGATATAACCTATCAAAAATATGCAGATGATATAAAAATACTTTGCCCTATCAAAAGAGACATTGAATTCATCCAAAATGAAAGCAATCACTTTAGTGCTACCCTTGGCCAAATCGGGCTTTCACACAATCACATCAAGACTAAAATCATAAACTTACACTTTCTTGATTCTGGGTAATAATATTAGCTGACTGAATTAATTTTTACTATAATAATATCATAATGAAGGTTCTTAAACTTTATGATTTCTAATACATTTTTTATCAAACAATCCAATTGTGTAGGGTCCGGAATTGAGACTTTTTATACAGTGCCCTTCGGAACTCATGGATTCCAGAGAAATTCAGCCAATAGTATTAATTTTTCGTAAGGATTTTAATAGTTGGTTAAATTTGTTACCGGGTTTCAGGAATGAAAAGTTAGTGATCTAAATATAAATTTCTTCTCATCATCAGTTACATGATTTTAATTCAAGAAAAGAAGTCCTTCAAATATTCCTTACTATAAGACTATAGACGTAACTTAAGAAATGAAAAATCGTTAGTATGAAGGTGAATTGGATTTTTTTTCGTTTTCTGGAAGGACCAACTCTACTCTAGGAATCCCTAGTAAGGATGAGCATGTCAAAAACATGTCAGAAAGGCATACTTTTTTGTGAGTACTCTCTTTCCGTTAGTCTATCAATAGTAACAAGATTAACGGTAACATATATATACTATTAGAAAAGGAAAATCAATATGGTAGATGAAAAGAACAGTGAAAAAAAATCTCCCATGGAAGATCCAAAGATAAGTTTTCTCAAATAAAAGTCTAGCTCTTAGGTAACTATTTTTAAAATAGAAACTCAACTTCTGGTATTCTAACCTTGATATTTATTATTCCAAGAGAAAGTTATTTTTGACACTATTCTATTGCATCAACTATAAAACTAATGTACCTGAAATTAAAAGAAAATTCAATTTTACTGGAAATTACTAAATATAAAAGCATCTAAAGTTTTTTTAGCATTCAGAAAGAAATTTTTATATGAGACATTTTTACTTTCTGATAGTACTGACTGGATTATTTTGTCATTCGATAAATGGTGAGTCTAGAATTTTAAATTAACCCCTTCAATCCCAGAGGTCGTATACGGTCGTATACAACCATTACGATCAAAATTTATTCTACTCTAATGTTTTTAATATTTTATTAAATAGCAAAAGTTTAAGATGTGATTCTCGATATTTCGAAAATTTTGGTTTTTGCTCATTATCTCAGCTCACAGACAGCCATTTTTTTAAATACCATATTCGTGATCACTGATCAGCGTTAAATTTTACATCAGAATTTTATAACTAGAGATTCTCTAGTAGAGAAAAAGAGCCAGACCCTTTTGCTATTAGTGAAGATCAGGATAGAGAAGAGACTTAGAGTAATCAATTTTTTTTGTTATACCTGACAACAAGTTAAGCGTTGTGTATTACCTCTATAAAGATTACTTTATTATTTTGTAATTATCAATTTTATTTAAATATAAGAAATTCGTCTAACAAAAAAAAAATGTTATATGAGATAAAAACCAACCAAGTGGTACTTTATATTAGAGATTTCATAAAGATAAAAGATTGATATACTTATAAATTACACTTGTGCACCAGTTTTCGTGCCTGAGAATGTGCACACCCCATTTTTCATGTCTTTCAAAACTAAAATTAATCATCAACCTACTAAGAAGTAGGACAAGTATACGAATAAAATAAGTTTTAATATATCTCTTAGATAGATCAGATAACAGACCTATAACTTATGAAATTTATTCTGATCTACCTTATAGTCTATAAGGAAAAGGGCTTCATAATGATCAATGTCAATTAGCCTTTATGATCTTGGCTAATGTTCAGTTTAGGAACTATGATCTTTAAGTAATCTCAATTTGGGTTACTTAAATCAACGTGAATCATGATATTTTTTCAATCCTTATACATAGGAATCGAAGAGTGCTTGGATTACTATGAAGGTGTCAAGGATGTGAAAAAATTATGCTTTGGAATGTGTTGTGGCAACGAAACATATCGATATTGCTGCTCCAATTGTAATGAGAGATTTGACAATACTGAAAATTATTGTTCAACGCGATTTGTTATTCAGGGGTAAGTTTACCTACTGTTTTATGATAAAACATAAAGCTACTTAGAAGTAGATCGGATTAAATTAAAATAAATTGTATTTTTAGAGTGTTGGGAGGCCTTGGCTTACTAGCCTGCTTTCTTTTTTGTTGTGTTATCTTCATAAAATCTGTTTAATCAATGAGAGCAAAATACAATACCTGTACTGTAACGCATTTATCAAGGTTTTAAATTTTGTAAATTTTAAATTTATTTCAATATTTCATTGAAAAATAAAAACTTGATATTTGAAGGATAAATTTTTATTTCCATATTGACTAACATAGTATTTAGAACTTATATCGGAAAAGAGTGATCCGGACACATTCAGTTTAATTCAGATTATTTTAAAGGAAACTTCCTCTCCAATCACGAACGAAATTAGTGGACAATTTTTCGATATTAGAGGAATCGTTGACAAAATTAGTGGACAAGTTCCCATAATAAGAAAAATTGAAGATGTTATCAAATGAGTTTATCGAAATTAGCGTACATTTTCTCGAATTTAGTGGAATGCTTAAACAAAATTACAGGTTAGGATCTATTCAAATATAGTGGACAGTTTATCGAAATGAAGACACTTTATTTCGTCTTTAGTGGACAGTTTTTCGAAATTACAGTCAGTTGCGAAACTCATTGGCCATCCTTGTTCATGAAACTGAGATAAAATTGTCGATTTTTGGTCTATTCATGTTTTATTCCTACTAAAATAAATTAAATAACATTTAAAGCATGTGAGATTAACGAAAAGTGGTGGTTGACTAATGAGCTATATGCACATGAAATTAATTGTAGTAAAGAAGCCTAAAATTATAGGTGGAATAGTTTGATTTCATAAAATAATGTTGAAATTCCTACAGCTAGATTCTAGCTGAGCTAGAATGGAAGAAAAAGATTTTACTCCGTATCATGAGAGTAAATTGAACTATTTGAGAAAAGTCTTTGCTTTATTCTTATCTTCACTAACCGGATGATTTTCGAATTCCTTGCAGACCCTAGTCTTCATATTACATTGTTAAAATAATTTTACTTTTTATAATGGAACAGATAAATTTCACTATTCAATTTTTGTATTTAATTACTATTTATACAATCAGATTTAATAATGCATCACATTCGTAGCAAAATACGCAAAAATTCTCCTTTATCTTTCATTAGTAACCAGAATTTTATATGGTTTACTTTTTAGATTCATTCTTTTCCATATCTAACTCTAATGAATGACATTCTTCAACTCAAGGGATGAGGTTTTGAATTCTCTTGATGAGTATTTTGCACAGAAACCCCAAGAATTTTGGAAAAGAGACATAGAATCAGATCTTTTTTCCCATTTACTTTAATTTTGAATTTTTCATGAATTTTTACTTTGGACTAAGCAAACTCTCAATTTTGTCTGTAAAGGTATAGTCTTGGTATGTCTGATATTTATTTATCCAAACTAATGAGTTTTCGACTGGTTATTTTCGAAATATAAATTTGATCAAGGTTTCTCAATAATTCACTAATCCATCTATTGATCAAACATTGCTCAATGCTCATAATTTATTTTTCTTTCACCATTTCGGTATTGATTTGAAACCTATTAATTCTTGTGCCTTTAAGAAGTTCAATTGGCTATTGAGAGAAGAATAGGTTTTTCTATTATAATGAATATATATCATGTAATCTAATATATCCAAGAATCTATGAGAGAATAGAGAAATTCAGAAAAACATGTCACTCAAATCGTTGCTTGTTTTGGTTATTTTGGTTGTCTTTCATATCTCCTGGATCGAGGGTAAGATATTCTGAAAAAAACAGATTTTCTCAAAGACGTTAACATCTTATTCAGCAAATAAACGTGAGTCTAGTAATCCGGGGATATAAATTTTACATATATAATTTTTAAATCCTTCTAATTGATCTCTAAGAAATCGTTCTGATAATTTTTCTGTCAAATTAGATCTTAATTACTTCAAAATCCTATAGAATTCCAGAATCATCAATCCGTTTAGCACTTTTAAAAGAATGAAATCGAAAAAAATCTATTTCTATGTTCATAGTGGGTGAATATTGCTACGATTACTATGAGGGGAAACCTGGAGCTATGCATTTGTGTTTCGGCTACTGCTGTGGCAATTATACCTACAGATATTGCTGTCACAACTGTTACAAAAGATTCAATTACAACACAACTTTTTGTACAGTTGGCTATGTTGTTGGAGGGTGAGAAATTTCTTAATTCATATTTTCATTGAATTTTTTGATTACAATATTTTGGAATAGAAATCACTTGGACTCAGCTTTTGATACTCCATTAAGTGGTGGGAATTTCGTTGTTTTATCATGTTTGTTGGATATTGTGTGAAAAAATAGGCAATGCCAAGATAGAGGATGACTTTCAAGCTTTAAAAATATACAAAACATTATCTGAGTACTAAATTCTATCAGTAAAGTGAGTATCTTGTGAGTTGTTCGGAGAAAGAAAATTTGACCCTAGCCTAGTGCTTATCATCTGCTTAATTTATCGAGTTTGGATCTGAAATCGTGAGCTCAGTTATTTTTAAAGATAAGACTTAGAAAATTAATCTGGTCATGGAGAACTAGACATAGGGGACATAATCAAATTTTCAACAAATTTTCAACCCTGAATATTCTAAATTATTTTTTTAATTTAAAAAACTAGTAAATATTAAACCTTACCAAAATAACTACCCTTATTCCAAATCTGAATTCCTTTTTGAGACCCGAATTATCATTTAAAAGATGTTAAAATTGGCATTTTTTGGCTCCAAAACCATCCTCTACACCATGAAAGATATCGAGCAAGCGATTTAATATTTGAAATCTACACCTATTGTTTTTTTCCAAGGCTTCAGCAAATAGATTTTCAAAAAACGTTCTAAATATTTTCTAAATGCTTGAATTAAAGATATTTTTGTAGCTTAATAAATCTCCTTTCTAATGAGGGATGAAAAGAGTATCTTTCAGCTCAGAATATCGCTAGAGAAAGTGTTGTGTTCCACTGGTGGAACAATGGGACATGAAGGGTTAACTTGGGAGGGAAAAATCTTAAATTCATCTCGTCACTTATTAGTTGAAATATTTTAGTCAGTTCCTCTTCTTTATTTAATGTTTTTCACTGCAATTAAACTACATTTTCAAGATGAATATCTATAAATCTAATAACATTTTCAACTGTTTGATTCAATAATTATAATTATAATTATAATTTTTCCCCTTAATTGTAAATAATATTTTATTTTATTATTCAGAATATTTGGTGGTATAGTACTTATAGCTGCAATAATTACTGGATGTTGCTTCTTAATGGCCTGTATATGTGACTGATGAAACCAAAGACATCTTGAATATCATTTAAAATTGGGAAATTTCGAGACAATTCAGACAATTTCGTACAAAAGTTAAATAAAATATTATGACAATTTTTTTCTACCCTACTAATTATTTATTTGAAAATTTATTGTTTTCAGAACTTATGAGAAAGGTTAGAGAAAACAGACTTTAGAAACCATTTCAAGCAACTTTTTACAATACCAAAGAAATAGCAAATATTAATCATAAATCTGATATGACCAATAAAAAAAAGCTTTTGTTTTTCTATTAAGACGAAGAAAGGTTAAGAAAATAGATTGAACCAAGCCTACGTGTTAGCATGTAAGAACGACATCTGATTGGTCAGACACGTTTTCAGTTCCGATCGAGATTACGGCTCAACTAAGGCCAAATCTTGAGATTTTTTTGGTCATTGAGGTAGTCTTTCACTGGTAAAAATTTCATTAAAATCGGTTGGTTAGTTTAGGCGTCTATAGAGCCTAAAGTATAGTAAATCACAGAATCGACTTTTATTTTATAATAATATAGATTAGTTTCAATTTGTGTTGAGCATATATTACTAGTTCACCGATTGGGTTCAGAACTTTACATACAAATTTGTTCCCTCGGCCTTTGAATCCTAGTTTCATCGCCATCATTTTTTGTACGCAAAAGTCTGGCTTCAGCTTCGTGATGAAGTGTTTCTCAGCGCTTTCGAAATTCGCTATATGACACATTTCTCTGATATGGGCTTGAACTGAGCTAATGTGTTTCGGATTGAAAAAAAACCCATTCAACTTTTTAATTGTAATTTACATAAAATAGAATGTTCAAATGAATAGGTCAGAAAAATTTTATTGAGTTTCCTCCACATTCATTTTTTCTTGAATTTGTACTGTATTTTAAAACCAATTTTGATGTTAAAATACTAAGAAAAGTTTTTTTCGGAATATTTGAGTTCAAGAATAAATTTATCGAATCAAGTATCCAGCAAGTGAATAGTAAGGATAATCATGAATTGTGATTGATTTTGAAAAATAATTTACTGTTTGGTTGTCTACTTATGAGTATGTTGATAATAATTCAAATTAATATCAGCCGTCAATTGATTGTTATTTGTGTAGTTACCTGCATAAATTTCAAATATTTTTTGCCAAACTAATCCAAATTGAGAACTTTGTTCAAAGAGAATTTGAATGAGGTGTGAAAAATAAATTTGAAAATAAATGAGAACAAATCGAGTATAGATTCTAAACTATAGAATAACATAAAAGATACGAAGATCATCATGGAGAAGTAAATGAATTATTCATCAAAAGTCTCATGCTGATTACGAATCTGTTCTCAGAATCCTGATATTGTTCTCAGTTTCAGAGATAATGAGGGAAAATGAATTTTAAGAAAATTTGTAATTAAAAAATGTTTTAAATTGTATTTTTACGATAGTAATTATAATTAAAGTTAATTAAGATTTTTAATTTTTGGTTAAATTTTATGCTTTCTTCTCCTAATTAATTTTTACGATAATGTTGTCGAACTTTATCAAGAATATTACTTTTTTTGGTTTCTGAAGTTGTTTCATATATTACAGTGATAAACGTTATATTTCGCTGGGTCTCTTCAGACTCTACCCCGGTTACGGTATAAATACTATTACAATGCATAAATTTGTACCCTTCTATTGGTCGATGTAAGTTGATTGATTGCTCGGAAGGAATGAGAGTGGGAGGTCCTAATTAATTATTAATAACTAATAAATAATATTCTAATATTAATATTCTACTTTCCTAAAAGATATTTCAAAATTTTGTGCTGATTCCGAATCTGGTGCTTTCTTTTTTGAACGTATATCGAGTTTCTCAGAATGCATCTAGATCATTGTGTGCTTTCTTAACCAAAATGTTTATAGACCCAAATTTAATTTTGATTAAATGCACCTTAGTACTTGAAACATGAAAGATTGTTTTGAGATGTTCCCCTAAAAATCACCATTTGATCACCTTATGATCTAAATTCATTCTTTGTAATCAATTAAAACATATGTATTAAGTTTAATAGAACTCACTATATTTCGACTGAGAAATTCTTTTAATGAACTAGACCCTGCTTATTCTGAATTGTCTACAGAACAGAAAACCAAGTGAATTTGATTTTCTCTGAACGGAGGAGGATATTAATCCTTCAATCAATGATTGAGTAGCCTTGTTCAAATATTTTTAAAAATCATCAGAATTATTTGAATTAGATTATATATATTACCCTAAGCCTGGGAAATCTGTGAGTTTTGGAAATTCATTAGTGTATGATGGAAATCAGTGTGACTTCAGTGAGTCAAGCTACAAAGCCCTCATTACCCGAACGCAATGAGGAAGTCGGTAAATTGTCTGTCTGAAGGATTGATTTTCGAAGAAAATAGTTCAAGATAATGGCGAATTCCTACTTTCAACATAGAAGAATGGTATAAAATACAAATACGTGACGTTAATATAAAGAAGAGCGATTTAAAATCAAAAGTTGGAGTTGTAGCTTGAATTAATGAACAAAAAAAACTTAACAGTATTGGTACCCTAAATTAACTATAAGCAACTTTTAAACTGTGTGAAGTTTCTGACGAGCTTCCCCATGAACTTCCTATGGAAGAAGGAGCCGATTCGGGCCTCGGGACCGCTAGCATCTTTCTCGCAGTGCTATTGTTGCACAGGAATGACCCTTACTTTTAGCCAAGTTGCTTCGCAAATACGTTTATTAGTCGCCCGAAAGTAGTAAAAAGTACCCAATAAGCTTCCTATGTAAGAAGGAAACATGGTCAATTGCCGCTCCTAGGA
>SSNU01000186.1:0-12737 GCA_012064415.1 Gyrodactylus bullatarudis
AAAATACGCATTTTAATAAAGAATTTTTCATTCTTTAGAAGTCAACATCCCAAGTCTCAAGATCATTTAAAATTAATATAAGAGGACAGGTTCTATAGGTGTATACTTATTATTGATTATCACTATAATTAAATCGAATTGATCAATGATCATGTTTCTTGTGTAGTTTAACTTGTTTATATAGTATATCACAAGAAAAATATCTTGTTTCGTTTACGATAGAATAGAGTCAATGAAAGTTTACAAAATTCATTACACTACGTTAATTCTATTGAAACAAGCTTCAAAATGCTTAGGATTCTAATTTTTGCATATCTAAATTGCCTGTGGATTCCTTTGGATAGTAATTCAGAATGTCAACCAGAACTATATAGGTTCAATATAAACCCAAAGAACACTATTTTACGATCCCTTGTTGTGCCTAAACTGGAATGCAAAGATTTTTTTGCTTTTGAGATTTTTGACGCGGAAAGTGAGTTTCTTAATTAATTCTCAAATTACAAGTTCTTAACCCTCAATTCGATATAATCCACTTATTAATATTATGAGAATCCACTTGGCTTGAAAATTTATGATTTTTACAAAATTTTAAGAAATCGAATTTGATCGAGATTTTTTGGAGTCATGAGGCCCAAATTTACAATGTTCAGAAAAAATTTGAAAAAACAAAATTATGGCATATTTCAAATCTCAAGTTAGCGCCGAATTCCAAAATTTGGAACTTTTGTTTGGAAAATTTTATCATTTTTGAGAGAGAAATTTAAAATTGATTTTTAGCCTCATGATCTGAATTCCAAAAAATCTTGATTGAATTCGATTTTTTGATTTAGAAATGATTGGTTCGTTCGCTAGTTCTCAGCTGGTTCGTAGGAATCGAAATGTTCCTATCCGATGTGAAAATCTAAAAATAATTTTTTCTCGAAAAACCAAGTTTCCACCGGAATGAACTATTTGGTCCTGATAAGTATTCATTTTTCTATCAACGTTAACTGGGAAAAAAATTTTACATTAAAAATTTTTATCGGTTTGATTCGGACTATCTGTTCTTTTTCATGCTACCAATTGACCCAGTTTTTATTTATATAATAATAATACAATTCATATGTTATCTTTATAAACATTAAGTAATTCTTCTTATAATATTATAGCGTTTTTAATTTCTTTTTTGAATTCTATTATGTTCAAGTTTTTAATTGAGCGATTAAGTTTTTTGAAAATACTTTTGCATCTATTAAATATGGCAAACTTTTTCATTTCACCAAATTCTGGAGTATTGTTGCTTAATCCCTGTCGATTGGAGTAGACTAGTGGTGAAGATTTAACAAGATTCAGTTCTCTTGTTTGTCTTAAACAGTTTTTGGATAATTTCAGGTCGATCTGGAATGGGGTTGAGAGTCGGCGTATGAATCTTTTAAATGTAGACTGAATTTTCTTTGACCATTTATTACATTCGGGATTCCATAGTGCAGAGCAGTATTCAATCATTGGCCGAGCATATTTTGAAGAGAAGAACCTTCATACCATCAATTTTGATACAATTATGAATATGAATCAGTCTTCTAATGAATTGATTAATTATATTATTGTAGTGATCAGTAAAGTCAAATTTCCATGAATAAGTAACTCCAAGGTCTTTGACAAGTTCTGTTGGTAGGATTTTATGGTCACTGATGTATATGTTCATATCAAAAATTGCTGTTTTGTTTGGTATAGTGTAGAATGATTTATCTATATTAGGAGTTAATCCAAACATCTTAAGTTTATTCATTATGATTGATCCCATCATGTTTCTATCTATCAACCCTTTGCTATTCAACATTTTTCCTAATTTCTCTGCTGTCTTTTCTTCTTCCCCAATTTTGTATTCTTTTCTAGTTCCCCCTATTTTCTCAAATTTGTTTTCATCTGTAGGAAAGTTGTTCCATGCTCTAACGTAGTCTTGTTTGTTCAAAATAACTACACCTTTCCCTTTATCTAGTCTCGCAATTAGAATTTCACTATTGTTTGTTATTTTTTAAGTGCTTAGTAGAGATATCTTTATCTCATGATGATCTGCCCTAATCAAACCAGGATTAGAGATTGATAAGACCTGGCGAAATATATATTTCTCTTATAAAATTCTTTTTATAAATTAACCAATGATGAATATCTCCATGGGTCATTCGGACGTATGTGTAAGTATACGTGAATATTTAACTAATAATAATTTCTTTTTGTCCGCATACTTTGAAAAATTTTTTTCTGAAAAATACTGAAAATTTGAGATAAAAGATAAAGAAGTCGAACGATAATTATAATGAGGTTATAGATTATACCAGATTCAGCAGTCTGGTTCTTCAAAGTTAAGCTCAAAGTTCAAAAAAATGGGTTTTGGTGAAATTAGAAAAATGGCCATATTTATCATAAAATAATTCTTTTCTTCAAATAATAATAGTAGGCAGCACGAATAGGATTTCTTAAAATTTTCGATAATTTAGTAAAAAAACCAACTTAATATGCAATTACAGATTTGGAAACTTCAGACACTACTAATTTATACCTATATATACGAGGATCTATCCCCTTTTAATTTATCTCTTCTCACTTTACAGGACTTTTACCTGGATATCCAAATCGAATTAATTTTATGTTTATTCGAGTTTTTTCAAGTTTATTTTATTCGTATACATGACAATACGGAATAAAAATAATAAGCCAATGTTGAAATTTCGGCTCAAAATAATGAAAAATAAATTATTTATGACCAAACAAAATGTCGCCTAGTGTCAAAAAATATTAGGTTGCGTCAAAATTAATGAGACTTTTTAGATAAAATAATATATTTGAAAATCTTCATATAAATAACCAAAGTCACTAATCAAAATATTCTCCACCAGAATTTATACATTTCTGCCAACGAATAGGAAGTTGATCTATTCCATCAGCGTAGAAATCTTGGCTTTTTGAGTAAAAAAAGTTGATTAGGCCATTTTCTACTTCTCCTTTATTGGGAAATTTTTTCTCCTTTAAGAAATTCTGCATAGACCTGAATAGATGGTAATCTGATGGCACCAAGTCAGGACTATAAGGTGGATGCTCAATGACATCGATATTCTCATCTTGAAAAAATTTTTTGACATCTTTTCCAAGATGTGGTCGAGCGTTGTCCTGTTGGAAAGAAATCCTGCCGAATCTTGGAAATTTCTCCTTCAATTTGGCAACCATCTGCTTCAAAGAGTCCAGTTATCTTTTTGATGTAATTGTCTGACCATAATCCATCAGTTCATAGTGGATGATTCCTTTTCTCGTCCAAAAAACTGTCAGCATAACCTTCTTTGAAAACCTGTTAGGAGAGGGTTGAGTCGCCTTCTAACCAACCCCTTTCCAGGACCTTTTACGATTCTGATCTTCAAGATAAATCCATTTTTCATCTGTCGTTCTAAGTCATATTTCGCTATATAGGAACTCATTTAAGACCTTGTGGATCTAACTTCACAAAATACCTAGCTGAAAAAGGGCCTCAATAGAAAGACAAATAAATTCTGATCATTATATGTATAGTAGACTTTGACGAAATTTTGCAAAATTACTTAAATCGTCCATCGATATGAAAAAACTAATCTTCTATTGTTTTAATATAATCTCACCAAATTTCGCTTCAAAATACCTTTCCATGCTTCTGGAATAAGGTAAACAAAATTGTGAAAATTTTTAAATTTAAAACGTTTCTTGAACTATCAAAATAATATTCATGAAAAATATGAGAAATTTCTTTTTGAGCTATTGAAAAAACAATTTTAAAAGGATCTAAGTCATTTCACAACTTTATGTAATGTAAGAAATAATGTGAATTCAAGTTAAAATTATAGATATAAAACAATAAAAAACGTTCTAAATTTGAAGATTTCACTATTTTGTCTATCTTATTCCAGAAGCATGGAAAGGTATTTTCAAGCGAAATTTGGTGGGATTAAATACTTGAAGATTAGTTTTTTCATATCGATGGGCGATTTTAATAATTTTGCAAAATTTCGTCCAAGTCTAATGTATAGGATTTATTAATTGGTAAGATAGTTCCGTATAAATTATGCCGAAATAAGAAATTCATAAATTCATGAAAAATTGGACTTTTTGACTTTTTCATTCTGCTATTATTCAGAAAAATGAATAGATTTACCAGTCAGAAAATTATTAAGAACTATATATAAATGATAAATGGATGTTCTGGAAGACCTTGTGAGCAATCATAAGCTTAAAATGGAAGTCTGGTTAGAAAATGAGATCAAACGATGTCAATAATGAGCTGTTAAACAGGTTGAGTATGAATAATACTTAATTTTAGTTGCTCTATTGAACTATTAAAAATTCTATTCGCTAAATAAGCGTTTCATGTTAAAATTAATAAAATATGATAGAATTACTCAATACGAAAAGGTTCTTTTGGATAAGCACAAAGTAGAAATTACATTGTTTTTAGACATTAAACCTACTAGCTAAGTGTGGTCACTGGTTATTACTATATCCTTGTGAATCTAACTTGATGGAGATTGTCTTCTCATACCTAGATGTTAGAGTTCGGATAAGCAAGTGTCAATTCCATAAGAGAGTCAGATAATATTCAACTCACAGTGGCAGATGTATACGCGTTTCGTCCTTATTAGGACTCGTCAGTACACCATAGCCTGGATTCGAACCCGGGTCTTCAAAGTTGTGAGGCAACGCTATAACCACTAGGCCAGAAGCCCCGTTCGTCTCCTATCACTCAACACACTCAAATTGATGAGCTTAAACAATTGTAGATGTTTTATTTTTTGAGTTTTACTTTTAACTTTACATGAGTAAATTTTTAAATATAAATTCTAAAAAGGAGAAATTTCCTGATTCCTAATTTTACTACTTTCAATCGAAGAAAGATCCCTTGTATCTCCAAAAATTGAAGAGGTTCTATTGAAATTTTTCCATTTCTTCAATATAATTGATTCCTGTCTATAATTAAAAAAATTCAACATTATACAAATTATGATGCTCCAACCTGGCAACAGGTTTGAGCCAATCAAAATTGAAAAAATAAGAACCAGTAATCTTTATTTCCTATTTTTGTTATAACCCTATATATGGCATGTATCACACTGATGAGTATGCCCGAAATAAAGGCCCTTATTTGTGAAAATTGTGGAATCCGTTTCTTCTTCTCTGAAATTAAAAAATTCATAAAGTTAGGGATTTCATCTTATCCATTCTCTTTAGTTAAGACAAAACTAAGTTTTATTGAGATGAAAATTATTGAAATAAGCATACTTTATAAGGATTATGTATTAAAATAGCATATTTATTGAATTTTAATCCATTTATAATTTATCTTGCAATCTTATATTCATGATTTTTACATCATAGTGTTCTAAGACTTTTATCCGAAATAACGATTCCATATGTTTTCTCTTACCAATATACCAATAATACATCAGGAATATACCGAAAATATTCACACAATTTCTCGTATTCACTCTACCAGCTTTGTCCACGACTGTACTATCGAATGATCTGGTTAATTATAATAAGAATCATATATTCTGACACAGAAGAAAAACCGAGACCGGATTGTACGAAGATATCTTCATTTTTGGTATATAAAAATTCAATTTCCAATAGGAAACAACGTAATTATTTTGAAAGTTATTAGCCCAACAAATGATTTAATAAATAAAGTAATGAATCAAATTTTTAGATAAAGAAAAACCCATAGTAAAGAATAGAAAAATCATCTTCTAATTCTTTTATTTTGTCTGTTGTTTATTTATTGAGAAAGTTTTGGCTTTCTCAATGAGTTGATCAATAGTCAGAGAAAATCCGATTTCTCTCTTTGTAGGAACATTCTCCTCGGACTGCTCGATAGAGATCCTGCAAAGTTAACAGCCTGCCCTGCTCAATGCTCTGTTGTAGGAAAATCTTCTCTTCAGCGGGGAAGTCATCTATGGGAGGAAAATAAATCATTAGTTTGAATTACAATCATCATCTTTTCATAAGAGAAGAGAGAGACAAATGCAAAAAATATATTTTCTCCAATAGGAATATACTATCAATAAAGTAGTATATTCAAATAAAAAACAAGCCAAAGTTATGGCCCGGCTCAACAGAAACTAGAGTCTTGATAGCATTACTGTCAAAGAATTAAAGATTAGTTCGAAACAAATATTGAATGTATAATTTTATTTTTGAAATCACTCGTGCCTTTGATAGTTGTTTTTTCTTCCAAAAAGTATAGAAATCCTTGAAATTTATTCATATTTAAATTGAAATCTTTCGCTTGTTCTAAGCTGAGAATTTCTTAAATGGTAACACCAACACTCTTTCAATATGTTAATCAGCTATTAATTTGTTTTTATTCGAAAGAGCTACAGAATTAAAATTATTCACAGATTGTTAGATAAATTTCATTTGTTAACCTTGATTGAAGAAAAATGAATAAATGCATCAGAAACTCGAGTAAAAGAAAGAGATAAGCTCATGGAATCTGTAGTCGGCAGTGAATGGAAGCCGATCAATTTATGCTTGAGAGATGTAAGGAAACAAGCTCAGCTAGTTCGTAGGAACCGAAATGTTCCCATCCAATGTGAACAATGCCTTAGAAAGTTCAACAAAATGCCAGAGCTGAATGCACATTTCGCTCAAGAGCATTTCCTGCAGCTCTTGGACATTTTCGAGCAACAACTCAAACTAAAAACAGCTCAAAAAGTGCGAAGAAACCTTGAATCTCAACGGATTATGAAGACGGGGAAAAGACTCGTGGAATATCCATGTAAGGAGTGTAACTACGTCGCCAAATGGCCTACCGAGATAACCAAACATTCCATGGTCCATTTAACTGTCCGACCATTCAAGTGCCCAGTGTGCTCTATAGCCTACAAATGGATCTGGGATCTTGGAAGACACTTTTCCAACTCACATGAAAACTTGCCCAATCCATTCAAGAAAAACATCATCTCGAATTTACTCTTGAGATGACTTTTCTTGGTGAAGAGTAAAAATAAATTTTTCTCGAAAAATATTCTTTTAAGCTAATAATACCAAGTTTCCACCGGAATAAACTATTTGGTCCTGATAAGTATTCATTTTTCTATCAACGTTAACTGGGAAAAAATTTTACTCATTTCTGTAATTATAATCACCATACCAAGATGTAGCGATAAATTTGAGTTCCTTTGAAACAGGTTAGTTATACCAAAAATCACAATTCTCTTATTAATATTTTGTAAAAACACAATGCTAATAGGTATGGTTATTAGAGATAGATTTTTCAAATTTTCGGTTTTTAACTCTAGTCATAATCTGGTTCAGCTCTTTGAGACGGTTCTAATGATGTATAAAACATGGGTCTAAAAACCTACTTTAGATTGAGACATATCATGTTTAAACATTTTGTATTAACTCAAATGGACGAGAGAAATTTTCCAATTATCATTTATTCACAATTTTTTCGACTTTAAGCTTTAATAACTTCGTCGAGATGATATTAAAACAATTAATGAACTAAGGATATAAAAAATCAAAAACGAACCCAAAAAGTTTTATAATAAAAAAGTTTACTTGAAAGTAGTGAGATCATTTTTGGGTGTTAAATGTCAAAAAATTAAAAACTTGGGCTCTAAAAAGGGGAGGATGAATATACTATAAAATTTTGTTAGTGGGAACGTTTAAAATAATATTTTCAATACAGTTAAGGTTATCCTAATTTCATTTATAAAGATGCATTTTCTCTCGAATGAAAGCAAAATACTAAGAATGATCATTTTCCTCTAGTTTACTTGACCTGTGGAAAACTTAGAATTTTGATCATTGGAAATCGTCGTCCTCTAGGTCTCAATTCCCTGCACACTTTGGATGGAGAGAGATATGCTGGGGAAATGATATTGAATTATAATGAAACTTTAAAAATTCATTATTTCCTTGAAATGGTCTTCGATGAGATAACGGTAAACTTGTTCCGGACTGTAATACCAAATTTCAGATCACCCTATGGTATCATGGCACCTCCCTTTAGTGGAATAGACGATAGGAGAACGTTAGAAGGAGCCTTTGAAAGATTTCTAAATTTGGACGAGGTTTTCTTCTATTACGGCTCGTGTGGCATGCGCATCTTGTCTAATAAAACGATACAAGTGACAAAGAAACAATTGGACTACTTTAAGAGTTATGGTTCTTACAATTACAGTTTTAAGGATGTGTCAGATGATAAAGTACAAATTTATCAGAGAATTTTTCCCGACCCAACCATACCTGAATTCAAGCCTTCTCCAAATGGAAATACTTTCATAACTACTGGTGACATAAAATTATTTTATCTATTTACTATAATTTATTCAATATAAAAAAACACATTCACATTAACATTGGAAGTTTGGTACTTAAGAATTTTACAAAAATTTGACATTTTTCATTAAAAATTTTGAAAAAATAATTTTAATAAAACCAGGACATTTTTATTATCATAGACTCAAAACTAGCAAACTTTTGTAATTTGGGTAATTTATAATTTATTTTCATCCAAATTTAATAAATTTTAAAAAAATCACGAAAGTCCAGACAATTTTTCAATGCACTAAAAGAATTTTAGCAGAGTGGGGAAATGAATTTATGAGACTTTTGAAAGGTAATCTACAATGGCATGACAATTTTCTCACCAAAGTCCGTCAAGATCTATAAGATTGCAATTGTCGGAAAATCAGGAAGAAATGAATTTTTTTGTATTCCTTGATGAAAAGTAGATAGGAAAATGGAAAGAATTTAATCTGGTGAAATTCAGGCCGTTCATTTGAATTTTGAACGTTTTTTCAACGTTTAAACCGTAATTATCAATTTCGAAGAATTAAAGCAAGTAAAAGCTGACATTTAAGACCAACATTAGTCAAAAAATTCTAATTATCCAAACAGGAATTTGAAAAAATAGGAAAAAGGATATACAATAGTTGACGAATTTCTGTTATTACGATAGAAATGTTCAAGAGAATTTTCAAATACGTCCGAAAATCCAAATTAGAACACTGCTTTTCTTCTAAAGGATTTTTCTAACTCGCTGATGTTTTTTCAATTCCTATAGATAAACTTGATTTTTGCTCTAATAAGACATTAAATTCGGGCAAATCAAGACAAATTCAAATATTTCTCGAAATCCAAAAGGTAAAAAAATTTTCAAAATTTCAGAATCTCGTTATTCTATATACAAGCAAGTAAAAATTTTACTGATTATAAAGAAAAAATTGTTAATTTGCTAGACTGTGTAATCAATCTGCAAAAATTGAAACTAATTAAACAAAATTTATTTTATTTCATTATAAGGAATAAAGTATTATTAAAAGAGTCATTGAACCCTTTTTTAAGCTAACAGAACATGCAAAATTATCGCTAAATTCGATACTGAGACTATTTTCATCTTTATGATTTTTCTCTACCAGCTCTCCATACGATGAAAAAACAATTTCAGTTGTCTTGGTCCAAGTCAACTCTTCTCTAGGGACAAATTTTGCTGTTGTTGTGTTTTCTTCCAACTTTTCCCGTTTCTCAGAGGATACAAAAAAATTTGATGTTATACCTCGATAAACATCCATGCCAACCAAGTATTCAAAATCCTCGATTTTTGACGAGACTCCTCTTAGCACATCAAATTGTCTACTAGTCACTTTTACTGGTTGGGTCGCCAAAACTCTGAGTTCACACTTTGAATAATAGAAATATGTACTAGTCAAATCAAGATGCTTTACAATAGCCTTGTTGATTAGATTTAGATCGGAAATTCCAAAGAAACCTCTTGTAGTAGAGTTTGAAAAGTCGAGAAATATTTTATCAAAAAAAGTTTCATTTTTACCATCGGGTATCTCCTCCAATAGGAAATGAATCATAAGTTTCTCATTAAACATTAAAATCATTTCACCTGAATATAGGATTCCATCTATCGAGTGTAGCGAATTGAGTGATCCCTGAACGCTGTTCGGTATTATCCAAAAATTGTAGCTTCCACAATGCATATTTACTGGTAGAAAAACATAAAATTAAGATCTTCAAAGGTTTTGTGTAAAAATTTGAATTTTAAAAAACTTAAATATTTACTGAAATTTTTATCGAGAAAGTTATCATGAAAAGAGTTCAATGTGTAAAGCTAGTTGACATGGGGATGAGAAGTTTATTTTTGAATTCCTTTAAACCGATCTGAAAAAAATTAATCTGGTCAAAATAAGGCTGAATTCCAACTCTTTCAACGTTTCTTAAAGCTAAATGAAAATTAGGGATCAAAAACTGGACAATTTGCAAAAATAAGTTTAGCTTTTACTTGGATATGGCGAGTATCTCTCACGTCTTTGGCCAAATTTGAATTCTTCGTCAAACGATGATCTCAAATGGATAAAAATTTACAACTCAAACGTTGAAATGGGATAAAAATGTTGAGATTTTTGGAAAAATAGTAAATTCTCATCTTGAAGTCAGCTAGTTTATTTCAGTGTGGATATAAAAATTTTTAGGAACTTACCCCTTTCTTGAAACGAAACAATCCGAAATTCTTCATCACACTTGAATGAAGGAATGAATACGTTCAACATTCTAGTCTCATTTGTTTTTATTTTAACCCTGTAAATTTCTTGGTCACATTGATGAGTGCTAATTTGCAACAAACATTGATTCAGGAAAAGTATCAACTTGAGCATTAAAAGTTACGAGCCTTCTTCATTCATTTAAAAGAGTCCATTAATGAATGAAATCACGTGATTAAAGATATACTGTAGAATAAGGACCAACTTTTCTGATAAAACTATAAATTCTAAGCATTCAAAAATAGTAATCTTATCATAAAGAGGAGCTTCATGGATAATTTCGTTATTTTATCATGTTCGTGGGATATTGTGGGAAAAAATGGGCAATGACATAATGGAGAATGACTTTCACGCTTTAAATTTATGCGAAACATGATCTGAGTACCAAATTTTATCAGAAAAGTAAGTCCTCTCGTAAGTTGTTCGGAGAAAAAAAATTTTCACCCTAGCCTTATTTTTTTCATCTCTTATCTTCTATCAAATGAATACTATGCTAAATATGTTGTTAAAAATTTTTTCGTTTGTTAATAAAAATAAGAATTTGAAAGATAATTTCTTTTTTTCATTAAAGAAACTTAATGCGTTGTCTATTTCGTTTTCTTTTGTATATTTGATATTTGGGTGAATTGAATTCATCTCTCTGTGAAATTCTGAAATAGATGCATCCGGTTTCATTATGATGAAAGTATCATCTACATATATTATATAAATATCTGTATATCTGTTGATGATCTGGTTCATTCGTTCTTTTTCTAGGTAACCAAGGAAAATATCTGCTAATATTGGACTTAGTGGGGACCCCATAGCTATACCATCTTTCTGAATATACAATTCCTTTTGGAATGAGAAGGGAATGTTGGTGCAACACACTCTTAACATTTCGGTTATTTCAATTCCATTCAATTTGTTTATTACATGTGGATTTTCATCTGACATTTTTAAGAATGATGGCCTGTTTTACTACGGGGAAAGAGCTTAGAGAAAAAAAAATTTTAAATAAAAATAGGGATTATAAAAAAAAGTGTATCAAAAGGTAGAGAAAATATCACACTTCTCAAATCAATAAACACGATGTATTTACAAAACTTATATCAAAATTGATAAATCATAGATCAGTTTATTCGAGCATTGACAAAACCCATATTAATTTTGACAAATCATTCATCTATCTTGGTGGAAGTTGACAAACCTATATCATTTTTGACAAGTCTTAGATCAGTCTTAGTAGGCAATTACAAATCTAAAATCAAATGTAACCATTAGTATATCAGAATTGGCTAGGAATAGTTGGACAGCGTGAAAAACAAAAGTTTACTGAGCTCCTTCAACAAACTTACTAGTTGTTTTACTGTAATGTAGCTAATAATCTGGGTTCAAAAGATTAAAAAGAACTCTTTCCTCGTAATAAAACGGGCCATCATTCTTGAGTTTTTGACTGAAAAATGTCAGATTTATATGTCTGGGCAAAGAGGATCATAAATCGTGTAAATAAAGGGCTCATATGGCAACAGAACACTCATTTTGAAGGTATTTTTATAACCAAGAAGATAAGCTGGTTCATTTAGATTTATCGGATAAACTCGAAAGGTATTGTGAGTTTTATAATTCCTTGAATTGATACGTCTCAAAATTTGAACTGTTGTTTTTTATTTTCTCTTGAACAACTTATTAATTTCCCCCGAAAAGTTTGTCTGTCCTAGAAAACATGATTTCCCAACAAAAAAATTTCGTCTAATAGGTATAATTTTTGGTATCAAATCATTTATAAGGATAATAATACGAGGAAAAACTGTACATTAAAGACGAAATAATGTCTCTCGATTTCGAATAGATCCTAGCCTGAAATTACAGTCAGTATTCCAATTTGCCGGTTAATTTTTATCACCTATTTTTCTACTCTCAAAATAAATTTTCACCATTACCTTATTACTTATGAGTAGACATATCATATCAAAAGGTTCGTTAAATTTTTACATTTGATTACAACAAGTACTAATCGATAGATCTTCTTTTTCTCATCCCATCTGTACCATAAACTAGCTATCCAAGAGCCCACATAACAATAATATTTTAACTCAAAGTCGCGCAATTTTTTGATGATTTTACTCAATTTTTATTCTCATCTCTCAATTTTTATTTTTCTTCACCTCAAAAATGGGCTTGTCAATCTTAACCCCT